>OY754986.1:20433134-20813134 GCA_963576475.1 Molanna angustata
GTGCAATCACCGCAAGGGATTGTCGTAAATACCAAAACAACGGTGAAATTCCTTTTCTTGATGTTCTCGTAATCAAAAAAGACGATGGCACTCTCGGCCACACTGTGTACAGAAAATCAACACATACCAACAGATATCTCCACGCATCGTCGAACCATCATCCAGCACAAATTGCCTCTGTAGCAAACACCTTGGTAACACGGTCATTAAGGATAACCGACTCCGAAAACATTCAAAATGAATTAGAGTTAAAAACGCGCTACGAAATAACGGTTTTTCAAATTTCACAATAAATAATGCAATAAAAAATCAAACGAATAAAAATTTTAATAAAAAAGATACATCAACTAAAGTAAAGCCACTCGCCATTGCATTTTTACCTTACATAAAAGGCACTACTGACAAAATAAGTCACCTACTTTACAAACATAATATTCGCACCATTTTTAGAACAGACAACAAAATTTCATCCTTTTTAAAAAGTCCGAAAGATAAAATACCATTAGAGTCACACGGTATTTACGAAATCCCTTGCGGTGATTGCACAAAAACTTACATAGTATATATATATATATATATATATATATATATATATATATATATATATATATATATATATATATATATATATATATATATATATATATATATATATATATATATATATATATATATATATATATATATATATATATATATATATATATATATATATATATATATATATATATATATATATATATATATATATATATATATATGTTAAATCTAAGGTTTTCGCGAGTACAAAATATGTTATTATTAAGTATTTTGGGGATAACCCGCGTCAAATTATGATTCCCGAGAGAATCAGTCGTCTGCCGACGTTTCGTCTGAATCACATCAGACATTTTCTAAAGGCGCCTTGTTAATAAATTTTCGTCTCGAGGGATAGTGCACGCACGTCCGTTCGAGTCGAAAGAATTTACAGGGAAGCAATCGAAATATATAAAAGAAGCAACAGTATAATGAATAACAGGGACGATAGCATTCGAATCCCGACCGCATGGACAAGTGTACTTGAAAACAACATTTTTAAAAACCATAGTAATCAAACTACCGATATTTCAAACAATAGTCACATTAAAAACATTAGTAAAATTCTTAGTAAGCCGAAAACTGATAATCCACCTGTAAACAATATACCGTTAAGTACTAGAGTCACTAGAAGCCAAACAAAACGCAATAATGACGTCATTGGGGAAACCCACCCCTCCACTAACACTTGACGCGGCTTCCTTTCAAACTTTCACTTGGTAGTAAGCTTTCGACTCGAACGGACGTGCGTGCACTATCCCTCGAGACGAAAATTTATTAACAAGGCGCCTTTAGAAAATGTCTGATGTGATTCAGACGAAACGTCGGCAGACGACTGATTCTCTCGGGAATCATAATTTGACGCGGGTTATCCCCAAAATACTTAATAATAACATATATATATATATATATATATATATATATATATATATATATATATATATATATATATATATATATATATATATATATATATATATATATATATATATATATATATATATATATATATATATATATATATATATATATATATATATATATATATATATATATATATATATATATATATATATATATATATATATATATATATATATATATATATATATATATATATATATATATATATATATATATATATATATATATATATATATATATATATATATATATACAATGATCAATCATTAAATTAACTTTCTAAAAAGGGCTAGTTATTATATCATCTGCTTCTGGGACACAGTTAGATATCTATACAATGATCAATCATTAAATTAACTTTCTAAAAAGGGCTAGTTATTATATCATCTGCTTCTGGGACACAGTTAGATATCTATACAATGATGAATCATTAAATTAACTTTCTAAAAAGGGCTATTTATTTTATATCATCTGCTTCTGGGACACAGTTAGATATCTATACAATGATCAATCATTAAATTAACTTTCTAAAAAGGGCTAGTTATTTTATATCATCTGCTTCTGGACACAGTTAGATATTATCTATACAATGATCAATCATTAAATTAACTTTCTAAAGAGGGCTAGTTATTATATCATCTGCTTCTGGGACACAGTTAGATATCTATACAATGATCAATCATTAAATTAACTTTCTAAAAAGGGCTAGTTATTATATCATCTGCTTCTGGGACACAGTTAGATATCTATACAATGATCAATCATTAAATTAACTTTCTAAAAAGGGCTATTTATTTTATATCATCTGCTTCTGGACACAGTTAGATATTATCTATACAATGATCAATCATTAAATTAACTTTCTAAAGAGGGCTAGTTATTATATCATCTGCTTCTGGGACACAGTTAGATATCTATACAATGATCAATCATTAAATTAACTTTCTAAAAAGGGCTAGTTATTATATCATCTGCTTCTGGGACACAGATATCTATACAATGATCAATCATTAAATTAACTTTCTAAAAAGGGCTAGTTAATTTAAATAATTTAATTAAAGGGCTAGTTAGTTCAGAATATATATATATATATATATATATATATATATATATATATATATATATATATATATATATATATATATATATATATATATATATATATATATATATATATATATATATATATATATGTTATTATTAAGTATTTTGGGGATAACCCGCGTCAAATTATGATTCCCGAGAGAATCAGTCGTCTGCCGACGTTTCGTCTGAATCACATCAGACATTTTCTAAAGGCGCCTTGTTAATAAATTTTCGTCTTAAAAACTTAAAAACGCGCTTAGTATCTTAAAAACGCGCTACGAAATAACGGTTTTTCTAATTTTACGATAAATAATGCAGTAAAAAATCAAACTAATAAAAATTTTAATAAAAAAGATACGTCAACTAAAGTAAAGCCACTCTCCATTGCATTTTTGCCTTACATAAAAGGCACTACAGACAAAATCAGTCACCTACTTTATAAACATAATATTCGCACCATTTTTAGAACAGACAACAAAATTTCATCCTTTTTAAAAAGTCCGAAAGATAAAATACCATTAGAGTCACACGGTATTTACGAAATCCCATGCGGTGATTGCTCAAAAACTTACATAGGCAGGACAAATCGCAGAATCTCGGCGCGCGTCTCTGAACATCGCGTAGATGTTAAAAACCGGAAACTAACTTCATCTCTTGTAAATCACTCATTGACCGAAAATCACTCCATAGACTTTGAAAATTCAAAAGTAGTCGCAAATATTAACAATGAAACATTTAGAATTTACAGGGAAGCAATCGAAATATATAAAAGAAGCAACAGTATAATGAATAACAGGGACGATAGCATTCGAATCCCGACCGCATGGACAAGTGTACTTGAAAACAACATTTTTAAAAACCATAGTAATCAAACTACCGATATTTCAAACAATAGTCACATTAAAAACATTAGTAAAATTCTTAGTAAGCCGAAAACTGATAATCCACCTGTAAACAATATACCGTTAAGTACTAGAGTCACTAGAAGCCAAACAAAACGCAATAATGACGTCATTGGGGAAACCCACCCCTCCACTAACACTTGACGCGGCTTCCTTTCAAACTTTCACTTGGTAGTAAGCTTTCGACTCGAACGGACGTGCGTGCACTATCCCTCGAGACGAAAAAATTTATTAACAAGGCGCCTTTAGAAAATGTCTGATGTGATTCAGACGAAACGTCGGCAGACGACTGATTCTCTCGGGAATCATAATTTGACGCGGGTTATCCCCAAAATACTTAATAATAACATATTTTGTACTCGCGAAAACCTTAGCTTTAACATATATATATATATATATATATATATATATATATATATATATATATATATATATATATATATATATATATATATATATATATATATATATATATATATATATATATATATATATATATATATATATATATATATATATATATATATATATATATATATCTGAACTAACTAGCCCTTTAATTCAATTATTTAAATTAACTAGCCCTTTTTAGAAAGTTAATTTAATGATTGATCATTGTATAGATATCTATATATATATATATATATATATATATATATATATATATATATATATATATACATATATATACATATATATACATATATATACATATATATACATATATATACATATATATACATATATATACATATATATACATATATATATATATATATATATATATATATATATATATATATATATATATATATATATATATATATATATATATATATATATATATATATATATATATATATATATATATATATATATATATATATATATATATATATATATATATATATATATATATATATATATATATATATATATATATATATATATATATATATATATATATATATATATATATATATATATATATATATATATATATATATATATATATATATATATATATATATATATATATCTGAACTAACTAGCCCTTTAATTAAATTATTTAAATTAACTAGCCCTTTTTAGAAAGTTAATTTAATGATTGATCATTGTATAGATATCTGTGTCCCAGAAGCAGATGATATAATAACTAGCCCTTTTTAGAAAGTTAATTTAATGATTGATCATTGTATAGATATCTAACTGTGTCCCAGAAGCAGATGATATAATAACTAGCCCTCTTTAGAAAGTTAATTTAATGATTGATCATTGTATAGATAATATCTAACTGTGTCCAGAAGCAGATGATATAAAATAAATAGCCCTTTTTAGAAAGTTAATTTAATGATTGATCATTGTATAGATATCTAACTGTGTCCCAGAAGCAGATGATATAATAACTAGCCCTTTTTAGAAAGTTAATTTAATGATTGATCATTGTATAGATATCTAACTGTGTCCCAGAAGCAGATGATATAATAACTAGCCCTCTTTAGAAAGTTAATTTAATGATTGATCATTGTATAGATAATATCTAACTGTGTCCAGAAGCAGATGATATAAAATAACTAGCCCTTTTTAGAAAGTTAATTTAATGATTGATCATTGTATAGATATCTAACTGTGTCCCAGAAGCAGATGATATAAAATAAATAGCCCTTTTTAGAAAGTTAATTTAATGATTCATCATTGTATAGATATCTAACTGTGTCCCAGAAGCAGATGATATAATAACTAGCCCTTTTTAGAAAGTTAATTTAATGATTGATCATTGTATAGATATCTAACTGTGTCCCAGAAGCAGATGATATAATAACTAGCCCTCTTTAGAAAGTTAATTTAATGATTGATCATTGTATAGATAATATCTAACTGTGTCCAGAAGCAGATGATATAAAATAAATAGCCCTTTTTAGAAAGTTAATTTAATGATTGATCATTGTATAGATATCTAACTGTGTCCCAGAAGCAGATGATATAATAACTAGCCCTTTTTAGAAAGTTAATTTAATGATTGATCATTGTAAAGATATCTAACTGTGTCCCAGAAGCAGATGATATAATAACTAGCCCTTTTTAGAAAGTTAATTTAATGATTGATCATTGTATAGATATCTAACTGTGTCCCAGAAGCAGATGATATAATAACTAGCCCTCTTTAGAAAGTTAATTTAATGATTGATCATTGTATAGATAATATCTAACTGTGTCCAGAAGCAGATGATATAAAATAACTAGCCCTTTTTAGAAAGTTAATTTAATGATTGATCATTGTATAGATATCTAACTGTGTCCCAGAAGCAGATGATATAAAATAAATAGCCCTTTTTAGAAAGTTAATTTAATGATTCATCATTGTATAGATATCTAACTGTGTCCCAGAAGCAGATGATATAATGACTAGCCCTTTTTAGAAAGTTAATTTAATGATTGATCATTGTATAGATATCTAACTGTGTCCCAGAAGCAGATGATATAATAACTAGCCCTTTTTAGAAAGTTAATTTAATGATTGATCATTGTATAGATATCTAACTGTGTCCCAGAAGCAGATGATAACTAACCCTCTTTAGAAAGTTAATTTAATGATTGATCATTGTATAGATAATATCTAACTGTGTCCAGAAGCAGATGATATAAAATAACTAGCCCTTTTTAGAAAGTTAATTTAATGATTGATCATTGTATAGATATCTAACTAAAAGTATAGTTAAAATACTTTGATTTCATAAAATTGTTCAAAACTTTTGGTTGTTTTATTGAATCTAATGCCGTTACATGACTCAATTTTGAACAATTTTATGATAACAAAGTATTTTGACTATACTATTACTGATACTTTTGTTGAAACAACCCAACCTAACTGTGTCCAGAACCAGATGAGATAATAACTTGCCCTTTTAAGGCGATAAAAATTGATTCCTAGATCTTACATCACTCTCTGCTGGCTGGACAACGATAGAACTGGAGGTGGTGATGAATTCTGCCTCCGACGATGCAGTCGGGCTCGTCTTCTCCAGGATAGCAAGCACCCTCTTCATGTCGGCGGCGAGCCCCCTCTCCAGTGAGGCCAGCCTGTTGGACATCTCCTCCAGCTTCTCGGCCAGGTTCAGCGCCTCGCCGCCGCACCGGCACACCACGCTCTGGTACTGCGGCGACACGTCCTGCACGAGTATCGTGTGGCTGGCGCCTTTGAGGGGCGGCACGGTTGTCTGGTCGCTGGTCTCGTAGTTGAGGTTCTTGGAGAAGTTGCGCGAGTGGAGGGTCCGCGTGGGTACTATGGGCACGGCGGGAAAGCTGGGGAAGCTGTCCATGTGACCGCCATCTTCGGAGGAACGGGCGCGTGCCGACTGCAATCTGAAAATTTTCAATTGAATATTGTTATCCACTTACACTTCCACAATTCATGCAGCCCATCTGAGGAATCAATAAACCGATGATATAAGAGATGTTCCTGGCTTGACGATGTTCAAGAAGCTATTGAAGTCATTCATCCTATCCACAAAGCTACAATTTCTTTATCCTTCATCCCTTTGTATCTGTGTTATATTTAACTATGGCACAATTGATCTTTTTAATACTGTATATTTAACACATACATTTTATGAATTTTTTTAGCATCTCAATACAGAAGAAATTGGAACATTATAGGAGAACGGTGAAATCAAGACAACTACAGGGTTAATGACCTGTCATAGGCTGGTTTACGTGATCACTTTATGCGCTTGAGCAACGTTCGCCAATTATGCCTTTTTATTGAGTTCCATATATGTTATGCATCTTTTCACTTGAGAATAATCACCTATGTAGTGACGAAGAAATGCCATCTATTGAGAAATTGGTTTGTAAACATTTATACAACAGTCCATTCCTTCTTGGCTCAGTTGGTTGGATATCTGACTGCTGATCCAAAGGTCCCGGGTTCGATTCCTGAATCTGCGAGACGAATAATATCGTTAGTCTCCAGAATGTGGCAACTTGTTATAGGGTTGTGTTAAATTAATATTTAACATAGTAACTGTTAGTTGCCCGAGAAGTAAAATAAAATAAAAATAAAATAAAATAAAAAAATAAAAAATAAATAAAATAAAATAAATAAATTAAAATAAAATAAAATAAAATAACATAAAATAAAATAAAATGAAATAAATGTAATTATAATTCAAGTATAAATAAGTATATTTCAATATATATTCTAAATATTGCACACGTAAAATTATCTATATTAATGCGAACACTGACAGCATCTATATTGCTTTGGTACCAATACCGGACTGATCCGACCATTCGTTTCATGGAGAGACGCTCTCCCTTCGAGGATGTACATACCTCTATGTATACCACAGTATAATGGAGAGAGTTTCATGGAGAGACATTCTCCCTTCGAGGATGTACATACCTCTATGTATACCACAGTATAATGGAGAGAGTTTCATGGAGAGACATTCTCCCTTCGAGGATGTACATACCTCTATCTATGTATACCACAGTATAATGGAGAGAGTTTCATGGAGAGACATTCTCCCTTCGAGGATGTACATACCTCTATGTATACCACAGTATAATGGAGAGAGTTTCATGGAGAGACATTCTCCCTTCGAGGATGTACATACCTCTATCTATGTATACCACAGTATAATGGAGAGAGTTTCATGGAGAGACATTCTCCCTTCGAGGATGTACATACCTCTATCTATGTATACCACAGTATAATGGAGAGAGTTTCATGGAGAGACATTCTCCCTTCGAGGATGTACATACCTCTATGTATACCACAGTATAATGGAGAGAGTTTCATGGAGAGACATTCTCCCTTCGAGGATGTACATACCTCTATCTATGTATACCACAGTATAATGGAGAGAGTTTCATGGAGAGACATTCTCCCTTCGAGGATGTACATACCTCTATGTATACCACAGTATAATGGAGAGAGTTTCATGGAGAGACATTCTCCCTTCGAGGATGTACATACCTCTATCTATGTATACCACAGTATAATGGAGAGAGTTTCATGGAGAGACATTCTCCCTTCGAGGATGTACATACCTCTATCTATGTATACCACAGTATAATGGAGAGAGTTTCATGGAGAGACATTCTCCCTTCGAGGATGTACATACCTCTATCTATGTATACCACAGTATAATGGAGAGAGTTTCATGGAGAGACATTCTCCCTTCGAGGATGTACATACCTCTATCTATGTATACCACAGTATAATCGGTAAAGCCGTATACCACAATATCCTATTCTTTTGTTTTAAAATAAAATAAATAAACATACATTAATACCTTTTACCAAAGTGCAAGCACTCATGTGAAAAAAGACAATAAAAAAAAACAAAATATATATCTACAGAATTGAATATTACTACAGGAGGCTAAGTTCGGTCAAACGGTGGAATAGAAACCCTCATGATAACCCATATCATGGATATAATTATGTTATTGAGTTGTATAATATCTTACGATAATTATATCCATGAAACGGGTTATCATGAGGGTTTTGATTCCATCCCTTGACCGGACTTGCCACCCAGATCAGTCAATATTTGAAATATATGTTTTATTATTCTTTTGAAGTTATTACCAGTCTCAAATTAGTTACAAGTTGATTGAACCAAACCACCCCATTGTTCGTGTAGTAGTATTGTGCAAAACTGGTATGTGTTAACTGGGTGCACAATTGACCTGGCGGACTTATTTCCCGTAGGCAATTTCTGGTCTTATTATTTGTTTTCACAATATTATTTAATTGAAAATAATCACCTATGCAACGTGTTGACCGAATGAGGCTGCGACCTCGACTGGCTGAGTCCGCCCACATTGCAATAGACGTGGACATCTCTGCCGTTGCCTATCCTGGGGCTGCCGTCGTCCGTCTCCGGAATGTCAGACACCTGCGGAGAGAGGCCGGGCGGGGAGGGGGGGCAGTCGGTGAGGGGGCCCACCGAAGACTGGCGGCGGACTCCCGCCCTGCGGGACGCGCTCGTCTGCGGCGTCGACTGGGCTGTGTTCGGAAACGTGAACGACTTCAAAATTGAGTGGATTTTGTAGGTAAGTTTGCTCAAACATCAACCGGATTTCAAAATTTGACTCACCACTCGGATATATTTTGACAATTGACACAACAAATGCGTAGATATTATATAGATTTTTACAATTGACTTAACAATTAAATGTAGATTTTGACAATTGACTTAACAATCATGTAGATTTTGACAATTGACTTGACAATTAAATGTAGATTTTGACAATTGACTGAACAATTAAATGTAGATTTTGACAATTGACTTAACAATCATGTAGATTTTGACAATTGACTTAACAATCATGTAGATTTTGACTTAACAATCATGTAGATTTTGACAATTGACTTAACAATTAAATGTAGATTTTGACAATTAAACTGAACAATTAAATGTAGATTTTGACAATTGACTTAACAATTAAATGTAAATTTTGACAATTAACTGAACAATTAAATGTAGATTTTGACAATTGACTTACAATCATCTTGATTAGTTGATTGACCGTCAATCATTATCAATGTAAATTTTCTTCATTGCCAAAACAACTCAACATGATAATGAATTTAAAGCAAGGATTTTTTTTATAAATCAATATAAAATCATTGTATTAACATTATGTAGGGATTAGTCAAATGATTTGTGAGTTCATTAAACTACTACTTGAAATATTATTGTTTAACCACTTATTATATCATTGTTTAAATTGACCAATGGAAGCTCCACCTCTTTTTACCATCCAAATTGTCAATCTATATCGCCATAGTCTTGAATTTACCATATCAGGACAAAACAATTATAAAAAATCGACATAGTTATCAATTATCGACAAAGCAAATCAAAGTAGAATGACCAAAAATATAGTGCTCCATTTCAATTGATCAATTGAATCTTAGTTATTGTTCAACTGACGATTTATTGACAAATAGGTGCTTAATTTATCAAATCTCAACAGAAAACTTGGAATTGGTAAAAGTATAGACAATTTAATTTACTTCAAATAGTGGTAATTTTTTTTATATCAAATGACAATTTTTTACAGTCAACTCAGTGTACAGAAAGACAGTGAGTATAAAATTTATAGAATTTATTACATCATCACAAAGTTAAAAGACTTATCAGGGGGGCAAGTATGGTTCAATCGGCGAAATCAAAACCACCGTGATTACCCATATCATGGATATAATTATTATATGGAGTTCTACAATATCTTTAGATGTCATAGAACTCCATACTATAATTACATCCATGATATGGGTAATCACTGGGGTTTTGATTTCGCCGGTCGAACCAGACTTGCACCCCAGATCAATTTTTTTTTAATTAATAACATTTTTTTTAACAAAAAAATGAATATGTCCTTGTTAAACAAGTACATATACATCTTCCTACGTTCCCTAAAATAAGCAAATAAATGCTTGTGCTATAGGTGAACGAAATCGGTCGAGGCAGGATTCGAACTCGCGACCACTGGATTACTAGCCCAGCGCGCTAACCGCTCTGCCATCGATCCATCTACATAAACCTTATTAGGCTAAGAATAGGGTTTTTAACTTTTTTTTGCTATCCTTACTTTTTGATGTCTTCTGTGAGAGCCCGTTAATCAAAAATATGACATCTTTCATAGTTCAGCAAAGAGATTCACCACCTATTCTGAATGTAGTGCCTTTTTAGTCGAGATGAGACTGGTGCGTGGTGACGGTAAATGCGTACATCTTCATCGTATAATGTAATGCACATCTGCACAGCTGTCGCTAGTAAATGCGGAATCATACTATACTTTTTTGTTTTACCCAATTCTTCGTTTGCTTGTGTTGAGATTCGATAAACGACGTAGCATTTTTTTGAGACGTAAAAAACGACACACATCCAAAGACACAACAACAACATGTACCTACCGATCGTTCTCCTTATACTGTTAAACACCACAGACGAAAATGAATTATATTCCGTTCAAAGCGACACTTTACACAGAACAAAAACACAAATGTATAAATTATAAATAGCGGGTTGATAACAACAAATTATGTAATAAAATATTGCATTCACATGTACAATGAAAATATATCATATCACAACGGGGAAAGTTTTGAACTGGGGAAAGCAAATATTACTGCAAAGTGTCGGCACAAACCAGTCCTATTTGGTTTTGCCTCGCTTCATTTATCATTCAGTTACTCAATATAAAAATACAAAAATAGGTGCTCATAAATATATAAATATAATGTCAATTGATCACTAACTTAATTATTGTGTGATAATAAAGAGATATACAATAACATAGGTACTATTAAATTATAATTTTAAAATTTTCATACATAGAAATAATTATAGACACCTACCATCTTTAATGACCTTGTCCAGGTTGAGTGGTTGAAGATATTTCATTACATGTTGGAAAATTTTAGTTTATTCAATGTACAGCTTGATTGAAAAAATAAAAAATTCAAACTAATTTTGTATTTTGTACTGTGTTCACACTATTTTTTTAACACAATTTTGAATTTTAAATTTCTGGTTGAATTTAATGTAGCCTAGCACCGAATAAAGTTGTTAAGTCATTAGAATCAGGACTGAAAAATCAACTGTGTTTGCTAAAGCTGACCTAATATCGAGTAAAGTTTCATGCGTCTTTTGTCATGTCCATGTTTCACTGGCATACGTCAAAGTAGGCAATACAATTGCATTATAACCTATTTATTTAAATATTTCTTCTAGTCCACAGAAACAAGATTTGCGTGAGATTGAATTTTTTTATGCTGGGAGTCGAACCCAAGGATCCTATTTATTCATCATAGCTAAAAGAAATTGAAAGATTGATGCATTCTAAATTTAAAATTAGTGACTAGTGTTAATCATATTCCAACAAAATATAACATTTTGTACTATTTCTGGCGCACCCCAAGGATCCTATCTGGGCCCTTATTATTTGTAATATTCAAAAAAGGATTGTTGTGTTTTAAATTTAAAACTAGTAGCTGATGTGATTAATTCATAAAAAAATAGAGTTTTTCTCTTTAAAAAACCGACAAAATTTTGACTACCAGAGTATTCCACCTCTGAACTTATCACTTCTATATGTATCAGCACTAAAATTGCACTGTGAATTTTGAAATTCACTACCTAAAGTATCTATTGAAAGTCGTTAGATTGAAAATAATGAATATGTCCCTGAAACAATAATATACATTATATTTATATACATTCTCAAAAAAAATCTTATTATTTGTGCAATGAGTGAAAGAAATCTAAAATAAAAATTATGTAAACAGTGTGAACATTATTTTATGTGATTACAGTGTGAAAAAATATTGTATAATTGACTTTGCTGAAAGGTCATAGTGCGTTCTCATAGTAATATAGTTAATTGTACATAGGAATAATGTTGTGATTTATAGCAGTTGGTTTACATCTACAATCAGTGTGACCAGTGGTTATGGAAAGACATTATATTTTGCAGGTTGAACAACTTGTTTCTTTATGTATAGAAACCATTTATCGTACACAAACATCTCAAAAAGATATATTTAGATAGCAAATATACTCTTAAGAAAGTACAGATATTTAAATTACAAAGGAAACTCAGTTTATTAGCATTATTTTATTTCAGAAATGTGCTTTGGTTCCTGTAAAATAACAAGAACTATAACTAAAAAATATTGATTTGAGAACCAGAATTCCACTTTTTCAACAAGTCCACAAATATTTTTTGGATGTTTGGAACTGCTGCAGCCTTTCAGCTTAAATACTCATCAGAAGAGATATGGATCAAGTTACCCATTATGCTTTGCTCATACATATACTGAAATTCATTGTTCTTTTGTCTATTCAAATTTTACGAGATTCTTTTCACTAGTCAAATTTAATTGACGAGATTCTTTTGTCTGGTCAAATTTAGTTTGTGAGATTCGTTTGTCTGGACAAATTTAATTGATGAGGTTCTTTTCTTTAGTCAAATTTAGTTTGTGAGATTCTTTTGTTTGGTCAAATTTGATTGACGAGATTCTCTTGTCTAGTCAAATTTAGTTTGTGAGATTCTTTTGTTTGGACAAATTCGATTGATGAGATTCTTTTGTTTGGTCAAATTTGATTGATGAGGTACATTTCTTTAGTCAAATTTAGTTTGTGAGATTCCTTTGTCTGGACAAATTTAATTGATGAGATTCTTTTGTCGGGACAATTTTAATTATAAAATTCATTTGTCCACACAAATTAAATTCAAATACAGCTATGATTCGTAAGAACATTTGTAGATAGATAATATCCGTGATTTCAGATGCACAACAAAGTAACACCCTACATAGATACAGCACACAGATCTGTGTGCAATTCTTGATTTGGACCACATATCAACTGATTAATAATTGGATCTACGAATTGCAATTATGATCTAGTCTATGTGCAGGTGTCTTATTACAACATGTTCAATGTCCTACCTACAAAATATATTGTCGTATACCAGTTTTGTCTTACATAAAACATAAATGACACAAAACATCAAATTATTTACAAATTTCAAACGGTGTTGTGGTTGACTCACGGTAGAGAAGATTGAAATAGAAAATTGAAAAGAGACCATGGAATTTTAAAGAGACTTTTTCATCATCCAAAGATCCCAAAAAAAAATGAACTGAAACTGTTCCATTGAAGAGACAAGATTTACGAGAAAGAGAATATAGTAAAAAAAATATCACAAAAAATAATTATGATATTTGAATCATACTGTATTTTTTTTTAATTAAACTACTGAACCATTGTCAATCTTTCCAAATTTAAAAATGCAAATTCAGTTTGCTAGCGCCACTAAACTAAAACAAAATATTCTGTCAATAAACAGAAATTCACAACAGCCTCAATGAGTTGTAATTTTAATGACATATTCCAATTATTTCTAATTAAACTAATTATAATTAATCTATACGTCAAAAGATTTACCACTATAACACAGCTGTCCCCATATTCAATCAAGTGTGATGCTACTAATGCATTGAATCGCAAAAGAGTTTGCAAATTTTCAAGTTTTTGATATGAAATAGACGAAATTCTACTTATTAAATGCCAAAAAAGGTACTTAACGATGAGCTAAATTTGAAGTTTTAAGAAGCCGATAGACTCGTGACAGTAATTTAAAGTTAAAATTGTAATATAGTAGTCGTTCATATACATCAACACTACTTCTTTAGTTCTTGATATAAAGTCTGATTTTCAAGTCCCGTTGGAATGCTTTTTTCTTCAATGTCGTCGCTCGGCGTTCAATAGCGCAAATGTAACAATAAGAAGATTTTACAGGAGGCCTAATAAACTGAATAAAATGAATAAAGCGCCGAATGCATATTCGCAATTTTGTTCCATACAGCGTTTTAGGAGTTTGGACAATATTTGGGGAATGTTTTGTTAACAAATTCGGGTATTTTAACATTCTGTACCGATATCTTTAAAAAAAAACTACTTCACTTAAATTGTCGAATTTGCAGTATTGAACACCTAGCGACGATATGTTTTTTGATATCATAATGAGAAACATTATTTTAGAGCTTTAAAGAAAGATTCTTTCATTTTATTTATAGGATTTTCATTATTCAAATTTGAATCAGTTCCTAATATACAATTTGAAACTGAATTTGCATATTTTGATTCAGATAGATTGATTCAATTGCATCATCCTATGAAACGACATAACGTGGTATGGACTGTAACTGTCTCATACACGATTATCGTTTTTACACATGCGTGATATTCTACCTTTGCCGAGACCACAACACCATTTGTGTTCCAAATACTCACAGTACGTATTATGCAACGGCTGGTGAGTTTTGTGATGGAGATCTGGGAAGCTCCGTTTCAACTGAGCGATCATGCCTGCGGGTCAGTAATGGAAAAAAAGAAAAGAAAACTTGCACTCAGCGGGCGCACTCATGTCAGCGTTTGCCAATTGTTAGCTCTCAACTTGTATAATATTTCCATACTCATGAAGACTTTTTTACTTAAAAAAAAAAAACACTATTCAAATGCCCACTCAGCCACATTGAACCTTGGGGCATTTAGATCTTAAAATTCTCTCATACACTGAGGCCCGATATTACAATAGTATGATTTAAACAATATTGATTAATCACGCTTTTGTAATATCGGGTCTTAATGAAATCAAACAAGTGTTGTTCATGTTCATGAATGAAGGTGTCTTATCTTTATAATTTTGTGTGAAATAAATGAACAACATAGTGAATAATTTGGTAGCATTTGTGAACACTCTGAATGACAGCTGTCATGGTGTTAATGATGAATAACATATCAAATCGAATAATCAATACTGTTTACAAAAATGTATTTTAAAACAAATGAATTCATATTGTAAATTTTGTGCTAGAATGTATTTTTATATGTTAGAATGATTAATAAAAAGATGTTTTCAAACATAGGTACTGAGAAAACATGCTGCGCTGTATTGTGACCATCTAATGATACTATGGCGACATATCGAAAGTTGCGACATGTATCTTGAGATGGTCACGTCTCATCAGATAAAATAGTGATTAAGAAACGTGACAATTCGTGAACGGTGCTCACATCCCAAAAGATGGTGATTTCAAGGTGTTCATAAATGTAACTGAAAGATTCCCATGGTTCATTTATGCAACACAAAATGATAAAAAATCACCATATAAAAATATTGCACATGTATTTAGTAATTTTTCCTTTAACATGGTTTTATATTTTTTTAAAAGGTTAAATTATTTTTTTAGTTATTAATTGTTTATATCATATTCTAAGCAGTTATAAAGCAAGCGAAATGACAAAAAGTAAAATCTTTTGCGCCATTTCAGCGTTACAGTTAATCAAAAGTCTTCAACAAATATGTTCGAGACAAATTTAGTTCGATAGTCTCGATCCGTGTCAAATCAAAGCATTTTTTAACGAAAATTTAACCACACCATTTTAAATTTTAATGAAAATCGGCGCAGACGTCACCTTAACAGACACAGCAATTTATGACCCCAATTCAAAATGTAAAATAATGACAGCATACGTTTGGTCGGCCTTCATGACTTAATAATATAACTCTCGGGTTGATTCCCAGTGAAGACACAGTTTTTAACTATTATATTTTTCAATCTGAATTTGTGAAAAGAACAACACCTAAAAAATATCCCTAACTAAATGTATGTTTGATGTACATTTAACGTGTGGCAGTTCTCAAGGAGAACACACTTAGGCCAATTGGCCCTTTGTGATACCACAACGGGGCTGTCCTCCCCTTTACTCAACCACCATGAATGTCATAACGTCTCCGATATCGGCTGACGCTATGTCCATTAGATCATCATAGAAGAAACTTCCCAATGAGTTTCTCCTGATTCTAGAGAGAGCAGGACAGTGAGAAAGAAAGTGGACCACAGTCTCTTCCTCTTCTTCATCTTGGCAATAGGCATAGTATATTATTATATTAGGCAGTATTTTTAGTTGCCCGTAAAGTAATACAAGATGGTTTCTTATTCTTTTTAAAAATACAATAATGTTGAATGTGAAAAATATCTGTAAAATAGCAACTTGAGATTGAGTAGAAGATGAGATACTTATATCAGCAGAGCTACTGATGAAGTTGATTACAGTAAAATTAAGATTATCTTCAGACTTTAGCAATCTTTGAGGTTAAATTAATGATATAATACTATAAATTTACGTGACAATTCATCACAATTTCATATTAAACGTAGATATCAATAAAATTTTAATGATTAAATGTAGAGAAAGATTAATATTGGATTATGATCGAGTCTGTCTTGGCCATATCCTCCGTTTCTTTGGACACATTGCAAGACGTGGTCAGGGGGCCTACTACGCAATATGCCATGTCATGTTATCTTATATTCGTTCAAGAAAAGAGTGTTCTTAAATTGGATCAGCCAAATAAATTTCGTAGGCAAGTGACACATTACAAGAATAAGCTACACTACAGCGTCGTTGGCGTCCAAAAGAAAAAACCATCGACTACAATTAAATATTATAAATGGTTAGGTTGGCAGTCTGTTTATTTTCTCAATTTGACTGTCATCCCCTATTTGACGGACGTTGTCCGTAGGATATATTCTCTTTGGCGCGCGTTCGGTTATTATTTAATCAAATGTGAGTGAGCAAATTAAACACACGAAAAAAATCTTTACGTATATTTTAATACATGTTTTTACACATTTGTTTTAAATTAAATGTATTTTAAGTATATGTTTACTATTTCATTACATTTGATATAAAACCGAAATATTATATTAAACACAAAAATCATCAAACAAAATATCAATTTGCGCGGCAACTTTTTCACACTTATAATGCATCTTTTTTAATATGCAAAAATATATATTTGAGTATATTTTAATACATGTTCACATAATTTACCAGGTTCAACGAGAAAATAATGATAATAAATGAAATATAAAAACAAATGTCTATCAAAATACCACGTTCCAAACCAAATTTTAGTCGCTAATGACGTTTCATTATTATCCAAAAAAATGTTATTTTTCCATTCCAAACGTCAGAAATATGGCACGTTGCCTACCGACGATAACCTGTTTGTATGGCCGTTGCTAGGCGTCGAAAGGAATCATAGCTAATATAAGATCACGTATAACGTATCGTTTATCAATGGCATGTTGCGTAGCCCAGTCACGTGACAACTGTCATTTCCATACATTTAGTTATCTTTGCTTATTCTCTCTATCGCTAAATTGGCATATTGCATAGGCCCCCAGGACTGCTTGGAAAAGCTGGTCGTGACCGGAAATGTGGAGGGGAGTAGAGGTAGAGGAAGATCCCCGACTAGATGGACTGACCAGATCAAAGCGGTTACTGGCCTAAAAGTAGTAGGTGCATGGCGAACTGCGGAGTGTCGGGAGAGATGGAAGAGTGCTGTCCACCAGGTGATGATGGCGAAGAGAAGAGAGGATCACGACCCTCAGTGATGAGGAAAGCGACTCAGAAGATGATCGAGTACTGATTTATACTATTTTAAGATTAAGGCGAGCTAAGATCGTATTAAGAATGTGTCATGAGTAGCCCCCCTGATTTAAAAACATGTTTATTTCACATTTTTTTTTATAGTTTGCATTTACAAAATGATTTGACATTAATTAAAAGCTAAAAGTATTTTTCTCAGTCTATGTAATGGTGACGTCTGCAACAAATTCGACTGAAATCCAAGACGGCGAGTTTGAATCGGTGCGTTGATTTAACGCGGAACGCTTCTCGTTTATTAAATTATTCTAAAACGACGTTCATTTTTATTTTTGAAAAATTTAGTTCTGACAAAAGTTTGAACGCAAATCTTACTGAAAAGAAAAAAATATATATAAATAAATTAAGAATCAAAACAGAGACAGATTTACGATAATAAAATAGTCAAAATAATAAGATAGACGAAAAAAGGATCTGATTGTAAGTAATAATAATAGTTATTAATCTACGACAATATTGACTATGTGAAAAAAAAATTAATGCATTTGACATTTGGCCTAACTACATTAACACATTGACCAATAGATGGCGGGGGGTATGTGAGTGTGACATCATAATGTAATTATCAGCCTCAAAGCCCAAGTATTGCCATTATTTTAAACACTGACAGCCAATTTTTACTAAAAAATAAATATAATGATCGGTAAGTTAAATAATGATCAATTAATTATAGTAACAATAAATAATTATTTAAATGATAGAATAAGAAATTATTATTTTTGATTGCAGGGAATGAATACATTTAAATATTTGAAAAAAGAAAAAAAAATTGCATCATTGACATTTCAAAAACAATTGAAAAGAAAAAAAAATCAAATATTCTGTTTTTAGTGTCATATATTATTTAATTTGAAACAATTTTATAAAATATTATCAATGTTTTGAAATGGATTCCCCGTATAAGCAAGAAATTTTCATGGCTTTGACAATTATGTAAATATGGCCAGCGTTTGAATCAGGGACGCCAGATTATGAAGCACACTGATCATCTAAAAACATTGTTTTTATACTTCTTAAAATAAAGATTTTCATTTATTTTTAATCTTTGGCAACCCTACCTATGTGATTGAAAATAAAATGTTGAATTATTCATTAGTATGTATATGTAAATAATAAAACTCATCTTACAAAATTTTATTTCAAAACATTGATTGCCAGATCAAAAGGAAAAAAATATTGTAAGTAGGTACCTACTAAAAATAGATTAGTAAAAAAATAAAACAAATATATATTTTTTAAAGTTAGTGTTGTATAAATACAATAGAAAAAGATTGGGTTCTACATGATCATAATTATAATAGTAACAATTTGTCAATCACGGTTTTAGAAAGATTGTAAAAAAGATTTAAAATTTTCCTAAGCATTCATTATATAACATGCACACTATCAACGGAAGAATTAATATTATTTTAATTATTTATATTGTTGCTTTAATAATATTTGTGAAAACTATATTTTCATTCCATAAAAAAAGTTAAAAATTAATGGTCTGATATTTTACAGAGAACTGCAAGAAAATAAAATCAACAAAAAAAAAACTAAAGTAAGTACTGTGAAATATTGGTTCATAAATCACTTTATTTTGAAAAACTTATAATTTTGACAGATGTTTAAAAAATGGAATAGATTTTGTTTTCAAACAAATGAAATAACACCTCTGTTTGATATTTGTTTGAAAATAATAGTAGAAATAAAGACCATTACACTTATAGTGCATTCACTTTAGTAATTCCTTTTGAGTTTTTGTGTTGGTAAGCTTGCATAGTTCTACGGAGTTGCTAACATTTTAAATATTTCGCTGTACCGTAATTAACGGAGACTTTTCTTTTATAAATAAATTTAAAACTCATTTTGTTTTTGGTAATACGTCAAAAAAATGACTTTTATTAGTCTCACTAAATAGTCTCACTACATAATTAATTTTTCCAAGTAAGAGTGGTCTATATGTTGTCACATCTGGCAAAGTTTAGTTTCTTTCATCTGACACAACTAAGAAATCTTACCAATACGAAGATAAAAAAGTAATTACTATAGTGCATTCACTATAATAACTCCTTTCGTGTTTTTCTGTACATTGGTAAGATTTTTTAGTGTTGTCAGATGTAAGAAACTAAACTTTGCCAGATGTGACAACATATAGATGACGCTTAGTTGGATAAATTGATTCTGTAGTGTTCGTCACAAAGTGAGACTAATAAAAATTGTTTTTTTGACATATCCCAAAAAACAATAAAATGAGTTTTAAATTTATTTATAAAAGAAAAGTCTCCGTAAAAATACAGTATAGCGAAATATTTAAAATGTTAGCAACTCCATAGAACTAAATTTGACAAATTGTCAACTATGCAAGCTTACCAACACGAAATCTCAAAAGGAGTTGGTGGAATGTACTGTAATGGAAATATAAATGCATAGAAAATTTAATTATTTTTTTTAAATAAATCATAACTGTTTATATTTTGTAAAAAAATATTTTAAAATATCGTAAATGAAATATTTTAAACTGTATAAGTGATATTCCCAATTTCACAGATAAAAAGTAACAAAGTCTATTTTTAAATGACAACACTTTCGCATAAAACAAAAAAAAAATAAAATGGAAACTACTCTTAATGTGGGCAATCCTATACGAATGATTAATACCTATTGTCTATGGATATAAATTAAACAATATATTACATTGATCAAAATGAAAAAAAAAAAACATAAAATGAATCGATATTTATTTTCATAGTGAAGGATTTAATATATAAATAAAAAAAACCTTCGTTATTATCTAACCGAAATTTTGTTTTTGAGATTGTATTAGAGACATGAAATTAAAAACACTTTAAATTATACATAAGTACATTTTTTTTTATTATACAATGAAAAAGAAAAATAAAAAAAAAATATAAAAAATCTTTTGTGTAATATTTGGTAAGTAAGTAAGTACCTATATAAAATTATTTATGTAAATTAAAATAAAGAAAGAACTTTTCATTTTAATTTCTTAATGGTGCTACGGCTCAAATCGAGCCTTAATCTATATAATTATGTTTGACATTATTTATCTTAACAAATAAAGATTTTTTTATAATATGTATCTCGTCAAAAGTAAGAAATTATCAACGGCTACTGTCATCTCTGGAAGCTGATTATATAAGTTACATGTAATAATTTTCTATGGAATCAAAAATAAGGCTCTTGACTTCTTAAAACTCTATATCACTTAAATAAATATCTGTGATATGTCATTTTGTTTCAATACTTAGATCAGCTTACTGTCCCTTCTTGACTCTTAGAATCCAATTCCAGTTTGAATCCAGTTTGATTTTTGGTTAAAAGACCACCTTAATGAAGAATGAGACAGTAGGCAGGTAGGTTCTAAGTGTTATTTGAAATTGGATTATAGTTTCAAGATTAAGGTTGTAGGACAGGCGATGAAACATCACAGACTAAAACTGATAATCATTCTTGTGAATATTATCATTTCAACAATTTGAAATATGAACAAATTTCGGTAGGGTATACAACATTCCTTTAAGGGTTTGAAAAAAAAAATTGAAAACAATGAAGTGTGAGGTGGTAGGGAGAAAAGATCAGACGGTTCTTACCTGTGATGGACTGAAGAGTTGTGCTTCGCTGTTTCTCCTGGCCAAACTGCAGGTTCATCGGAGTTACGTCCTGGCCGGCCTTGTCGGGACAGAACTCAAGGATGCCTCTGCCGGATTCGGACTCGTCACTGCTGTTGGAGTCCTGCGGAAAAGAAGAAAGCAAAGAAACTATACATAGGGAATTGTGAACTTAGACAGACAGAATTGAAAGGAAAACAATGAATAAAAATCTGTAGAATATCAAATCTAGTACAATTTTACTAATATAATTTATTTTAGAATTTTGTAATTTAAAAGCTGTCTCAATCGCTAAAATCTTAAGCCAAAACAATGTTTCTAAAGATTTGTCTATTTGGTTTTTCTATTTTGTTCACCTATACCACAAACATTAATGCTTAATTTGAGGAATTTATCCAACTCTCGATTCGTTCATGAGAATTCAATTCTCTGAATGAATCGACATTATTAAGCCAAGATGCGTGTACGAAGGAACATTTTGTATGGCGTAGTGGTTAATAAGAATAATAATACATACTTCCTTGCACCCTGCGCAAGTGGTGAGTTTATTGCCATATGAAAATACCTTCCAACTAAGTGTTTACAAACAGTATTTTACCCCATTTCAAAATTATACACCATACACACAAAAATTATCCCAAAACCATGCAAAAAATCATCCCAAATACATACAGTAAAATTTTTCTAAAACAAACAAAATTCTTCCTAATATGTATTTCATTATTTTCCAAAATACATAAAAGAAACCCTCCCGAAAAAATACAAAAAAAAATCATTCAGATAAAAAATACACAGACAAAATCATCCTAATGACATAAACAAATCCTTACAAACACATACAAAAAACATCACTAATCCAACTGTCGATTCGTTCATGAGAATTTAATTCTCTTAATGAATCGACATTATTAAGCCAAGATGCGTGTACGAAGGAACATTTTGTATGGTGTAGTGGACTTTTTGCATGCTAATAACACCAACTAGAGGCCTCGCAGCATATATGTTCCCATACATGGATTTACTCGAGTACGAGCAGAACATTTTGTGTGAGTTTTGTGTGTCTGTGTGTGTGTCTGTCCGTCCCCCCTTATAACTTTTGATCCGCTCAATTTACAGAGCCCAAAATTTCAAAATATATAAACAGTTATAGGCCTACAAAACTTTAATACTCAGAATTGAGAATTTTTGTTTCTGTCAGGGGTTATACTTTTGAAATTTTGGCTTATTTTTCCATGTATCTCAGAAACCATAAAAGCTGAAACGCTGAAAATTGGTATAAACATAGACAAATAAAAAATCTCAAATTGTTTTTTTTTTTTAAATTCCAGGGTTTCTCAAACATTTTTTATTAAGAAAAATATTTTTTTATGAAAAATTTATGAGTTTAACTGTTTATATTTCCAGATTTTTTAAAAATATTGAAAAAAGCCGAAACACCCCATTTAGATAATTTAATTTTCTATAAAAAATATTAAAATTGTATTAGCACATCTCAATTTTTTTTTAACAATTTTTATAAAAATTGAATTTAGTGACGACATTGCTTCATACAATTTGTATGGCAGTCGTCTACACACAATATCTAAGAAGACTTAATAGTTTGATACTAATCTCCAAACATACATACATACCATCATGCTGTTTTCATATTCTGGGTAGGATCAAAGGACTGACCTCCATACTATCCTATCTTGACATACATACCTAGGTACATGTGTTGTATAGAAAACCTTAAAATATTAAATAATTTGTATTTATGGTTTTATAGTTTGGTACTTATTCTTCAACTATGCATACTATCACTATCGACAGTTGGATCTCATGTGTTACATGCAACTAGTGAGAATGAAATATAACTAAAATGGAGTTTGTCTTAAGACCTGGAAGCGTTTATATTGAAACTAAAGTATAAGGGGGCATTACAATTAGCAGAATCTTAGGCCGAAATAATAGATTCGTTCTCCAGCTTGAGACTGGTCTTGAGCACACATTCTCCACTAAAATGGTATTTAAGAAACAAAAGTCACTGAGTTTGATCTCAAGACCGGTCTCTAAATGTATATAAGAGTTGAGATTACTTCAAGACAGCTTTCCCGCCGTTTTGAGCACTGTCTCAATGAGAGAGAAGGTGACAGCGTCTTACACGAAAGAGTTTTTTTGCACCCTGCGCAAGTGGCGAGTTTATTGCCGTATGACAATTTCTTCCAACTAACCAGTGTTTCCAGCCCAGAGAAGCAATATTTGCGTGAGAAATGAACTTAAATAAATTTCTCCTCTGCTGGGAATCGAACCCAGGATGCCTGCACAGAAACCGAACGGCTTACCAACTGTGCCATGGCGGTCGGCATATAGACACAAACGAATTTTGCATTAATTACTATTTAGACGTTTTCATTGAAGCGTTACTGAAATGGATTGAGAATCTTATTTAGAACCTTCCGGGAGTAATTAACATACAATCATTCATGAACTAATTATGTGAATTAAATTTTGTAAGATTTCATAAAATTTCCAATACATCCAGTCAATATCATGTTGTTATTCTATGCATGTTGTATCATATTTTGAAATGACTGCCTTTCCTGGATCTATTGACTGTAGCTACACACATTCCTATGATATGCTATATGACAGATAAACGAAGAAGCATTTATTTTTGTCTTCCGAATAAAATGGTCGACATTTTCACTATTTAATCGGGTATCATAATATTATGATGCATAAATTTCTCTACACTTTCGAAGATTACCAAGACAACGAATTGTCAAAATATCTATAAATAGATATTCCAACTCATTGCTACCAACATAACAACGCTGAAATTATTGCAATTCACAAGAAAAAGTACTTATTTATAGAGCTGCATCCACATTTACTTCGAGTACACTTTTTCGAATGAGACGGCGTACATATTTTACTTTTAATACGGATTTTCGAGCATGGTCTTGAGATGACACATTTGGAGAACGGTATTGAGAATTATTCTATAATTTGGGCCTTAAATTTTATTAAGGAGACAGGACTGCTGTTGAGATGACAGCCTTAAGTATCCGTAGGTATTATATACTCTTTGGCCTTAAGGGGGTAGCAGTGCATGGACATAATTGTTTCTACTCCCAGTAAATAATAAAAAATAACAGTTAAGCTTGAGCTAAGTTTGCTGTAAAATCCTTTCTGACAAAAGCAAGCGAAAAAAAGCAAAAAAAAAATCATCGAGTCTTTATGAGGAATCTACCGACCTGTCTATCGGCGAGACTGTCTCCTCTGCTGGCCGCCGGTCTACCCTCTTTGGGGGCCCGAACCCTGCGAGGACGTCCCATCACGCCAGGCTGAGTGTCCTGGAAATATATCACCCAAACCCTGACTATAATATGAATCGATTCAAAAAAATCAAAAGCGCCTGATAAAAACTAAAGGGTCAGCAGAAAGACAGAGGCCTTACCTAACAAAAAAGAATACTAATCTGTTTTATTATTTTTTTTAATACTAACAGCTTTTGAAGATAGCTTTAAATATGTTGTACTTATCAGTAATAAGTGTTAACTGATGATGAATGCTAGCTCGAAAACGTTTTCATCTAGTCAATACAAAATAGAAGCTGTACAAAGTTTTATGTTTAATTTTTATATCAATTTAAAAATTAACTTCTACAAAGTTTCCCGTAAAAAATTCAAACAGTAATAACTTCACTATTTAGAAAAAAAAAATTTTTTTTTTTAAATAATATCGGCCTAAACAATTACAGTCTTCACTAATAGAAATCGACTGCACGCCCGTTGACCGGCGTTTTAGTTACACACCGTGTAAAGCCCCTGTAGCAATTATTTAAAAATCTTACTAATAAATGCTGTATAACGACTGTGTAGTTGCAAAACACAACATAAATTAATCCAACAACGTTGTATTTTCGTCGTTGCATGCGCAGAGCTTCCAGCCGCCATTCTAATATTGACTTTTGTGGTCTGGAAAATATAACAAATAATTTCATCATACGAATACCCATGCGAACACCATTTTAGATATTATACAGGAGCTAATTTTTGGACATTTTTTCACTCCTCAAATGCATAACTATTAAGAATAAAATAATTTATAAAAATGTTTTGCCAAGATATAACAATATAAACACGCAGATCGTGACACCGATAAACTACCTTGGACAGGCGTGCAAGCATTGTGTAAAATTAGTATGAGAGATACACAGTCGTTAACCAACTGATCTGCTACACAGTGTTTATTAGTAATGTTTTTGCCTACACGGGTGTTAAACGGTCGTGTAACTTTTACAACACGTTTATTAGTAAGACTGTCAGAATAAAATGATATTTCCAACATTAATAACAAGCCAAATGAGCCTGTCATTATTAATTTCAAATAGAATGATAAAAATGAAATACAAAATGATATAATAAAAAAAAAATTGTATAAATTACATCTCTGAGATCAAATGACAGCTCCAGGTTTCTGGAAAAGTGATGACAGAACTCGGGATAGAGCTCCAGCACATCGGTGAGGTCGTCTCTAAGGACCCGATGAAGATCACAGTAGGTTAGGGCACGCACCCGACACGCAGAGCGTCCCATCATGGGGTGCATACAAGGATTCTCCCCAAATATGTCATCCTTACCTAAAACATAAATATATTAATTGGCAAATGTTGAGAAATTGGAACCGAAATTGCTTGTGGAGAACAAAATAAGTCGGGGCAAGATTCGATCCTGCGACCAAACTGTAAAACTAATCCAGTACACTTGCCACTCTGCCACCAACCAATCTAAAAACCATTATTTATTTTATATCAAACAGTCAACAATTAATTAATTAATTGTTAACCAGAGTCATTCAAATCTCGGCATGTATGGCTCCATCAAAAACCATTAATTATTTTATATCAAACAGTCAACAATTAATTAATTAATTGTTAACTAGAGTCATTCAAATCTCGGCATGTATGGCTCCTTTAATGCTGTATTATCGGCCTTGTACTTGAGGAGTTAGTCTTAAAGCACTTCCAGTGCACCTGCACGGTAGAGCGATCTTACATCTCTATTGTACCAGTCATAAAAGTACGTAGACGCAGTGGATGGGACATGTCAGCCGGATGAATGATGATCGTATCCTCAAAAAGATTCTTAATACCAATCCAGAGGGCAGAAAAAGTAGAGGCATCCGCCGTGTGCATCTCTTTCTGGTGTTTCTTCTTTAATGCCCAGCATTCCGAACCATACGTCATTGCATATACTTGACCTTTGACTCTCACTGGCATTCTCTTGTCACATAGCATACTAGATAGGGACCTCCACCTCATCCTGTTTCAGGATCGCTCAATGGTGATATTTTACTTCCCAAGTATTTAAAGGACGATGTTTGAGGGATGGGTATATTTTGCAAGTATAGTGTGTTGCCTGCTGTAGCTGGTTGCTGACTTGCAAAGCAACAAGGCATTTGTTCAGTTTTTTAGCGGCTTATCTTCAGTCCGTTGTCCTCTAATGCCTTTCGCCACTCGATCATTGTGTACCATCTACGTCATCACCCAGCAGCACGATGTCATCTGCATACAGAATATTCCACGTTGTTGGTCTCTGAAAATCTTTTGTGGGATCGTCCATTACTAAGTTAAACAGAAGGGGGCACAGGACAGATCCCTGATGGACTCCGACTCCGATTCTAAACGACTCATTACTCCTTCTGACATTCTCACCCTGGCCTGGTTTGAAGTATTAAGTCATTTATGGATAAAATGATGAATATCATAAATAGTTTGAAACATCAATTTTAATAATTTCATAATTTTTGTTTATAAAAATTAAATACCTAGAATAAAAAGATAATGTCTTACCTAGAATAGCCATGACTATATCGTCTCTTACAATTTCTATAGATCCCCTAGCTATGAAGTAAAGGGATGATAGTGCATCCCCTCGATGGACCAAAGTCTCCCCGGGTGGCGCGTGCGTCGTCCGAAATCTCAATGATAGCGCTCTGAAAATATTCACAAGGATTTTAAGTAAAGTTCTCAAACAATCAGAATATTTAAAAAACAAGTCAGACGAACATGTATAAGACGATGTATGAATGTTGTCGAGGCGATGAATGTATGTCAAGATAGAAGTAAGTGGCGTTCGGTTCTCTCTGCCTACCCCGTAAGGGACATGGCGTGATGGTATGTATGTATGTATGTGTTTGACGTGAATAATGCTGATCTGCACAGCATAATTAAGACTGTTGTAATGGCATTCTATTCACATTCAGCATTTTTTTATATCTAGAACAGGAGTGCGAGGGCATGAAGAGTACCTCCTATACTGAGTTGAAGAGTCGCTGAAGAGATGCATTGCTTTGCTGCCAACCAATCCACAAGATCGAAACCAAAGATGCATTTTTGTTTGGAATATGTAATGAAATTTATAGTATTCCATTACATTACAAACAATTCCACAGCATCGTATATTAAGTCTGACAATTGCTCAGCAATGACAATAATGTAGAAAAATATATACTTGCTTAAAATAAATATAAACAAATCACTTTAATAAAAAGTTAAAAAAAAAACATGACCTGGGGGCAAGTCTGGTCTGGCGGAATCAAAACCATCCATGTATACCCATACCATGGATATAATTATCTATAATATCTTAAGATATTATGGAACTCAATATTATCTATACTGGACTTGCCTCCCTGATAAAACTTCCATAAATTATATCTGTCTTTAACTTCTTCACTTTGTGCAAGTGGCTAGTTGATAACCAAATGGCAATTTCTTCCAAATAACCAGTATTACCAGTCCAGGAAAGCCAAAATTGAATGAAAAACAGTGTGAAATAAATTATACCCAGGATGCAGGAACAGAAATCAAATGATTAGTCGTGATGGAACAATTTCAATGTTCCAAATACATACTAATTTCACACAGAAACTCAACATCATATGGCGACTGATGTGGCAAAGTGGTTGGTCGTTTCACCTCTGTGCTGGTGTCCTGGAGTCAATTTCCAGCAGGGGAGAAATCTATTTAAAATAACTTCCCACCTTTTCCCTTTTTTTTTCTTTCTTCTTTGCATCTTTTTTCCATGTCACTGTACTATTGGACCAAATTAGCTTTAGAAGAAATTGCCTGATGGCAAAAAACATGTCTTTGTGCACTGAATATAAATAAGTGATTGTCGTCCTTCGTGGTTCAGTTGGTTAGATACTTGACACCTAAGCCAAAGGTTCCGGGTTCAATTCCCGGTGGAGACAGAGTTTTTAATGGATCTGGGAGACCCGATAATAATTATCATAAGTCTCCAGAATGTGGCAACTTGTTATTGTGTACATGTTAAATTAATATTTGACATAATAATAATAATAAATTTGGATAATTTATATAGCGCCATTTTTGTGAATATCTCACCTCAAGGGCGCTGAAAAAATGATTACGTTGTATCATTTCGGCTCTGGTAAGATTTGCGAAAAAGGTGCGTTTTGAGTTTTTTCCTGAACGAAGATATATTTTCGGTTTGTCTGAGGGTGTGTGGGAGCTTATTCCATGCATTTGGTCCTGCCACAGCAAATGCACGATCACCGAAATTAGTTGTGTGTACCCTGTTTATTTCAACTAATTTCCCAACCATGGATGAAGAAGCAGAACGAAGTGATGATTGTCTGTCATTTATTGAAAGCGGAATGCACAGTTCGGAGAGGTAAGTAGGAGCCATACCACGAAGTGCTTTAAATATTATGAGACAGAGCTTATATTCGATTCTTTCGGGGACTTTAAGCCAATGTAGATTGCGAAGATGGTGAGAGATGTGAGAAAATTTGGAGGCTCCAGTGATGAGTCTGGCTGCAGCATTGAAAACTGACTGAATTTTAATTATTAATTAAGTAGCTGTTAGTAGTAAAGTAGCTGTTAGTTGCCGGAGAAGCTATATAAAATAAATAAGGAATAAATTATTCTATGTACTAAAATAGTAGGTAAGTGGAAATCTTAGGACGAAGATTTTTTTTGGATATTATGGGAAATGAGATTAACAGTTAAAAACAACACAACTTGGAAAACATATTTCATGTTACGACAATGAAATATATAACAAATAAAACAAGGTATTTGCTGATATTCTTAAAATAAAGTCATTCGTCTTGAAATGTGCTATCAGTAATATATTCTTTTTGGAATGATTCCAAAATATTTCTTTGTTCTGCACATCTCATTCATTCCTTATATGTAAATGTAGAAGACACATCTGACGTCTAAAGAATATTTTCTACAATCATTAATATCCTTCTGGGATGATATTTTTGCCACTGTTGAAAAATACAATCTCTCTTCAGTAAAAGTTTTGATATTACAAATGATTAACAGGTCTCAATCCCACTTATATTAAATTACAACAAGACATAACTATGTATTACAAGCATTTTTCCTGTATAATGTCAAATATTATGGTTAAATTATTTTATAGAATACATTTCACTTTATTTTAAATCATGAGTGAGTTATTTGATACAACTGGTTATTGTTGATAATATACTATGTGGTATGCCTTGTTAGTATTGAAATAATATTTTTTTAAAAATAATAAAATACATATTATTTGATATTTTATTTTATATTGCTTCTCGGGCAAATAACAGGTACTATGTCAAATAAATATTTAACACGCACCCAATAACAAGTTGCCACATTCTGGATACACAATATTTATCGTCTCACAAATCCAGATTAAAAACACAATTAAAAACTGTGTCTCCACCGGGAATCGAACCCGGAACCCATGGATCAGTAGTCAGATACCTAACCAACTGAGCCACGAAGGACGACATATGACTGGTTATTGTTCAAATAATATTTGATATGACCGGTTATTATTGAAATATTATTTGACATGACCGGTTATTGTTGAAATATTCAATTTTTACAGATATGTAACAAAATTATCTCTGGTAATAATATTAAGAATACAGTAATTTTTTTTAATTTTGAAAAGGAAATATTCAAATGAAAAAAATTATGATAAAATATATTATAAATAGGTACCTATATGATAAAAAATATGCCGACCGCCATAGCAGAGTTGGTAAGACATTTGACTTCTGTGCGGGTGTCCTGAGCTCGACCCCCAGCACATGCGAAATTTATTTAATATATAAATATTGGTTCTCTGGGTTGGAAACACTGGTTAGTTGGAAGAAATTTCCATATGGCAGTGAACTCACAATTTTCAGATTGAATAAATCAGATTTTCACATTGGATAAATCAGTCCATGATTATAGCCACTTGTATGAATAAATTGCATCATACTTACTGTCCAAGAGCCAGCGACTGTCAGACTTACTTCATAGTATAAAGGCGGATTTTTTTCTGATAAAGATATCACAGCAGGTATCAACGATTGGATACTATGAACCCCGGGTAGTGATGATTTTCGCAGACAACAACAGCCTTCAAAGTGTGGAAAATTGATATTGTAACTGGTCAGTTACAATATAAAGCGTGATTTTTTATATTTACTATTAGAAATCACGTCTTGCTCTATTATGTAAATTATAACAGATTATAGGTTGCAAAATAGTATAGAAAATGAACTGAGTGACTGACTAATCAAAGCCTAGCTAAAAACAGTATAATGTTGGAAACAAGTAAAGTAATTTTTTATTATTTTATTGTTTTATCAAACTTTCTTCGGTGACAGTTCTATATATTTTTTTATACGGCACTGGCTGATTTACTAATGATATTAATAACAATTAAGCACTACAAATAATAACACTCAATTATTATTACATATTACCATTATACACTTCCTCAAAAGAATTAGCAGATCAATGCGTAAATTGTAATTTATTTAAAAGAGCAAAATAAAATGCAACAAACGCATCATCAAGCTTTCAATTGGGAATAGTTCACCCATCCAGATACTTAACATATCAAAGGATTAGGCTCTGAGGAGGTCTCTATACTACCTAACAACCCTACTGATTCCCGAATATTAACGTTTAAAAAATCTTTAATGATTCTACATGTATTCATTATTACCGTTTCTTGCATTTTTATTATTAAGTTTTTCGATAAATTTTTAATTTCTAAATTACGGATCATCAATTTTGGAATAATGCCAGTGGCTGAAATAATGAACGGTAATATTATTATTTTACGAGAATGCCAAAGTCTTTTAATCTCGTTACCTAAAGAGGTGTATTTTCTAATCTTTTCATCAAAAGATTTTATAATATTACTAGAATTTGGAATAAAGTATTATTTTGTATTATTTTTTTTCATAGTATTATTTTATACAATATTAATATTTTTCATAGTTCATATTTGTTCGTAAACATGTTTTTAAATGCGGGTAATTAGTAATTACATGAATTCAACTTTGAGTTTCATTAACACTTCCCGGTTTCAAAAGAAATCTGAGGAATCATTTCCTTACATATAACACTTCAATTTGTCTCCTTATCCTATCCTTGTCCCCCCCTCTCCTGTCCTCTCCGTTTCTTTGTTTTTTTTTTTTCGTTTTATATGTAATTATTTTTTTATATATGTTGTTTTCATAAAATTGTTGGTACATATCATAAATACAATATTTTTCACCAAATGAATATGGTCGGTTGAAAGATATTGCCATTTGGCAATAAGCCCGCCATTGTGTACCTACATGTGCTCAAGAAGTTTAAAATAAAATAAATAAATTATATCCTTATTTTGTAAGACTTGAATATGTAAGTATGTATACAATTAGGGTAATTATTTACAAGTGGTATAAGTCTTCAATTTTGCTGAATTTTTTTCTATAGATAGATAAAAATATACAGATTACGGGAAAAATAGTAATTTTCCCGGGAAACGCCTAGAAAAATTAAAAAAAATAAAATTGCAATGTATGAAACCTTGTACGATTTAACGACACCTATCGCCGAGATTGCACGTGACTATTTTCTCATTTGAAGTCAAATAACCAACAATACTTTTATTAAATCACAATGTACACATTATTAACACGCAAATTATCTATAAACATTCGATTTTCACGATAAAAAACCAGAAAAATCATTAGTAATTTCTTATTTTTAACGTTTATTAAATACGATTAAATACGCGAACTAATACGACAACTGCGACATAAAACTGAAAACTAAACCACAGATAAATGCATACTACAAAATATATGACAGATAATATTTGCGAAAAAATATCACATAAAAAATATTAAAACTGGTAGGTACCATACAACTACCTAAATTTGTTATTAAATATAATTTATTTGTAAATTATAAACAAATGCGAATACATCATCAAAATTATAATAATAGGTTGGTTAATACAAACCTAACCAACCTACTTTTGGTAAAAATTGGTTAGGTTAGGTTTGTATGTATTTATTATTGCGACTCGCGTGAGCGAGTTGCATTACATACTGTCACTCAATGTATAATGCAACTCGCTCACGCGAGTCGCAATAAAAACTAAATACAAACCTAACCAACCTATTCTAAGCAAACTTTTGGTAAAAATTGGTTAGGTTAGGTTCAGTGTTAAAAAAATTCAAGACCTGAAATGTAAGTAGCATTTATATATTTTATAACCTTGTTTTTTTGTAAACTTTATTAATTTTCGATATTTCATAGAATTTTCATTTAGTTCAGATTTTCGCGGCGTGTTTCTATACTATCAAATAGTTTGAATATTCGCCCATAGATGTCAGAAAAGCAACTATTTGCTTGGGAAACTTCATATATTTTTCGTAATGTAATTTTATTTTTTTTAAATTTTAATAGGCGTTTCCCGGGAAAATTACTATTTTTCCCGTAATCTGTATATTTTTATCTATCTATAGAAAAAAATTCAGCAAAATTGAAGACTTATACCACTTGTAAATAATTACCACAATTAGATATGAAGGTACCTTAAGCAACCTGCGCTGGCCCCATCAAATGCTGGACATTTAGTTAGAAGATTTCTATTCAGATGCAAGCATATATCTGCTTGTAAACACTCAGGGAAACCCTTGAGTACACTGCTGGTGTCTATACCATTGGTATAAGCCCACGCGTGCTGGAAGTACTCCTCCAGGCGCTGACGTAATGGATTTGGGATCTAGAAACATTAAAAATGTGTCAACAATTAAAAAAAAATATTTTCCTCCATACATTTTTCGTAAGTTTATTTTTTTTAAAGCCTTACCGCCAAAATTTTTATGTTTCCCGTATTATATACGCGTTTATCTATCTATTGATATAAAAATTATTGCGATCGGTCAGGGTCAGTACGTGTAAAGAATTACCTATGTTTTTGTTCTATTTATAGTATCGGTCAATATGTGACCATCTTGTCTATTATTTATTTTTTGTGGAGTATCACCTAGAAATTTCCATTGAATAAAGCTTCATATTATAATACTCCGTTTTGTCACCTAATAAGTTGTTATTACGTAACTCACGGAAATTCTATTGGTAATTGGTCTTTATTTTAACATGAATGCGGTTTATTAAGACACAAGCTTTTTAATGACATCGTTATGATAATATCGAAATTTACCGCACTTTCATTCAATTTTTGACATTGGCTAAAAAGCATCATAGACAATGACTAATGAGTAATTATTAACATTGCTCATTGTGACAAAAATAATTATAATAAATATTATAGAATGGAAATTTTCATACTATTTATGTAATTTGAAAAGGTTCTAATTACCTGATGAAATCTTATGAATTCTCTGACCCTTAAAATTTGTGTATGGTATCGAGCAGTGCCTGAATATAGGCGTTGGATGATCGCTGATACATTACCGAAGATGCTTGCATACATTAGAGCTGGAAATAAACAATAATTCATTATTATTCCATTCTTTAATTCAACAAGTTATAAAAATTAACACTGCGTGAAAAGTAATTAAATATATTTTAAATGTGAACGTGCGTCATTGATCATCAAAATTAAAGGTAAATATTTTTGTAACTTGATTTATCTGCGCTTTCTATGGTTATAAGTGACCTAAAAACATAGAAGACGTCAGAAAATTTGTCGTGTAAATAGACACTTTCTTGTCGTGTAATATTTCCGTTTAAACATAAGCATTATTGACTTTACTTTTACGGTGCCACTATTTTTACGACCGGAATTGGCGGGAAAAACGTTTTCCCGCCAATTCCGGTCGTAAAAATAGTGGCACCGTAAAAGTAAAGTCAATAATGCTTATGTTTAAAAGGAAATATTTCCGGTATTGAATGCCAAGCAAAGCTAAGCGGGAAAATTGGGAAATATAAAAATTGATGTCAAAATTAAAATGGCTATCAGATTCTTTGTTAGGTTTATATAATTTGTATTGATATTTAGGGCAGCCCTTTGGTAAATACAGTTAACAAAATGTAAATTATTAACGTAATCAATTTAATTTCGGAATAATATAATCTACATGAACATAATTCGTAATAAATAAGATAGATAACATAAAAATTGAAGGCCAGACGATTAAGAATAATCGTACTCACATCCTACGAGCATCACAAAAACTGTGAACCCCTTTTCGGCGTCCGTGTTAGGCGCCACATTGCCGAACCCCACACTGGTGAGGGATGTACACGTGAAGTATAGGGCGGTGATGTATCTGGACCTTATACTGGGCCCGCCCCCAGTCATGTTGGGATAGTACTCCATCTCAAGGTCCCGCGCCAGACTGTCCAGCCACCCTATGCGGGACGTCAGCTGCGGTCGTTCGAAATTACCTATCGCGTACCTGAAAGTATAGCAAAAAATCATTAGATAAATGATATGCATGCGTTGACGCTAAAAATGTAAATGTATTTATTTATTTAACCCTTTGAACGCACACAAATCGACTAAATTCGCCCGATTTTTTTCCCTTTCGACGCGTAAATCGAAATGGGATGAAAAAAACTTTACCTTTGGATGTGAAAAAAAAATTAAATTAAATTTTTTGAGCCCCCCTCTCCCTAAAATTTTACGTGACAATTTTTTTTGGTGTATTAAATCAAGATATTGATTTAAAAAAAATAAAAGGAATTTTATAGAATACTTTATTTTTTATTGAAAATTAGCATTTTTCAGATCATATTTTATTTTAAGCTTAACGCGTTCAAAGGGTTAATAATGCTTCTCGGGAAACTAACAGGACTATGTCAAATATTAATTTAACCCGCACCCAATAACAAGTTGCCACATTCTGGATTCTTACGATATTAACTCTTCTCACAGATTCTGTGTCTCCACAGGGAATCGAATGCGGGACCTTTGGATTAGCAGTCAGTCAGTCAACTGAGCGACAAAGGTCGACAAAGGGAAATTGAATTAAATTGACTGAAATGACGAAGGGAAATTAAAAATAGGTTAGGTTAGGTTAGTTTATTTCTAGTAAAGACGGGATTTCGCACTGTGTTTTCAGTCTGCATGATTTTAAGAAGATTAATAATACAAGCCGAAACGGTCGTCGGTAGAAAACATTAATACTTTGTGGCAAAATATGTGTTCATATTTTTTCAAATAATTATGGAATTTCACAAAATTAAAAGCTGTCTCAATCGACAGTTTGAAAACTGCTGTAAAAAAACATTGCTCTTTTTATTTCAATTCAAATTATTGTAGGTAACGAGTTTTATTTCCAAAACCAAACAAAATTTGATTTTTATTCTGATTTAAACGACAAGTAAATTTATTTATTTATTTTTATAAAAATAAATAAATAATAAATGAATTTCGAAATGCTTAATTTTCGAAAACTGCAGAGATATGGATCATGATTGATTTGATTATTATTATTACAGCTGAATGACTTTTTTTCGAAGGAATTCACGTCAAGGGCAAAATTATTTCTCCCACATGATGTATAGGAGAAGTAATTGCTTCTCCTATGAATGAGTTTGTTTTCTATTTTTTCATATTCGAAAAAAAAGACAATAAATGGAATGTAAAACACCTCTTGTGAGATTAAATTGAAAAAAAGTCATACAAGTATATTATTAACTATTTAAAATCGAACATCGTAGTTGCGTCACGACGTAACATAACTTATTCGTCAATAAATATGTGGGTGTCTACCAAAGAAAACAGAAAACAAGAGTGGAACATTTAGCCTGGGTTCAACTAAACGTAGTCTCCATTAAGAAAACAACATTATGTGAAACTTTCCTGTTACACGCACACCTCTTCCGTCAGGATAAGAGGCTCCTGAACTTTTAAAACCTTTCGCCCCGCTCCTCCGAGCTATATTTTTATTCGCCCTTATTTTTACGCCACCACCCATCCTTCACAAGCTCGATTGCCTTGGGTGGATCTCGGCTGAATCCAAAATTCTTGCTTCTCCATTGTTTTTTTTACGCCATTTATACACCACTGCCTATTTATAATTACGCCACGCTACCACCCGATTGCAACATAACCTAACCCTTTCGTAGAAACCGTTTTTCTGCTAAATGGAATCTACATCCAAAGAGCCTTGGTTTCACATAATACCTATCATCGTCAATTTGGGCGGGATTGCCGAACGTATAATAAAAACCTTGGTAGAACGCTAGAATGAACAGAAAAAAATATATCACATGAAGTGTATCTCTCAATTAAAGTGCTTTCTGAATTAGCAATCTTGGCACCTGGCTCATTCACAAATATATTATATAAGAATATAATAAACATTATTATATCTACGCTTAAAAAAAAGATTTGTTAAAAGTTTTGAGGTATGGAATTATTTCAAAACATCAGTGTGAAAGATGGTTTCTACGGATATTTAAAATATTGTATTGAGACTAATATCATAAATTATGGTTGCAGAACTTGAACATTCAATGTACCACTTTAAATTAATACATACATACCATCACGCCATGTCCCTCGCGGGGTAGGCAGAGAGAACAGAACGCCACACTATTCTATCTTGACATACATTCACCGCCTCGTCAACATTCATGCTACGTCTCATGCATGTTCTTCTATTGTTCAGACTTCTAACATTTCCTTCTTTCAGAATATCGTTCACATAGTCGTGCCATCCTTTTCTTGGGCGCCCCCGACCTCTTTTTCCATTCCTGTCAGCCTTATATATTTTTTTCGTCAAGCGTTCTTCATTCATTCTTTTCACGTGACCAAACCATCTAAGTGTGTTAACTTTCATTCTAGTTACTACATCTTTCTTCATCTTACATTCTTTCCTAGTGACCTCATTTCTAACTCTATCATACATCATTCTATTACAAATTCTTCTTAACGATCTCATTTCCACTGCATTTATTCTACTTTCATGCGACTTCTGCCATGTCCAGGTTTCACTTGCATACATCAAGGTTGGCACTACAATTGCGTTATGAATGGCAACTTTAGCTTCCTTTGATACGTTACGATCATTCATAACTGGTTTAAGTGCTCCATTCACTCTGTTTCCTGCCATAACTCTTCTTTCAATATCCTTATCAGGCCGTCCATTCCGTTGGAACATGCTTCCCAGATAAACATATTCGTCGACTTGTTCAAGCCATTCATTCTCTACTTTTATTTGACACGATGTTCTGCTTTCACACTTTTCAAAGACCATTACCTTTGCTTTGCTAGCATTCATCCTCAGTCCGTACTCTATGCATCCTTCATATACCATGCTTACTAGATACTGTAACTCTTCCACGCTTTCTGCTAACAGGACTTTATCGTCTGCATACATCAAATCATGCACTGTTACAGTACTCAGTTTCAGACCCTTACTTTCATCCCTAAGGGCTCTTATGCAGAAATCAATGTACAGATTGAAGAGCCATGGTGACAACACGCACACGTGTCTTACGCCACTATTTATAGAGAACCACGACGTTACTGTGTCGTTGACACGCACACATGCCTCGCTATTCTCATACAATGACGCGATTGCGCGTATCAGCTTGCTCTTCACTCCGTACACTGACAATATATCCCATAGTTTTTCTCTGTTGCCTTTTCAAGGTCTATAAAAGCACAAAAAAGCTTCTGGTTTTTATCCAGGACCTTTTCTGTAACCATACGCAGAGAAAAATTTTGGTCTATACATCCTCTGCCGCCCACAAACGCTCCTTGGACATCCCATATCTTGCTTTCTGTAACCTTTCGTACTCTTTGATCCAAAATTCTTGCATACATCTTACCAACTGAGCTTAGCAAACTTATGGCTCTATAGTTTTTGCAGTCAAGCTTCGATCAAGATGGCTTCGACCTTTGTACAAGGGGACCACGACTGCATTTCTCCAGTCTGAAGGAGTGCGTCCTGCTTCCCAACATTTGTTGAAAAGAGAGTGACACCACTCCAACATCTGATCGCTGCCATACTTTATAAGTTCAGCTGATACACTGTCATACCCAGCAGCTTTTCCCGCTTTCGCGTGTTTAACTGCTTTAAACTCTTCTTTCGTAATTTCATCTTTTTCATCTTCGTATACTTGCCATGCTCTCTGATTCATGCCACCACTCAAACCGCAATCATACAGCTCCTTGAAGTATTCTTTCCATCGTTCTTTTACGCCATCTTCATCCATAATTAATTTTCCATCTTTATCATTTATACCTTGCGATACTTTGACACTTCCATTTTTTCCATTCCATTCCATTTCCATTTTTTTAAATTAATAATAATGATAAATAATACCTATCTTTGAATAATAAAAGTTATTGATCGACTGTTAGTTATCATCGAACAATTAATTTGTCTCCCGGGGGCGATGTTGCCATCATTGAGAGCAACTGGCAAAGACAAACGTTAATTAATTAGACGGAAAACTTTCGGTAAGGTGAGATTAGACTGCGTGTCATTTGGACAAATGGATCGTTTTATAAAAAAATATATATATGTGGACTATTTGGGACAGGTAGTGTTACTGACAAATTAACAAAGAACTTCCATGATACGGGTATTGTCGTATTTAGTTAAATACTTGGTGGTCTTTTGTGCAGCTAGATTAAATGCTCTAAGGTTGGTACAATTACGCTGTATTCATTCATAGCATATCGGTGTTTCCCACAATAACTAGCGACAGGTGTGTGGACACACCAGTCTCGCCTCTCTTAAAAAGGCACAACATTCAGAATGGGTGGTGAACCTAATTGCTGAATTATGTTGTATTTTCGATTAACAGGCTCTTACGGGACACCCGAAAACGATAATACACCCTAGAAAATAGTGGAAGCACTTATTATATGCCAGAGCTTCTATTAATTAATTTAATTAATAGATACTATGAGTGTTCACAAAACGAAAAGCTTTACCGAAAAAGAAGAACGATATTCATATATGGTCCTATCAATGCCTTCTTGACCAGTCCTAACTCTCATTCTTTCTCTATCACATCTACACATTTTCTCGTCAGACTATATACATTCATTTTTTGAATGTGCTATTTTTAAAATTCAATTAAGAAAAATTGAAAAGAGATTTATTAATTACATTAAAATTAAACTCTTCCTCTTGAGAGTAAGTTCAGAAAAAATAACATCCATTAGTGAATCATAATAAATTGGGATGTGCCGTTGGGAAATCGTTACTTGATTGTTTCCGTGAAGGCAAAAAGGAAAAGAGTTTTTTTTCGAAGGACCGTTTTCTAAAAATAAATATTTTTTTAAATGCTGGAATAATTAGTCCTGGGGCCTTATTCCCAATCACGTGTAATATTTTGCGATAAGTTCCGCTAATCTTTACGTACCAAAGAATGTAAAGTGAAAGTTACGTATCAGCCCCCCTAGACAACGTGTCATTTAGCTCAAGAAAAGATAACTCAATGTATGGAAGTGACAGTTGCCAGTCACGTGACAACTGTCACTTCCATATATTGAACTATCTTTCCTTGTTTCTTTTCTTGAGCTAAATGACACGTTGTCTAGGGGGGCTGGAGCTGTCATTTATAAATATAATCTGTGAAACGAACGAATGTGTGTACGCGTCGCTTTATGTCTTTACACAAAACTCGATATGCCACATAAAACATTGCGAATAAATTCACCTGTCGAATGTCATACGTATTTCGCTCCAATTAGAATACCGCGTTACGAACGGTGAACTGAAGTTTTCTCGACATGATGGGCGAAAGTTTACGCGGGCGAGTGTCCGCGTAAAACAGAATAATTACAATCTGCTATAAGAAACACATGTAGCGTGAAAACTTTATATATTGCTGCGATGAAATAACCGGAATAGGCCCGCTGGAATGATCTACCTCGCCATGTAGAATGGGAGGTGGACATGTCATTTTTTGGTAGACCTCATCTCATTCCACTCTTATGAAATTCCTATACTTGATTCGTCAGACGTTAATCATTGATATATATATTAAACGAAAACATTGTTTTAGCTATATCACTCGATATTGGGTGGAACGCCAATCATTAATTAAAAAAAAACATTGTTTTTTTTTCCTGCAAGGAGTTATTGATATTTTTTGACAAATTTAACATCTCAATAGAGACGAAAAGGAAATATATATATTTTATAGGAGAACAGAGAAACCAGGCACCTGTCATCGGCCGGTTTACGTGATCACTTTAAGCGCTTGCGCAACGATCACTAATTATGCCTATTTTTTGACAAATTTTGAAAATTCCAGCAGTACAGTATTTTGAAAATTCGGCGTACATTAAAAAAAACAGTATATTATCTTACCATATACAAGCTAACCAATGCGCTATCAAGACGAAGGTCGCCATGAGAAGCAGAAGAACTGCCGTGCCATACTCAGAGTATCTATCGATCTTCCTGGCCACCCTCACCAGGCGGAGAAGTCGGGCTGTCTTCAGTAGGCCAATCAATGTTGTCGTCTGCAAAAGGGTTATAAACAATTCATTAAAATGGCGCCCAACTCTCATAATATAAAGCGTTTTATGTTATTGAAACCTACTTTAAACTCGGTCCGCAGATTTGTGTCAATGAGAAATGCATACATAAGTTGGTTTTGTATAACTAAATTAACTTATTGTACACTGAATTTCGACTTGAAGACCTATCTATAGAATCTTTTCTTATTTGACGTTATAAGAATGTCTAGTTTTATTTTAAAACCATAAAGGCTGGTATCACAAAATACTTTTTTAGGAATTGTTAAGGAACCCTGTTCCTTTTGATATATTTAAGAAGTATTACAAAAATAACATTTCCATTTATTAAACATTGATAACCATTATTAAACTATCTAATCTAAAATACAAACATATTATATATATTTTTAATTTTACATTAAAAATAACAGGGGAACTGAAAAAAAGTACATTTATGTTGAATATGGTGTATTGCAATACTTTGAATATTTTGTTTGACGCTTAAAATAAGATGATTCGCCTGGAAGGATGAGTGATGACGTAATTCATCTCTAAGATCCCGAAAAACTTTCGACCTTTTATATGTTTATGCCCTTTTTATATAATGTTTTTTTGTCCTTTCAATCAACTCATATGATTATATTTTACATAAATGTACCCTATTATGAGATTTTTTCAAAAGGTAAACGAAATTCTTTTCTTATTTCGAAATACATATTCAAATATCAATTGTTAATTTACTTGACGTTGTTGTTGAATTATACTTTTTACTTAGTCTGAATCTGAATAGAAAACTAATATTTATACATCGTATCAGAGAAAAGAAACGACGTAAAATTAATTAAAAAATATAAAACTAACTAACTACTGTGATACAATGCTGCCAGTAAAATTGTGCGCTTTTTCTATGTAACTTGTTACTTTTGCATGGCTGGTTACGGTTACTTACGTAACCGTGTCGTTACTCAGAAATATTTATGTCAATAGGCGAGGTTTGAAACTATGTAGGTACCTACCTTATTTTATATGTATATTATAATTCTATGATGTATGGATATAAACTAAATTATAAAACTATACTATCACTCCCATCTGGTGCATATTTGATATTTCAATGTGCAACTTATGTATGTACCTACATATAACATCCTGCATCATCTTTTCTGTATGAAATGACGTTTATTTTATGATCGAAATAGAAGAATATTTATTGTAGGAGAACCGGGATATCAAGGCACCTACAGGGCTTACGACCTGTCATCGGCTGGTTTACGTGATCACTTTATGCGCTTGCGCAACGTTCACCAATTATGCCTTTTTAATGAGATCCCTATCAATTCAATTTTGAAAGTTCTATATATTGTAATACTGAAATTCTTTTCGCTTGAAAATAAGGAATTTTTACTAAAGCCATCTATGGGTGAAATTATGAACAACAATCTTATTATTTTTTATTTATTTGTTGTAACGCCATCTATTGAGAGAATTGTTTTTTTTTGTTAATAATGAAAGCTACAATTCTTATATATGAGGTGACAATGCATTTTTTGAGATAATTAAAAATCTGTTAAATATCTTTGACTCCCGACAGGGAAAAAAAATCCAATGTTTGCGCATATGCAATAATAAAAATATTCGAGTATTATTTGTATTTGGAATTTGTGTTTTTTTAATGAACACAACGTATATGTAGGTAAGTCTGTGATGATTTTAAACTTTAAAAAATATTGTCAAAAGAGTAATATCATAGAAAAATTCCACGCAGTGGCGTAGGCATTTCTATTTTCGTTTCATAACACAATCTTATAAATTATTTCACTTAAAACTATTTACTAAAAGCGTGCAATAAATAATGTAAGACAATATTTTTCGCAAAAAAATATCGTTTGTGCTACTTTATTCATAAAATTTGCAAAATTACTTTATACGATTTAATCGAACAATGTTTCGACGAAATATTATTATATTACAACGTTTTCAAAAAGCGAATATAAAAATAAGATAAACCAGTTGATATGAAAACAAAGAAAAGCAAAATACTTTAAATAAAATGGATAGAAAAATCTAAAAACATATTTTAGAGTAAATAATATAATCCTGAAAATAAAACTGTGCAAAGACAATGTTTTGAAATAAGTATATTCGTGTTTTAGAGTAAATAAATGTTCAATAAATATTCGTGTTTTAGAGTAAATAAATGTTCAGATATACTTGAATATTTGCAAGATAAACAAAAATATTATGTGCAAGTGCAATGCACTGCAAGAGAAGCCAAGCTCAGAAAAAGTATAAAATACTTTTACACCACACAAGTGATAACATTTATTTTATAGTAATGATAATATAAAGTTTTATGTTCATAACAAAAAGTATGATTCAAAAATAGATAAAGAAACTCTGATCGAACCATATTCAGGAGTAATAAAATATTAGCAAAAAGTATTTTCGAATTTAACTACATATTGAAAACGAGTATTTAAAAATACCCATAAAACTACATACCTTTTTAAAACCACTCTCAGTTCTAAATGTGATCGATTCATTTCGGAGAATATGTTTGTCTTCTATTAATAATCTTGAAGAAGAAACATCGTACTTGAAATTAGTCCATATCATTGAGTATAGAATGCGGTTACAAGAAAAAATTGCAGAAATATAAAATAAAACTAAAACTTAAAATCTAAAAACCCAGGCAGAAGAACATTTAAATCAATTACAATATTCTTCCATTTTATTGTGTTAATTACATAATATACAGTTCTACTAAGTGTCTGAATTTTCAATCATTCCTTATTTTTCTATAAAAATAGTTAGCATACATGCGCCTGATAAAACTTTTTATTAAACCTTAAAAGTTCTACTTTATTTACCTGATAAAACCATAGACGTAATTTTGCAGTACATATATTTTGAGTATTTAATGTTAAAAATTCAATAGCTTTAATATTTTAAAATAACAGTCCTAAAAAGTGCTGTTGCTTTTATATACCTAATATAATAACAATAAAAAATATTTTAAAAGCACTACTGCAACAACTGTATTTATCGATGGAAGCAGAGATAAATGTAATCATTTCCTTATTTTTAAAACAAATATAATTTGAAGCTTCTAGTTATACTTACTATTGAAATCGTATTTTTACCAATGCAATTATTTTTTGTATTCTTTTATTTCTAAAAAAATATCAAAGCGATGCAAATTTTATGGATCATTTAATTAAAATAAAATCAATACGATCCTGAATCCCTGTTTTCTTTAATTTAAAAGCGTTCATTCGATTAAATGGAAAATAAAAATATCGATCCCAAATTGTTTACATTCTAAAATGGTTTCCAAAGCGATGCAGCACCTGAATTATTTTAACTTAACGTAAAACTAAAATGCGATAAAAAGAAATGAGTCATAATATTTTAAGTTTATGTCCATAGTTACCAGAATCCAAGTGTGGATAGAGCCGACTTACAGTTCAATGTATCTCCGTACACACAGAGGTCATATACCTGTCTGGACAAAGTCAGCAGTCGATTTCCTAAAGTGAAAAGAAAAAGAGAAAAAGATTCCCCCGACCCATAGAGTCAAATATTACATTATTTATTGTTCCTAGACAATCTCAGTAGGTACACATGAACGTGTGTTGGCTATGGTATTTTCGTAGAGTACAACATTATCAAAATGCTCTTTTTACCCGTTTACGCGAAACCACCAATAAAATGTAGAATTAGTATGAATCACCACCATTTACCTAATGTTAAATACCTACGATGTTCAAATCAAAATTCTTTTAGCATAATAGTATATGTTTTGGGTCTTGACGTTTCGTAAATGAAGCATTTTGCTATTTCATTAAGGGAGTTACATCATTATTATTCTAAATCATTAGGTTAAATGTCTATAATTTATTCAAATGGGTCGTATTTTTATTATAAAATGAAAATATGTGGTGTATTCATAAAAATATGCGTTATAAAGGTCAAATATACAAATACATATAATTCAGAGAATTTTTATAAATATTCTATAAATTTAACGAACAAATAATGATTTTGAAACTGGTATTCGGAAAATAGAAGATATAAAAAATCGTTTAGGTCACGCATGTATTTTTTTTTGTAATATTTATATATGTGATAAAACAAATAAAAATAGGCATTCTGTTATACAAAAATTCCCCTTTTTATGAACCAATCGAAGTTACTTTAAACATTATTATATTTTTTTACACATGATCGAATATGTAACTAATATGAATTACCCAAAAACAGACAATTTTAATGAGGATATAAATATTTGGCCGTAATTCAAGGCACGAAGCAATTTGTTAATTAAATTTTTACGATAATATTTTCTGTAGCATCTCATTAGCCTGTCTTGAATATAAACATCATTCCTGAAAAATGTCATGAATTATGATCCTGTAACCATTAATAAATTACACAAAACATTACAAAGAATAAAAGTCGTAATATTTTACTAACAATCGTGTTATGAACAAAGAAAATGATAAGAAATAATGAAAACATGTTTCTTTTTAAGGAATGTGAAAAATGTATCAATTTAATGGAGAATGAAAAAAGCATGATAGATGATACTGATTAGTTTTGAAAAATATACAAAAAAACTATGATTTATGTTTGAAAAATGAAAAAATTCAAGTTATAATTTCAAAAGTATCCTTAGCAAATATGTAAACTCTTATTGATTTAAATAAAACAACACAAGAGAAATGTTGATTTAATAACCAGAATTCCAATTTATATTTTAGATTTTAAAAATCATAATCTCGTTTTTTAATCAATATATATAAATTTTTATTATTGATTTATTTTGTTGTAATAATTGTGAACAAGTAGGTTTGGCAATGCTTAAAATCGCCTTTGATTTATATTCCCTTTGAAATATGCAGTGTTGTAATTTTATTTATATATTTCATATTTATTTTACAAAATTGAAAATATAATGTTTCGTCAAGAATCGTCGATTACCAAATTCAATACTGCGACATCATTTCGTAAGTTTCGGTCGAAAATTGTAATAGAATCCCAATACCACCTTGTGAGACATTAAACCGTCCCTCGATAATATGAGATATACCGTTTAATAAGCATTATGGTTGAGAATGTACGATGTGTCTTATATTAGGCCTCTTGCCAAATAGGATCCTTGGTCCGCCCTACAATACTTTGACCCGGTAACAGCATTATACGTGACACGAATGGTCCGATAGATCGTGGATTATTCCCGGGTAGGCAGGAGGAAATGTCAATCTTATCGCTGATCTTCCTGTGAAATATTACGCCATTATTATTATTATTATAACATCGGAGAGGCTTAGACGCCTTCTAATTTAGGATATCCTCTAACGTAGGTACGGCCGGGTTCACGGTCGTGCATAGAAGAAAAATAAAACAAAAATGCGGTTGGAATTGTCTATGTCAATATGCACATAAAACCACAGATAAATCTGTTATTTTAATTTGACATATCAGTAAAAAAATAATCGGTTTTAAGTATTAATGTTATAGTTTTGATTAAATATCAATAAAATGAAATAAAATAATTGAATAAAAACAGGTGCACAAATTAAAAACAATATACAAGTTATGCTTATGCACAAGTTATGCAAGTGCATGAATATTAAAGGAACGGTATTTATTAAAGCTATGTATGAAAAGAATATATGGAAATTGTTGACAGGTACTGTCCCTGGCTGATCGCAATAATTTTTATATCAATAGATAGATTAACGCGTATTTATTAAGGGAACAATAAAAACTTTTGGCGGTAAGGCTTTAAAAAAATATAAAAAAATAAATAAACTTACGAAAAATGTATGGAGGAATCCATTACAATTTGTTAGTTTTCTGCAGTGATATGTAATGAATAGATATGCAATAGAATTCAAAAATCTGCACACTAAAACATGAGTCCTAATCAAAACATGTGTCCTAGCGAATATTAGTCGTTGACGAACCTTTGTACGTGTCGCTTCTCACTTATTTGTAATTGAAAATGACATTCTGTGTCGTAAAATGTTGCCGTAATAGGTCTAATGTTGTGAAGAAAGACGATGGAGTTACTTTTCATAAGAAAGTACAAAAATATAATCGAAATTTATTAATTTTAGATCGAAAAAACCTTGGATATTTTAAATTTTTATTTTCTTATTCGGGAATGACCGTTGGATACTGTCTAGTCTTAAAAAAACGTGTACACTACTAAAAAAGGTCATTTCATTTCTTACATGTACATAAAGATTCCTTGTTTAGTATTGTTTTTCTTGTGAATGTGTCAAAATTGTTTGCTGGTATGAAATATGTACGATACTCAGCTAAACTGGCATATTAGGGCTTTCACAAATTTTATTTTTAAATTATTTTTATTTCAATCAGGTTTCCAAATGCAATACGAAGGAGAGAAAAGTAGATTAAATTTTTAAGAAGAAATCGCTGTGATCAATATTGGTGTCCATCAAAATATTCACGCATTTGTTCAAAGCACTTTCAAAATGAAATTTTTATTGACAAACATTTTTTTTAACATCTCAATAGAGACGAAGTTGGGATATTGTAGAAGAACCAGGAACTCATTGCAACTACAGGGCTTCCGACCTGTCATCGGTTGGTTTACCTGATCACTTTATGCGCTTGCGCAACGTTCACCAATTATGCCTTCTTATTGAGTTCCCTTATAAATTTAATTTTTGAAAGTTCTATATATTTGAATAGTGTGTAACAATTTACCTGAAAATAAGGAACTATACTATTGCCATCTATGGAGTAACGGAAAAGCCTTTTTTTAACGCTATCTATTGAGAAATTAGTTTATTTGTAAACAATGAAAGCAACAGTCCTTATAAATGAGATGACGGTGTCTCGCATAGATGTCACCCCTGAACTAGGCCAGAAATATTATTTCATTTTTGGCTTTTTAACCTACTTATACCAGTGTATGTAAATCGAATATTTTTTTAATTGCATATACGCAAATATTGGATTTTTTTCCCTTTCGGGAGTCAAATGATATTTTTATTGACAAACATTTTTTTAACATCTCAATAGGGACGAAGTTGAGATATTGTAGAAGAACCAGGAACTCGAGGCACCTACAGGGCTTACGACCTGTCATCGGCTGGTTTACGACTTATATGACGTAAACACTAATACCCTGAATAGGTAAACAGTTTGTTGGTACGTATGTATGACGATTAAGTACATATCAAACTACCTATAAAGGGTCCCCGTATTTAGATATTATGTATTCTTTCATACAAATTGTATGAAGCAATATCGTCACTAAATTCAATTTTTTACACACATTGTCAAGAAAAGTTTGAGATATTTACTACAATGCGCATATTTTTTATAGTAAATTGAATTCTCTAGTTTACGCATTTTGTCATTTTTCGATACTTAAAAAAATAGAAATGTAGGCAGTTAAAAGAAGACAACAATTTGTCATACCAATTGTTTGTTTCTTAATAAAAACAGATTGAGAAACCCTAGAATTATTTTTTAAAAAACTTTTTCGAGATATTGTATTTGTCTATATTTATACAAAATTTCAGCTTTATAGATTTTATAGAGTTTGAGATATGTGGATAAATACAGGAAACATAAAAAGTTTGAACAATCGACGAGCATGTATGAGACGATGCATGGATGTAAAGGAAGCCAGAAATGTGTGCAAAAATAGAGAAGTATGGCGCTCGGTTCTCTCTGCTTACCCCGTAAGGGACATGGCGTGATGGTATGTATGTATATGTATGTATGGATAAATACAATAAAAATTAAAATGTTGATAACCCCTGACTGGAACAAAAATTCGAAATTCTGAATATAAAAGTATTGTGTACCTAAAATTTAGTAAACATTCTGAAATAGGATCTGAGCATCCAGCGTATCAAAAGTTATAAGGGACACACACACACACACACAGACACACACATACAAAACTCACATAACATGTTCTACTCCAAATTCTGAGTAAATCCATGTATAGAACATATATGCTGCGAAGCCTCCAAGTTGGTGTTTTTTGCATGCAAAAAACACCAACACTACGCCATACAAAATGTTCCTAATATTCCCAATACGTGTGTTGGGTTTATACTGCCGATTCAATAAAATAAATAAATTCTCTTGAACGAATCTACAGTTGGATTACTACATACATACAAATCATCACGTCATGTCCCCTTCATTATATGTTATTTTTTAGTGTTTAGTTATTAAGGATTTTTTGTTCTTAATAAAATGTACAATATACATTCATAAAGTTCATGTAAAATACTGTATTTTGTATCGCTTTCTATTTTTATACGTAAATATATTATATAGGTGTACTTTTTACGCAGTAAGTATCTATTTAATTATTGTAATATTTTATTTTTTATGTATTTCGTAACGTTAATATAATGTAAATTAAAAAAAAATACATAAATGAAATACCTGACAACCCTGTCTCATCTAATGCATAAATGAGAGAGAGAGATTGTATCAGGCGTATGCAAACAAAAGGGACGGAGAAATTGACTGTTATTAGATGCCGTGTGAGAGTAAGAAAGTGCGCCGAAAGGTATGCATTAGAATAGGACAAAATATAGGAGTTTTAAACTAGTACGAGACACTGCGGGACCCTAATTATATGGCGGGACCTTATGCGAAGCAGTTTTTTGAGAATAATTTGTATGGCATTGCAAATCTATTCATTACATATCACTGGTTTTCTGACACTATTTGAATTTACATTAACAAGAGACCTATAAAAGAACGAGGAATCTTACTAAGTTTTTAATTGAAAAATATGCGCTGGCAATATACTTCATAATAAGGTGTTATGCCTTTATGGAATATTATTATTCTTCTTGTTAAGTCTGTGTTCAATGGTACTTTATACACACCGCAAATTTCCAAGAGAACGCTCTGTCCCCACCCCTTATGATATTTTATTACCCTCTTTAGACTCCGCCGATCTCTCCCACCACACACCACACACCACACTGATCCTTTGTGATGCTGTCAATTCAGAGACATGGCTGCACAGGATTACGTACAATAGCCGAGTTCGATTCTGGAGCAATTGTATAGAAAGGGGGGAGACAGTCTTATTTATCGGTTTATTGCGGGCAAGACTTAGCGGTTAAGCGCGTGAATAATTACAGACCGCTTGTATTGGTCGGAAACATGATCGGAAACTAATTTATTATTTACTTTGTATTATTACTAGTTGCATGTAACACATGATATCCAACTGTCAATGGGCGATTGTATGCATTATGAAAGAATACGTACCAAACTATAAACACAACACAAATTAATAAATATTTAAGATATTTTATATATATGGAGGTCAATCTGTTTTCCTATCCAGTATATAAAACAGCATGATGGTATGTATGTATGTTTGTTTGGAAATTGAGTATCAAATTATGGAGTCTAATTAGATATTGTGTATAGGCGACTGCCATACATATTGTATGAAGCGATGTCGTCACTAAATTCAATTTTTAAAAATTGTTTGAGATGTACTACTACAATGTTTATATTTTTTGTAGAAAATTAATTTTTTTTGTTGGGGTCTTTCGGCTTTTTTCGATATTTTTAAAATCTTTGGAAATATAGGCAGTTAAACACATAAATTTATCATACAAAAAATTTCTTAATAAAAAATGTTTGAGAAACTCTGGAATTTTTTTGAAAAACTAAATTAGAGATTTTGTGTTTGTCTATATTTATACCAATTTACAGCGTTCTAGCTTTTATGGTTTTTGAGATATATGGAAAAATAAAGTAAAAATTCAAAAGTTAATAACCCCTGACTGAAACAAAAATTCAAAATTTTGAGTATAAAAGTTTTGTAGGCCTATTATTATTGATATATTCTGAAATTTTGGGCTATGTAAATTGAGCAGATCAGAAGTTATAAGGGGACGACGACGACGACGACACAAAGACACACTAAATGTTCTACTCCGAATTCTGAGTAAATCCGTATGTAGAACATACATGCTGCAAAACCTCTAAATTGGTGTTTTTTGACTTTAAAGTTGTAAAAACCGTGAAAAATATAGACCCTGCATACAATTCTCACGTATCCTGGCTTGAAACATTGTCGATATGTTAAGAGAACTGAATTTTTATATTAAATGCGAAAAATTAAAAGTATATATTAATTTAATTTATAATTCAATTTATAAAGCAACCCGCTCACGCGAGTCGCTATTATTATTATTATAAACAAACTTAAACCTAACCTAAGAATGCAGAAAAGAAGAGCTGGTACTAGACGCTACTATACGTTACTAGTTATAGAGCCATAAGTTTATTAAGCTCAGTTGGTAAGATGTATGCAAGGATACTGGATCAAAGAGTGCGAAAGATTACAGAAAGCAAGATATGGGATGTCCAAGGTGCGTTTGTGGGCGGCAGAGGATGTATAGACCAAATTTTTTCTCTGCGCACGGTCACAGAAAAGGTTCTGGATAAAAATCAGAAAATTTTCTGTGCCTTCATAGACCTAGAAAAGGCGTATGATAAAGTTGTTGGAGAAAAATTATGGGATATACTAGCAGTGTATGGAGTGAAGAGCAAACTAATACGCGCAATCGCGTCATTATATGAGAACAGCGAAGCATGTGTTCGTGTCAACGACACAGTGACAACGTGGTTCTCTATAAATAATGGCGTTAGACAAGGGTGCGTGCTATCTCCATGGCTCTTTAACTTGTACATTGATTTCTGCATAAGAGCCCTTAAGGATGAAAGCAAGGGTCTGAAATTGAGTACCGTAATGGTGCGAGATTTGATGTATGCAGACGATAAAGTTCTATTAGCAGAAAGTATGGAAGAGTTACAGTATCTTGTAAGTATGGTATATGAAGGATGTATAGAGAACGGACTTAGGATGAATGCCAGCAAATCAAAGACAATGGTCTTTGAAAAGAGTGAAAGCAGAACAGCGTGTAAAATAAGAGTAGAGAACGAATGGCTCGAGCAAGTCGATGAATATGTATACTTGGGAAGCATATTTCAACGGAACGGACGACTCGATAAAGAGATCGAAAGAAGAGTTATGGCAGGAAACAGAGTGAATGGAGCACTAAGACCAATTATGAATGATCGCAACATATCAAAGGATGCCAAAGTTGCCATTCATAACGCCATCGTAGTGCCAACCTTGACGTATGCAAGTGAAACCTGGACTTGGCAGAAGACGCATGAAAGTAGAATAAATGCAGTTGAAATGAGATCGTTAAGAAGGATTTGTAATAGAACGATGTATGACCGGGTAAGAAATGAGGACATAAGGAAAGAATGTAAGATGAAGAAAGATGTCATTACTAGAATGAAAGTGAACACATTGAGATGGTTTGGTCACATGGGGAGAATGAATGAGGAGCGCCTGACGAAGAAAATATACAGAGCGGAAAGGAATGGAATGAGAGGTCGGGGACGCCCAAGAAAGGGATGGCACGACCATGTGAACGAAATTTTGAAAGACGGAAATGTTAGAAGTGTGAGCAATAAACGAACATGCATGAGACGATGCATGAATGTGGACGAGGCGAGAGATGCATGCCAGGATAGAAAGATGTGGCGTTCGGTTCTCTCTGCCTACCCCGCAAGGGACATGGCGTGATGGTATGTATGTATGTATGTAATAGTAACGCGCATACCTCACATCATTATTACCGCACTTTAGTTACACGCAAGATGTTGTAGTGTTCTGACGCATTGTCGTAGTCAAAATATCTTGTATGATGAAAACATGTAAAAGTTACACTAAAACTGTGAAGGAACGACCAGAAATATCATTTCATGCTGCATATGAAGGTTCACCAAACTGGGAGTGGTGGTTAAGGATTGGACATATGAGGAGTGGCTCCAAGCCTTGGGACTGACAACGCTTAAAGAAAGAAGAATGAGGGGTGACCTCATTGAGACATTTGAAGTGATGAACAATCATTATGACTGTCATGACTGAACTGCCCCATATATACACTCACAATCAAAATAAGCACTCGCGTGGCATAGCCTGAAGTTGAATACAAGTGTGTTTGGTCAGAATCCGCATAAACACCACTTCCTAAGTAATAGATAGAGTGGTGGATGCTTGTAACAGGCTGCCTCAGGATCTGGTTGTTGCTGAGAGTGTCAACTCCTTTAAGAACAGACTAGATGTATTACAGTGACACTGTGGACTCATTCAAGCACATCAGCTTTATGCTGCCTGCTTGTCACCTCAATAATAATAATATGTATTCAATAACTAAATTCGATATTTTTATATTCGATATATATTTTTATTTTGACGTTGATATGTTATAAAAATATAAAAATACTTGGTTAAAGTTCTATTATATTTATTGGATTATTGACGCGTTTCGTGCAAAGCACATCGTCAGAATAATGCTCTACAAGACTGAGACTAGTGGTTATATACAAAATTTACATGACAGGTGTATAAAAATGTTGGTTTTTGAACGGTTGAAAAGAAGTTATATAATGCAAATGAATCTATACAAATCTACGTTTTAATACAATGAAAGTATATAACTTCTTTTCAACCGTTCAAAAACCAACATTTTTATACACCTGTCATGTAAATTTTGCATATAACCACTAGTCTCAGTCTTGTAGAGCATTATTCTGACGATGTGCTTTGCACGAAACGCGTCAATAATCCAATAAATATAATAGAACTTTAACCAAGTATTTTTATATTTTTATAACATATTCTTTTCAACCGTTCAAAAACCAACATTTTTATACACCTGTCATGTAAATTTTGCATATAACCACTAGTCTCAGTCTTGTAGAGCATTATTCTGACGATGTGCTTTGCACGAAACGCGTCAATAATCCAATAAATATAATAGAACTTTAACCAAGTATTTTTATATTTTTATAACATATCAACGTACAATGGAGTTCTATCAAGAATTGTCGATCGACAAACTAAACTTAGTTTTTATTTTGAGTAAATGACATAGTAGTCAAGTCATATTCGCTTGTAGCTACGTAGAAATATTCTGTTGTTGTATTAGCTTTTTCACACAGCTGTAACTTAATATATTATGTAAGTTCGTCTCTCTCACAGTCATTATTTGGTGTGAGAGATAATTCAAATGTGAGTGCACTGGAGTAAAAGAGAAAATATGTCTGCAGCGTGTGTTTATTATTGCATGATCTCTTTCTCGCTTAATGTATTCTGTCGTGCGTGCTCTTTCTTGGTGGAATTATAAGAATTAGTTAAAATGTACCATTTTTGCAGAGCGTTTTGTCCTCATATAACGTGTCTATATATAAAATGTAATTGTACCCCACCCCAATGGGAAAGTTATGGAGCTTGTAGCTCTGTTCATCCCCGGAGCGACTGCTCGTTGGACGACAAAAGAAATTACTATCAATAATATTTCATACCACTACCCCTAAGAGGCCAACCTCAATCGTGGGGGCCTACCGAATCGAAGCTTGGATCATGTACCAACAAGCCATTGGCAAGGGGCTTTCTCCCTAGGTTCTTGTGTTGGCGATTAAAAAATTGATGAACTGATGCTTTGTTTTAGCCCTACCCTCCTAACGGATTTGCCTCTGGGTGTCACACCAGACATATGACTTTGTAGCTGAACCTTCGCTGCGTGTAACAATTCACCGTCGAGCGAGGAATTTAGGCGTCTGCCCTGCACTTCCAAAGGAAAGAATTGAATGGGGCACCGACCTTTTGACCAGAATCCTAGGATGGGACTGCGGCCACCCCCAACTTTACTGGCTAGCCTCACATGGCGGTAACCCAGCCCTTATAGTGCGTATCTGTTGATGATTCATTTTTATCTTTGCATTGGTAAGGTTTTTTAGTGTTGTCTGATGTAAGAATCTAATCTTTGACAGATGTGATCACGCTAATTTGGATAAATTAATTTAGAAGTACTCATTACAGAGTAAGAATAATAAAAGTTGTTTTTTGACATACTCCCAAAAACAATAAAATGAGTTTTAAATTTATCTTCTTAAATTTAAATTTATTTGTTGAGTCTCCGTAAATTTACAGAGTAGCGAAATATTTATAATTTTAGCAACTCCGTAGAACTAAATATGCCATATTGTCAACTATGCAAGCTTACCATCACAAAAACACGAAAGGAGTTATTGTGTGGAATGCACTATATAAAACCGTTTTAAGAAGAAAAAAAAAACACATCCATAGACAAACCAGAAAGCGAAAATGGAACATTTTACGACAGCCAAAGTGTAAACAGTCGGACGTTAATGGATAAAATCACAACTTCTTATAAAAGAAACTATAAATCAACGTCTATTAACTTACGAAAAAGAAAACAAACTGAATTTCGTAAGATTGCCTAAGCCGTATGAGGCGAAAATCGTAGCAGTAAAAAATATTTGATGAGAAGTACATTATAATATATAGTCAAAAGAATATAAGTCGCTTAGAACCAAATGCCTCTTCAAATGTTTCAGTGAAAGAGCCATAAATCACAATAAAAGTAAAATGTCATAAGATACAATTACTTTATTTATTTATTATAATGTCCTCAGTTGGGGTGTTCGAATAATGAACATAAACGCTGTTCAATAAAAATACATACATATTCACAATATAATATATGGGTACAATATAATTTACATATGACGGTATATACAAATTACTAGGTAGGTACTCGTGAAATAGACAATCTTAAAAGACGACGCGCGCACTTCGCGCCTTCTATAAATACATACATTAAGTCAATCGTATTGTCTCTCTCGCACTCACACTATCACGTATATCACATCACATTTATTTTGCATTGCTTCTCGAGAACGCTATGATTTCGCTTGTTGTGAACTTCATGTGAGTGTATCAACTATCTGTATATATTTGTATTGTACATAATTGCTCCTCGGACAACTAAAAGGTACTATGCTTAATATTTCAGTATGAAGATAAACTGTCTCCACCGGGAATTGATCCGGGGACCTTTGGCTTAGGAGTCATTTTTCTGACCAACCGAGTCGAGAAGGATGACGATGATGTTTTGGTGTATGTAATTTTTCAATACCCTATTATTTTATTTTATATTATTTATTTATTTATTTATTTAAAAATTCAACACAGACAGCGTTTGCTGGTATGAGTGTTGACATACATTTTGGTTTATATTGACATTTTGTTAGATTAATACATGTTATACAATGTGGTGAACAGTAACATCACAATGAAGTTTACAAAAAAAAAATGAAAATTCAACCATAGTGGAGCCCAAAACAGTTAGCCGGGAGTACAGGAAAATCTATTTGAAAGCACTATCATGCAGTATGTGTTATTTTACTTTTTTTTTTTAAAAATTGGGAGTTTTTGGCAGTGCTTAATGTCATCTGGTAGTTGATTGTACAAATTAATGCTGGTGGATAATAGTCCTTTGTTTAGTCTGTCTGTTCTATTGTTAATGTTTCTTAGGTTGTTTCTTTGTCTAGTGTCGTAGTTATGTATGTCACTAACAGTTTCCAGGAGTGTGTTGTGTTTAAGTAAGTCATGTTTGATTTTATAAATGTACATTATTTTTTCATAGTTTATAATCTGTTGTATTGTGGGTTCTGATACTATTTCATATACAGTTTGTGTAGGTGTTGCCAGTGTAGTCCGTATATAGTTTTAAGTGCCTTGGTTAGCATCCTTCCTGTAGTCCCAATCAACTGATTTGAGCAATGTGACCAAACTACAATATTATACATATGTTATATGTGGAATTATTTGCATTTTGTATATCTTTTTTTTATATCAATAGGTAGATTGCTCCTTCTCAGTGCACCGATAACTCCAGATATTTTATTATGCAAATTATTGACGTGTGGCATCCAAGACAGTTTTTCGTCTATAGTTAATCCTAGGTATTTTATGTTCTGTAGTCTCTCAATTTCAACATTTTCCATATTTATTTTTATTGATATGTTTGGTTTATTTCTTTGTTATTATACTAAATATTTACACTTTTCCTTGTTTATTGTTAATTTATTGTATTTAAGCCAGCCCATGATTTTTTTTAGATCATCATTTATGATTCTTTCGAGGTCAGTTTCACTTTTAGACTTATGCAATATTGCTGTATCATCTACAAAAACTATGTATACACCTTTAAGACCTATTTTGCTTATGTTATTTATGTAGAGAAGGTACAGCAACGGTCCTAGGATCGAGCCTTGTGGTACACCAGTTTTCATTTCGTATTATTTTCATATTATTTATCCATTTTAGTATTTCTATGGAAATTTGTCAATATTAAAGCGTATTTTTACGTCAAGTTCTCAACAATTATTATGCGAACACCTCAAATTGTCATTATGTGATATTGTGAATGTCAATTTTTAAACCCTACTAGAATCTTGTGACATACACTTTGCATAAATCCAGGAGTTTTTAAATTAAATTTAATTTCTGCTATTTTTTTAATCAATACAGGGGGGCCAGTCTGGCATACCGGCGGAGACAAATCCATCTATGTATGTTTACCCATTTCATGGATATAGTTATCTTCGCTACTTCCACCACCACCCGCTCTGCCTATGGGGACTGCAATCGGCCCCTTCACAGAACGCTAAGTGAACGACAAAAAAAAAATGCATAGCACGAAAAGTAGCTCATGGAGCCCTCTAGATTAGCAATCTCGGCACCATAGTGCAAAAAGAAACAATCAACGAGTGCGAACAGAAAATTCACACCCGTGGACTGTCTATGACCTCAGATCCCCCTACATGCAGACCATCAGAGAAGTGACCAAGATCTCTGGAAATAATTAATTTAACGGGAATCTTCTAAAAGTAAGGCACCATATCTATGACAGAAAACCTTAAAAGCTTTATAATTTTTCTTCGAGATCACAAAATCCGCATGACCAATGGGACCTTGAAGAGGCCCACGGACAGCAACGAGGAGCTCCGATCTATATGAGGACACCATTGGGTGGCAACATTCCCAAAGGATATGTTCCGAAGTTTGGTCTGGGTATTGACAGAAATGACATGAAGCAGAGGAGGCAATGTTAAATCGGTGAAGATAACTTTTAAAGTTTCCGTGTCCTGTGAAAAATTGGGAAGTCCAAAAGTCTGGAACAACCCAGGGAGATTTAAGACGATACCTCACGTCGGGAAAAAATAAGTAGGTAATTCTACCCACTGAGCAGGCCGTCCAGCGAGTCTGCCAGATGTTCTGCAAATTTTCATTTACAGTCCTTTCAACAAAGCCGCGTGACACTCGACCCTCTGGAGGGAAGAGAGGAATATTTCCGATCATAGAAGAACAGCCCCGCGTAAGGTTGAAAACAGCCCCTCTACGCTGAAGTTCCAGATCAAGGGGAGTCATGCCTGTCAAAATTGGCAGTGCTTCAGTGGGACTCGTTCCATATGCTTTGGATAGAGCGATGAGAGCGAAAATATAGTTATCTTATGGAGTTCTTTAATATATTAATAGAATTCCAAATGATAATTAATTATATCCATGCTATTGGTAAGCGTGGATGGTTTTGGTTTCGCCAGTTTACCAGACTTGTCCCCCGGAATAAATTTTGTATCAAGTGATACAGGAACGATATTCCGATTTCTTTCTTGATTGTTGTGATAAGTGATCAGTCTGTATATCAAAAGTCATATTTATCTTATGGAAAAATTATGGAAAATCTGAATAGTTTGGTAAATATGGTAAGGACATGAAGGATGTTTGCGAAATGGATTGAGAATGAATACTTCCAAGTCAAAGGTTATGATATTTTGAAAGAGGTGAAATAAAGACAGTATGCAATTTATATAATGAAAAACTACATTAAATTGTCGAATTTTTTTTGTATATATGAAGTATGTTACAAAGGTATAGACGACCAGAAAAGGATATTGAAAAAGAGTAATGGCAGGAAACACGTGTCAATGGAGCATCATACCAGCAACGAATGATCGCAAAATATTGAAGGAAACCAAAGTTGCCGTTCACAATGCATCTGTAGTCCCAAACCTGATGTATGCAAGTGAGATATGGACATGGCAGATGACGCGTGAAAGCCGAATAAATGCAGTTGAAATGAGATCGCTGAGAAAGTGTGTAATAAGACGAAGAACGACAGGGTAAGAAATGAGGACATTAGGAAATAATGTAAAATAAAGTTAATTATTATTGGATTTTTGTTCATTTTTTATTATTGTTATTTTTCTTCTTAAACTATTGTTCCTGTGTAGAAGTTCAATAATATTTTTGTATTTTTTTATATTAATTAAAATTTTATAAACTTATATAAAATATGTATATTGACTGCGACATTCATATCTTTGTACTTGCCAAGTATCGTTGCTGTCGACTGCGGTTATAATATTTGTACTTGCCAAGTATCGTTGCTGTCGACTGCGGTTATAATATTTGTACTTGCCAAGTATCGTTGCTGTCGACTGCGGTTATAATATTTGTACTTGCCAAGTATCGTTGCTGTCGACTGCGGTTATAATATTTGTACTTGCCAAGTATCGTTGCTGTCGACTGCGGTTATAATATTTGTACTTGCCAAGTATCGTTGCTGTCGACTGCGGTTATAATATTTGTACTTGCCAAGTATCGTTGCTGTCGACTGCGGTTATAATATTTGTACTTGCCAAGTATCGTTGCTGTCGACTGCGGTTATAATATTTGTACTTGCCAAGTATCGTTGCTGTCGACTGCGGTTATAATATTTGTACTTGCCAAGTATCGTTGCTGTCGACTGCGGTTATAATATTTGTACTTGCCAAGTATCGTTGCTGTCGACTGCGGTTATAATATTTGTACTTGCCAAGTATCGTTGCTGTCGACTGCGGTTATAATATTTGTACTTGCCAAGTATCGTTGCTGTCGACTGCGGTTATAATATTTGTACTTGCCAAGTATCGTTGCTGTCGACTGCGGTTATAATATTTGTACTTGCCAAGTATCGTTGCTGTCGACTGCGGTTATAATATTTGTACTTGCCAAGTATCGTTGCTGTCGACTGCGGTTATAATATTTGTACTTGCCAAGTATCGTTGCTGTCGACTGCGGTTATAATATTTGTACTTGCCAAGTATCGTTGCTGTCGACTGCGGTTATAATATTTGTACTTGCCAAGTATCGTTGCTGTCGACTGCGGTTATAATATTTGGTGGGACCGCTCGCTGTCGGTCTGCTGTTTTGTATATTGATTGATTTATTTATGTGTATATTTATATTTTTATATCTATTAGTTATTTTCTTCATATTCTTTATATATTTTGTACTTATATGTCTTCCATTTTGCTGTATTTTCATTTTATATCGTTATCTTATGTTATTACAAAATAATTTTGTCTATATTTTAATAGGTAGGTATAGGTACCCACAGACAGGCTTTGCCTTGTGGGATTTTTGTATGCATGGTTTCTTTGTTTTGATATTATGTAAATATGTATTGTATATAAACCGTGTACGAAATCTTAAATAAATAAATAAAGAAAGATGTCATTAATAAAATGAAAGTGAATACATTGAGATGGTATGGCCACATGTGAAAAATGAATGAAATATACAAAGACGTTTTGGTTGACAGACCACATCGTTTTTCTATACAGAATAACGACTAATGTGAATTGTTTTCGGGTTTATTTGTCGAAAAAACACATTGTTTATTAAGATTTAAAGAACAGTTATCTAGGATGTGTTGAAATGTAAGGAAAACTGAAATATGTTGCCAACCGAAACGTCAAACGTGCGACATTCCATGACTACTACTTCTAGTATGTTATAATAAAAATCTATGTTTGGTGCTCGACCTCTATGGTTTTTATGTACAGTATATTACATAAAAACGGGGTAATTAGTTATTGGCTGAAATATTTTCAATTTGACACAGTTAAACATTGTTAATTTAACATCGAGGAGGTTTTAATACAATTCCATTTCTTGACGACGCTCCAATTACAGATAATATAAATTAATGGTCGGTGCTTCGGTATTTTTTTAGAAAAAAAATATATTCCTTTTTATTTACTTTGTAAGAATGACGGAAACTATTATCCTGGCAAAGAATTTTGTGCTAAAAATCTTATTTTTTTTTTAACTCTCCACTACTATAAGCGTGTTTTTACATTGATTATAAATTGCGTATTATGTGATTTGGTGTCATCTACACAGCCATATAAATTCGATAGACATTCATATTATCATACGTGTAAAATGTGTCAACTTAGAGCTCATTATTTTCCATAGATATCCGTTTACATCATAGATTTTTATTATAATATACTAGATGTCGTAGTTAGCAAATTTTGTATGAATCGAACGTAAGTCATTTTTCAGGGGGGATTTTTGACGTTTTGGTTCCAGACCACATCGTTTTTCTATAGAGAATAACGACTAATGTGAATTGTTTTTGTGAATTTATTTGTCTAGAAAAACATTTTAATTATTAAAGTTTAGAGAACAGTTATCAAGGATGTGTTGAAATGTAAGGAAAACTGAAATATGTTGCCAACCAAATCGTCAAACGCGCGATATTCCATGACTCACCTTTTGCACAGAGTAACTACTACATCTAGTATATTATAATAAAAAATCTATGGTTTACATTTTGTCTAATTTTTATCATTCAAAACATTCTCAAGATATGAAAAGGCGATTTGAAATAATCATAAATTTGTATTATTTTCAAATAATATGATCCAAGGTAGGTAGAAGTAATGTTACTTTAAATTATATCTCCAATTCCTCCTCCCTGCAACATAATTTATGTTTTTTTTATTTTTTTTTAATTGTTTTATTGTTGTGTGTTTCCCAGAGAAAATGAAACAAAATGAAAGCTTACACACAATCAAACGTCAAAAACAAATATGATGAAATTCCAAAGATAAAATGATAATATATTATCTATGGACAAACAAGGTCCGCCTCCGTCATTAGTACCGGATGTTTAATATAATCACTTATCGCCCCCTTATACATAAATTTCTCATAGTGCAGGCGGGAAAATTGACAGCGAATAGAGGGGTAGCGAGAGAAGTGTGGAAGAGCGGGGCGAGGATAGGGGCCTGTCAACCTTGAGGTTAAGATTGGAATATATTTGAATTTCTATAGCGATTTATTGTCCCGCAGACAAATGACACTTGACCGCATTTTTATCGGGAATAAATCACGGATGCGTTGGAGAATAAAATATTGAGGCTATGAAGAGTTTTACATGATAAAAAGGCGCCATAAAATATCGTCTATAAGTGTTATTTCTCGTTCCATATACATTATTTTTTAAGGATCATTATTTTATGATGCCTAGTATTTCAATAAATTTATTTATTTATTTATTTATTTATTTGGGAAGCCAACAGCTCATTTACATTTTTTATAATACAAATTTTTACATAGACTTCAGAGCCAATAACAAGCTTTCCATCAATAACAAGAAAATACTGTAAACAACTCATGTTACACGCACACACACACACACACACACACACACACACACACACACACATGCACATATACAATTTGTTTGGGATGGATAGGAGGGTACGAGGGAGGAAAATTAGGAGCGTATCACCTTCAATATCTCGCGACGAAATTTATCATATTTCACATTGAAGATGTCCACCCCGGCTGAGAACAACGTGTTATGAGAATCACATACACATAAATTTAAATCACCTTCGTTTTGCAGACGACATAGTAATAATAAGCGAAGAATTGTCTGAACTGGAAGCTATGGTAGCAGAATCATACGAAACCTCTAGAAAAATCGGCCTGGAAATGAACATAGACAAAACCAAGATTTTTAGTCCAACTTCACACAGTATTTGCATTAGAAATAAGACTATTGGTGCTGTTGAAGAATACATATAGGTACCTTGGACATAAAATTAAATTGGGTAAAGGGAACCAGACCGCCGAACTGCCAAGACGTATTGGGTTGAGTTGGGCTGATTTTGGAAAGTTGAGACACATATTCCGTAACAAGGACCGAATAACCTAAAAGCCAAAGTGTACAATTCTTGTATTTTGTCAGTGACAACATACGGTACTGAAACCATGTCACTTACTGCCAGAAGTCTCCACAAACTTAAATGTGCTCAACGAGCAATGGAAAAACAAATGTTGGGCGTATCCTTGAGAGACCCAATAAGAAACGAGGAAATAAGACGCCGGTCAAAGGTCACAGACATTACAGAAAGAGCGGGAAGGCTAAAATGACAATGGGCAGGTCATGTGGCAAGACATAGAGATAATAGATGGACCCCTAGAGTTCTGAATTGGAGACCCTATCATAATAGAAGAAGTGTAGGGAGACCACAGAGGAGATGGACTGACGATATTGTCCAACTGGTGGGACATGGGTGGAAGCAGAGTGCCCTGGATAGAGAGAAATGGAAAACCCAGGAAGAGGCCTATATCCAGCAGTGGAGTGAAAGGGGCTAAAAAGAAGAAGAAAAGTATTTTAGTGGTTAGTATTTCTATGGTAGGTAATGTAAGCTTTAATTGACGATTGTTTTTTCAAGATATACCTACTTAATTAAGCGCCAGCAATAGGTTATTAATTGACGATAAGAAACTATCTTAAAATTGATTTGTGCGGTAAAATTATTTGTTATAAAAAATACAAATAGTTTAGTCATAATTTGTAAATAGAAAAATGGCTTATTTATTCATCCCATAATTTGGGGTAACCAGTGACAGATGTGCGGTTGTGTAGAACTTAATTAAAGGAAGCAAGACACAAACGTATATCCTCACACACCAGTCTCGTCCCACCTAAAAAGGCACAATGGTGAGAGATTACCCGTCTCTTACGGGACACCCAAAAACGATGATAATGGAACAGAGTGGAAGGACGACTATTGCAAGTCGGTGCTTTACACCTAAATTGTTTATAAATTGCAAAATCATAAATCGCAAATATAACTTACAAAATGGTCAGCGGAATAAATTAATATTTGCGTGTTAACTTTGCTACAAATTTGACAAAACGTAGATCAAAAGTTGGAGCTAAACCCAAAAAGTAATTAAGCTTCTAATATAATTACAACACCCATCTGTCAACATGCAACACCATTCACGCCATACTAATTTATCTTAAGTTCTATTTTATAATTTATCCATTAAAAATGTTTTTAAAACAAAATTTACGACAAATTTTAATATCTCGATTAAGACAATACTGGTATATATATATTTTAATAAGAGAACCGGAAAATCAGGCACCTACTTACGACCTGTCATCGACTTATTTACGTGATCACTCTAAGCCATCGCGCAACGGTCACTAATTATTCCGTTTTGACAATACATAGTTTGAAAATAAGCTTGGGAATATCATTGCCATCTATCGAAAACAATGAAACATATTTCCAATGCCATCTATTGATAAATCGTTTTATTTGTGTAAACAATGAAAGCCATGATCCTTATACGTGAGGTGACAATGCTTACACATAGATGTCTCCCCTGAACCGCGACAGAATTATTAGTTCATTTTTAGCTTGTTTAAGATATAAATATATTTTTATATGCAATGGATATGTGGCGACGCGAGTTTGACAGCTTGAAAGACAACTACTGATGTGGTCCAATTAGTGAGCCGAGCGACATCCACTACCTATCAATAACGACTCGTCGAAATTTATCATAAGAAAAATGTTTTTCTTAATAAAAAAAGGTTGAGAAACATTGGAACTTTTTTGAAAAAATTAATTTGAGATTTTTTATTTGTCTATATGTATACGAAGTTTCAGCATTCTGGCTTTTATGGTTTCTGAGATATATGGAAAAATAAAGTAAAAATTCAAAAGTTGATAACCCCTGACTGAAACATAAATTCAAAATTCTGAGTATAAAAGTTTAGGCCTATAACTATCTATACCTATATTCTGAAATTTTGAGCTCTGTACATTGAGCGAATCAAAAGTTATAAGGATGGGGGGACACACAGACACACATTAAATGTTCTACTCCGAATTCTGAGTAAATCCATATTATAATATATAGAACATATATGTTGCGAAGCCTCTAAGTTGGTGTTCTTTGACTTCAAAGTTGGAAAAACGGTGAAAAATATAGACCCGACATACAAATCTCGCGTATCCTGGCTTGTAACTTTGTCGATATGTTAAGAGAAAAAAGTTCTTTTGAACAAATCGACAGTTGGATGACACTGATTTTTTTTTGACAAAGATACACAAGATAGAGGAGGCCCTCGTCCAAAAGTGGACGGGATTAGGCTGAGAAGCATAAGTTAGAATGATTACATGAAAATTCTTCGAAACACAATTGTTCGAATGCGCAATTGTACGAATAACAATTTTTCGAAAATCAGTTATCAGAATGACAATTGTCCGAAAGCAAATTATTCGAACTAACATTTGTTGGAAAACCAATTAACCGAATTTAATATATTTTTGTGTCATTATGTTGCCTCCTTTGACATATTTGTTGCCAGTAAAATATATTCGATGAAGACTATTATTACTTGTAGTATTATTATTGGGTACGTATGTTTGCACATTTTTAATAACTGTTATTTGACAGCGCGGGATAGCCTAGTTTGTACACCAGTTTGTGTTTATCTAGTATTCACACCAATTTAGTTATTTTACTTTAATATTATAGTTACTTTTTTCAATATATAATGCAACTGGCTCACGCCAGTCGCAATTATAACTACAAACAAACCTAACCAACATATGTTCATCGAAGTTTTGTAGGTTTAGGTTTAAAAAATAGGTGTACATCCTAGGATATCTGACAGCGCGGTGCGTCGCCATGTTGTTTATTCCATAGATTTTTATTATACATAATATACTATGAAGATGTAGTACTCCGTGCAAAAAGTGAGTCATTTGTTTTCGATTCATACAAAATTTGCTAACTACGACATCTAATATATTATAATAAAAATCTATGGTTTATTTCTCTCACAATACTACCAACATGACGTCATAAAAATTCGAACAATTGTAAATTCTGATAATTGTGTGTTCGGAAAATTGTTTTTCGAAAAAATGTGATTCGAATAATTGCCATTCGTAAAATTGATTTTCGTAAAATTGAGCATTCGAATAATTGTTTTTCGAATAATTTTCCTGTCACCAGTTAGAAATGGGAACTATTATAACGAAGTATCACGGCGGTTAATATAAAGTTTAGTCACTAGGCTACACCTGCGTCTTATAAATCGTAATTTAATAAAGATTTTGAAGTCAGATAAACGAGCTGTACACCATATCTTGTAACGTTTGATATAAATACGCAACCTTCAGATGCAAATAATGTGGTGTTTGCTTCTCTACGCCTACTCCAAAAGGTTGTTTAATGTAGACAAAGAATTATTTACTTTTTTTCTGATCGCATTAGCGATAGCACAATGAATTCAGTTTTAAAACAAGAAATCAATTTCCATCAAAAATCGGTTATACTGAATTCAAACATTAAAACTGATTACATTTTAATGACAGCTGTAAAGAGGGTTTTGATTTCACACTTTCATTAACAATGATTTATGACATATTCACTCTAGTTAACAAATACAATATTTGAAATAGAAGTGATACGAAAATAAATTATTTCTGTGGGTAAAATGTATATTATTTTATTTCTGAGCAGAATTTCACCAACACTCGAATTCAACACACGAAATCATTACTCTTCAATAAAGAATTGTGAAATGTTATTATTTCACAATACACAATCAAATATTTGCACTCTCATTATTGGCACAGATGACAGATACTTCCCATTTATAAATATCATCATTTTCCTGACATACCAAACCTCATTTTCACCTACATCCATCCCTCGAACGTGACACCTATATTCCAGCATCTTCCGCGTGAGATGAATGACACACCTTCAGTCTCAAAACTAAAATCGCGCCGTGCTTATAAAAAAAAGGTCAAATACGTACGTGGTATAAAAATCGCACGTGTAAAAACACATAAAAGTTAAACAATCAAAGTGAATATTTTTGTTGAACCAGTAGTAACGAGGAGCAGAACTCGAAGCAAGAGAGAATAGAAAAGACAGCTAACGGCAGTCGTCTACATCCTTCAAATATTCCGTCTTTCCAATCTGTTATCTTCTGCTGTTTCACACAAACAATTTCTATGGTATAATGGAGAACGGTTAGTTACAACCATAGATTTTCATAGAATATACTAGATGTCGTAGTTAGCAAATTTTGTATGAATCGAAGTAAGGCATTTTTCGGGGGGATTTTTGTCGTTCTGGTTGGCAGACCACATCGTTTTTCTATAGAGAATAACGACTAATTTGAATTGTTTTCAAGATTTATTTGTCGAAAAAAACACTTCGTTCATCATGATATAGAGAACAGCTATCTAGGAAGTGTTGAAATGTAAGGAAAACCGCGATATGTTGCCAAGCAAAACATCACACGCAGGATATTCCATGACTCACTTTTTGCACGGAGTACTACACGGAATCTATGGTTACATCCACAGAATTGAGTAAAGGATAGAGGCAATTGAAGGACCCAGACGAACAATTATTAGAATAATTTGATAAACTTACTTTTTTCAACATTTTTTTCTTTTATAAGCCGATTGCTATAGAATAATATAGTAAGTTGTCTGACTTCTGTGTTGGCTTCGTGGGTTCGATACCCAGCAGGGGAGAAATTTATTCAAAATTATTTACTACGCAATCATTGCTTCTCTGAAATTATGATTTGACAATGACCCGTCTCTGGCGCTGGATGTAACGAAGAGTTCCTGTTATAAAAAAAACATAAATGAATAGATTGATTTATATCATCAAAAAAAAATCACTTAAATTGTTCCATAGTGTACCTGATAATTATTCCATAGTGTACCTGATTGAAGGTAGGTACTTCAAAATAAATGGAATAGATTGGAAATATCCCTGATGATCACTAAATTCTACAGATGAGACGACTTTTAAAGAATAAGAGTGAACGGGATGGCAAGTGTGATAGGTTCAATAGATCGAAAATACATAAATCATTCCATAGTCTGCCTGATTGAAGGTAGGTACTTCAAAATAAATGGAATAGATTGGAAATATCCCTGATGATCACTAAATTCTACAGAGGAGACGACTTTTAAAGAATAAGAGTGAACGGGATGGCAAGTGTGATAGGTTCAATAGATCGAAAATACATAAATCATTCCATAGTCTGCCTGATTGAAGGTAGGTACTTCAAAATAAATGGAATAGATTGGAAATATCCCTGATGATCACTAAATTCTACAGAGGAGACGACTTTTAAAGAATAAGAGTGAACGGGATGGCAAGTGTGATAGGTTCAATAGATCGAAAATACATAAATCATTCCATAGTCTGCCTGATTGAAGGTAGGTACTTCAAAATAAATGGAATAGATTGGAAATATCCCTGATGATCACTAAATTCTACAGAGGAGACGACTTTTAAAGAATAAGAGTGAACGGGATGGCAAGTGTGATAGGTTCAATAGATCGAAAATACATAAATCATTCCATGGTCTGCCTGATTGAAGGTAGGTACTTCAAAATAAATGGAATAGATTGGAAATATCCCTGATGATCACTAAATTCTACAGAGGAGACGACTTTTAAAGAATTAGAGTGAACGGGATGGCAAGTGTGATAGGTTCAATAGATCGAAAATACATAAATCATTCCATAGTCTGCCTGATTGAAGGTAGGTACTTAAAAATAAATGGAATAGATTGGAAATATCCCTGATGATCACTAAATTCTACAGAGGAGACGACTTTTAAAGAATAAGAGTGAACGGGATGGCAAGTGTGATAGGTTCAATAGATCGAAAATACATAAATTATTCCATAGTCTGCCTGATTGAAGGTAGGTACTTCAAAATAAATGGAATAGATTGGAAATATCCCTGATGATCACTAAATTCTACAGAGGAGACGACTTTTAAAGAATAAGAGTGAACGGGATGGCAAGTGTGATAGGTTCAATAGATCGAAAATACATAAATCATTCCATAGTCTGCCTGATTGAAGGTAGGTACTTAAAAATAAATGGAATAGATTGGAAATATCCCTGATGATCATTAAATTACACAGAGGAGACGACTTTTAAAGAATAAGAGTGAAAAGTGTGCTAGGTTTAGTAGATCGAAAATACAGACCGTTATTTTACAGATAAACAATGTTATTTTTAAGGCTTTTGGTTATTGAGGGTGCATAAACATTTAACTGTATCTATGGAAGGTATATTTTTTCTGTGTTATTGGTAATTCAACTAAACTGTCATTAGATTTAAATTAATATTTTTTACATTGGTCCTTCGAGCCGGATCGTAATAACTATATACCATAGATGCAGTTCAATGGTTTTACAGTGTTATAATCAGACGCATTATCCTCTGTTTTGCAATTCTCTAAATTTGTGACTTTTTTGACTTCTTATGTGCCTGTTTTTTTTTTGCTTCTACTTATGTAACTTCTATAACTTTTTTTTTCTTGAATTGTGTAACTATTTTTTTCTTTTTCTTTTTTACTTAACTTTTGTAGCCGAATTATTTCTAATTTATGTACTTGTGTAACTTGCGTGTGTGATTGAGTGAGAGCTCATGTAATTTTGTGTGCATCCATAATTGGACGTGCAGCACTCGTAGTAATAACCAATATTGTTTTCTTTTTGTGAGAATTGTGAGCTGGATGTCTGTCGATGTACCCTTTTAATAAAATAATAAATAAATAATAAAATTCCTCTTATTTTTAACCTCTGGCAGCACGGAACTTTTGAATTTAAAATACATTTAGACATGTCCAAAACAAAGTGACAGTGGATATCAAAACACTATTTGAGTGTATAGTTGAAAAATAGTCCCTCGGACGCGTCGTGCGTGACAAATAAAATGTCGAGAATTATTCTCGCCGTAAAAAGAAAGAGAAAAAAGCGAATTACGACACTCTTAAGGTCAATGGCTTTGACATTTAGCGTCTAATGTATTTGGGATAACTAAGTCGCGTCTATTTTGGTCTGTAAGTTCCGGACAAGACCGGAACTATAATATAATTCCGGTATCGTCTTCAAGACGCGGCTATAAACAATCCATGCCGTCTATTCACGTCCTCATCATATTCGTATTAATCATTTAGTAATCTCCGCAAATTTGGCGATCCACATCGCAGTATAGTTTGGTAATATTTCGACATGCGCGATTTTAAATATTCGCGATATTTAGGGTATTATTGGCCAAGAAAGGAAATTCTCGAATGAGACCAATAAGAAACTGGGAGCTTCTCATGAGATATTCTCATTACGTTTTAATCTTAAAAATGTGTAAACCAGTACTCGATCGTAATATATATATTTTTTTTTATTATAAAAAAAATGAATATGCCTTTGTTAAACAAGTACATATACATCTTCCTACGTTCCCTAAAATAATCATAAATGCTTGTGCTATAGGTGAACGAAATCGGTCGAGGCAGGATTCGAACTCGCGACCACTGGATTACTAGCCCAGCGTGCTAACCGCTCTGCCATCGACCCATCTGAAATTTATATTTATATTTATTTTATTGATTTACATAATACTCCACAACCTGTTAACATACACATACTATAACGCGACGTCCTACGTAGGCGATTCAAAGCGAACGCGATCCGAAGCGGTTACACGCGAATTAAAAGCGATGCGGTGGCTCTGTCCTACGTGCACGCGAATCGCGCTTCTGACATTATACTTGACAAAAAAAAACTATGACACCGCTTCCAATTCGCGCGAAAATATCAAACCAACTGATCGCACAGTACCCTACTCGCGGTTGGTAACGTAGGACACTTCCATAGTTACTGACCGTTTGTTATTTTCGCGCCGCGCCGCTTCGCGTTCGCTTTGAATCGCCTACGTAGGACGACGCATAATACTCCACAATCTATTTCTTAAATATTGTGTTTTTAGAAATTAATCAAAATTTGCGGTTTTCGAATTCGCGCTCAGTTTTTCGTGTCTGATTACCGCGAAAATTGAAGCATTTTGCAAAACAATGTTTGTGGGATTATCTCTCATCAACGAAACTGATCCTCATACATCAAGGAAGGCTTAAATCTATATACAATAAGCATTGTGTTGTCTTAATTTTGACATATTGTTATTAACTGTAGAGATGGGATAAGCCTACGTGTATTGCATTACAAAAAATATTTAAGAAAATAGCTACATACATATATACAAAGGGTATTAAGTATAAAAATATATATTATTGACATGTTTTAATTGATACTTTGTGAAGATAAACGAGTGCCATTTATTAAATGTTTTTTTTTTACGGTAGTATAATTGATACAATATAATAACTGCGCACAATATACGGAAGTATGATTGAATCGATAAAAAAACTATGCACAATTTACGGTAGTATAATTGATACAAAATAATAACTGCGCATAATATACGGAAGTATGATTGAATCGATAAAAAAACTATGCACAATTTACGGTAGTATGCGTATAATTTATGGTATTATGATTGATACAATAGAATAAATGCGTATAATTAAGCTTATAAACATACTTACACACATATTTGTTTTCTTCCATATGTATAAGACAATTTTCGTCGTTTGTTACTAAATAAATATGTGTTATGAAATACGTATAAATTTTCGAATGTGTTATAGAATATGTATATATCTTCGAATGTGTTATAGAATGCGTATATATCTTCGAATGTGTTATAGAATACGTATATATCTTCAAATGTGTTATAGAATACGTATATATTTTCGAATGTGTTATAGAATACGTATATATCTTCGAATGTGTTATAGAATACGTATATATCTTCAAATGTGTTATAGAATACGTAAATATTTTCAAATGTGTTATAGAATACGTATATATCTTCGAATGTGTTATAGAATACTTATATATCTTCAAATGTGTTATTCAATATTTTTATATTCTAAACTAACCATGCACTTATTTGTCTGGGGTATCCTCTTCAGAAGCGATACTGTTAGCGATTCTATCGGGAATATTTACAAGAGGTTTTCACTGTTCACTCTGCAATGCGCAATGCACAATATGCAAAAATTGTAACTGCAGGATTTGCGAGAAATATAAGAAGTGGAATTAATTAACACAAGTATCAATTGAGGGGTCAACTTGCATAGGTGAGGATTTGCTTGTTCCAGAAACAATCATTGTTTTATTCAAGGAAAATCATTTATAATATACCTAACCACTCAATTAAGACAAGTATAGTACTTAAATAATATATTATACTTACATAATATATTTTATTTTTACTCCTCACCAACCCAAGGAAATATAGTGAGGAGTTATGATTTCGCAATTTTTAAGGGTATTTTTTTATTGGAGATTATTAACTAGTATCATGCTGAGATTGTATTCTGAAAGTTTGATCACAATGTATCTGTGTGTGTGTGTGTGCTATGTACGGCGTGTTTATTTCACTTTATCGATTATAGACTAAAGTACTCGTTCGATTCTTTTCAAATTTTGTAATACTCGCTAAGACCCCATTAGATTTTAAAGGGTATATGAATAATGCTTCTCACTTTTTTAACTGTCAAATATTTAAAAGTGACCCCAAGCTCAGGAAACTTAAAATTTGAAATTTTTATTTTCAAATTGGTAAAAGTGCACATCACTTACATAAAATGACATTGAAGAAATATAAAGTTTTCGAAATTAAATAAAACGAGTGGGTTGTGGCCTACACTAAACTCTCCACACCACAAATATTGACAATGAAATATTTTATTCATTCTAAATTTTCCTACCAGGAATATAAATTTTCTAACGATAGTATATTTTCATGTTAAGATAGACAAACTATTAATGCAGTATGGTGAAGAATTCTAATGTTGTATGAAATATTTTAATAAAAGCAGATAAATTTTGTTTTAAGGGACGTTAGAGCATTTTGACAATTTTGACACGTGATATCATATGAAGAAATTTTTGTTATTTATGGAAAGCTAATCAGTTCGATGTTCAAGCTCTTTACATTACAACATGAAATCAAATGACTGAACTTTTCCATACATAAGAAATTTATCTTATTATATACATTTTTATTCATACTAAATTTTACTACCAGGAAAATAAATTTTCTATCGATAGTATATTTTTATGTTAAGATAGACAAACTATTATTGCAGTATGGTGTAGAATGCTTATGTTGTATGAAATATTTTAAAAAAAGCAGATAAATTTTGTTTTAAAGAACGCAAGAGCATTTTCCAAATTTTGACAGGTGATATCATATGAAGATTTTTTTTGTTATTTATGGAAAGCTAATCAGTTCTATGTTCAAGCTCTTTACATTATAACATGAAATCAAATTACTGAACGTTTCCATACATAGAAATTTATCTTATTACATTTTTATTCATACTAAATGTTACTACCAGGAATATAAATTTTCTTCCGATAGTATATTTTTATGTTAATATAGACAAACTATTAATGCAGTATAGTGAAGAATGCTTATGTTGTATGAAATATTTTAATAAAAGCAGATAAATTATGTTTTAAAGAACTCGAGAGCATTTTCAAAATTTTGACACGTGATATCATATGAAGAAATTTTTTGTTATTTATGGAAAGCTAATCAGTTCTATGTTCAAGCTCTTTACATTATAACATGAAATCAAATTACTGAACTTTTCCATACATAAGAAATTTATCTTATTACATTTTTATTCATACTAAATGTTACTACCAGGAATATAAATTTTCTTCCGATAGTTTATTTTTATGTTAAGATAGACAAACTATTAATGCAGTATGGTGAAGAATGCTTATGTTGTATGAAATATTTTAAAAAAAGCAGATAAATTTTGTTTTAAAGAACGCAAGAGCATTTTCCAAATTTTGACAGGTGATATCATATGAAGAATTTTTTTGTTATTTATGGAAAGCTAATCAGTTCTATGTTCAAGCTCTTTACATTATAACATGAAATCAAATTACTGAACTTTTCCATTCATAAGAAATTTTTATCTTATCACATTTTTATTCATACTAAATGTTACTATCAGGAATATAAATTTTCTTCCGATAGTATATTTTTATGTTAAGATAGACAAACTATTAATGCAGTATAGTGAAGAATGCTTATGTTGTATGAAATATTTTAATAAAAGCAGATAAATTATGTTTTAAAGAACGCGAGAGCATTTTCAAAATTTTGACACGTGATATCATATGAAGAAATTTTTTGTTATTTATGGAAAGCTAATCAGTTCTATGTTCAAGCTCTTTACTATATAACATGAAATCAAATTACTGAACTTTTCCATACATAGAAATTTATCTAATTACATTTTTATTCATACTAAATGTTACTACCAGGAATATAAATTTTCTTCCGATAGTATATTTTTATGTTAAGATAGACAAACTATTAATGCCGTATAGTGAAGAATGCTTATGTTGTATGAAATATTTTAAAAAAAGCAGATAAATTTTGATTTAAAGAACGCGAGAGCATTTTCAAAATTTTGACACGTGATATCATATGAAGATTTTTTTTGTTATTTATGGAAAGCTAATCAGTTCTATGTTCAAGCTCTTTACATTATAACATGAAATCAAATTACTGAACGTTTCCATACATAGAAATTTATCTAATTACATTTTTATTCATGTTACTACCAGGAATATAATTTTTCTTCCGATAGTATATTTTTATGATAAGATAGACAAACTTTTAATGCAGTATGGTGAAGAATGCTTATGTTGTATGAAATATTTTAAAAAAAGCAGATAAATTTTGTTTTAAAGAACGCAAGAGCATTTTCCAAATTTTGACAGGTGATATCATATGAAGAATTTTTTTGTTATTTATGGAAAGCTAATCAGTTTTATTTTCAAGCTCTTTACATTATAACATGAAATCAAATTACTGAACGTTTCCATACATAGAAATTTATCTAATTACATTTTTATTCATACTAAATGTTACTATCAGGAATATAAATTTTCTTCCGATAGTATATTTTTATGTTTAGATAGACAAACTATTAATGCAGTATAGTGAAGAATGCTTATGTTGTATGAAATATTTTAAAAAAAGCAGATAAATTTTGTTTTAAAGAACGCAAGAGCATTTTCCAAATTTTGACAGGTGATATCATATGAAGAATTTTTTTGTTATTTATGGAAAGCTAATCAGTTCTATTTTCAAGCTCTTTACATTATAACATGAAATCAAATTACTGAACGTTTCCATACATAGAAATTTATCTAATTACATTTTTATTCATACTAAATGTTACGTAGCGTTTGACCCAAAATGGGCGGCTACAAACAGCGTCTGTTCTCCAGGTTAGGAGCGGCTGAAACCATACACTCACCAACACGTCTGGCAAGCGTGGTGTTTTAATGCCAAAACCTTCAAAGCACCAACCATGAAACGATGACATTGACTGCCAACACCACATACAAACTTAAATGCGCACAGCGATCCATGGAGAGGCAAATGCTAGGCATAAGTCTGAGAAATAAAATAAGAAATGAAGAGATCAGACGCCAGACCAAGGTTGTCGACATTATGGACCATGTAGCAAGATTAAAGTGGCAATGGGCAGGTCACGTTGCTAGACAGGGAACAGAGAGATGGGCACCCAGAGCTATGAGGTGGAGACCATGGGGAAATAAACGGGGAATAGGTCGACCGATGAAAAGATGGGCGGACGATATTGTCCCTGTTGCGGGTAGAAACTGGCCGAGACGAGCCATGGACCGAAATAAATGGAAGGATTTTGAAGAGGCCTACATCCAGCAGTGGAGAGACGGCTAAAGAAGAAGAAGAGAAGAAGAAGAAGAAGAAATGTTACTATCAGGAATATAAATTTTCTTCCGATAGTATATTTTTATGTTTAGATAGACAAACTATTAATGCAGTATAGTGAAGAATGCTTATGTTGTATGAAATATTTTAAAAAAAGCAGATAAATTTTGTTTTAAAGAACGCGAGAGCATTTTCAAAATTTTGACAGGCGATATCATATGAAGATTTTTTTTGTTATTTATGGAAAGCTAATCAGTTCTATGTTCAAGCTCTTTACATTATAACATGAAATCAAATTACTGAACGTTTCCATACATAGAAATTTATCTGATTACATTTTTATTCATACTAAATGTTACTATCAGGAATATAAATTTTCTTCCGATAGTATATTTTTATGTTTAGATAGACAAACTATTAATGCAGTATAGTGAAGAATGCTTATGTTGTATGAAATATTTTAAAAAAGCAGATAAATTTTGTTTTAAAGAACGCGAGAGCATTTTCCAAATTTTGACAGGTGATATCATATGAAGAATTTTTTTGTTATTTATGGAAAGCTAATCAGTTCTATGTTCAAGCTCTTTACATTATAACATGAAATCAAATTACTGAACTTTTCCATACATAGAAATTTATCTAATTACATTTTTATTCATACTAAATGTTACATCAGGAATATAAATTTTCTTCCGATAGTATATTTTTATGTTTAGATAGACAAACTATTAATGCAGTATAGTGAAGAATGCTTATGTTGTATGAAATATTTTAAAAAAGCAGATAAATTTTGTTTTAAAGAACGCGAGAGCATTTTCCAAATTTTGACAGGTGATATCATATGAAGAATTTTTTTGTTATTTATGGAAAGCTAATCAGTTCTATTTTCAAGCTCTTTACATTATAACATGAAATCAAATTACTGAACGTTTCCATACATAGAAATTAATCTAATTACATTTTTATTCATACTAAACGTTACTATCAGGAATATAAATTTTCTTCCGATAGTATATTTTTATGTTTAGATAGACAAACTATTAATGCAGTATAGTGAAGAATGCACCGAACTCCTCGCATCCTTCTCTGATGTTCCGTTCCATGTTTTACTTGTGAGTGAAACCTGGTTAAAACCATCCCTACCCTCCACTCTCTATCCTTTAAAAGGATATCAACTCATACGTAATGATAGAACGGGGAAGGGTGCAGGGGGCGTGGCCATATATCTTCGATCTGACCTTAAATTTAAAATAATGAACCAATCGTCTCAGCCCTACACAGGAAGTGCAGAATACATATTTCTTGAAATCGATTTGATCGGAGTCAAACTCTTACTCGGTGTTGTCTATTGTCCCCCTACAATTAATTATTTCTTAGAATTTGAAACATTACTTGAAAACCTCTGCACTGAATATTCTCATTGTATTATAATGGGTGATTTTAATACATGCATTTTGAAAAATGATAACAGAGCTCTGAAACTAATAAACCTCCTCAAATCTGTTAATCTCAAAGCATTAGACTCAAATCCTACATTCCATACTCAATCTTCTTCTTCTTTGTTGGACCTTATTATAACTTCTGACGCCATCCCAGTAAAGAAACATGGACAGTTAGATGCACCGGGTTTTTCCCATCACGACCTTATATACATCTGCTCCTCAATCCTATCCCCTAAGCCCCCAACAAAAATACTTAAACGACGGAACTTTAATAGGATTGACTTGACTAAACTTCAGTCTGACACAGCTAATATCAACTGGAATTTGATAAATAACCAAGATAACATTGGCGCCAAAGTAGACTTATTCAATGATCTTCTTACCAAACTATTTGACCGTCATGCTCCAATGACTTCTATAAGAATGAAACATAGTCCTGCACCTTGGTTGTCAACCGAGATCAGAAGCGTCATGACAAAAAGAGACAAGGCTTTCACTCCGTTAAAGAGTCGACCGGATGAAAGCAACTTTGAACGTTACCGACGGTTCCGAAATCGTTGCAACCAAATGTGTAGAAATGCAAAGAAAAAACATATTCATACCATACTTCATGACTGTGAACCTTCTAGTTTATGGAAAAAAATTGGATCCCTCGGGATTGGAAAAACAAAGACAGATCAATCAGACATAATATGCCACAGGTATGACCTGAACGAACTTAACAATCACTTTGCCAATCCTCCCGCCAAATTAAATAGTTGGATTAAAGAAAACACCATCAAAGACATTCACAACACGCCTCTGATGAACCATCCCGAGTTCGCATTTTCGACAGTAACAGATATTGAAGTTCAAAATGCAATCAAATCCATTGATTGCAAATCTTGTGGTTATGACGATATAAGCATTGATATGATAAAATTGGTCCTTGCAATCCACTCTTTCCCCAATAACTCATATAATAAATTTTTTTCTCACATTCTGTAATTTTCCCTCAGCATGGAAAAAGGCATTTGTTACTCCTCTTCCAAAGATAGCTAATCCAACAACTGCAAAAGACTTTCGATCAATTTCAATCCTCCCTATTCTTTCAAAGGTAATTGAAAAAATTGTTCATAACCAACTCAACTCTTTTGTACTTTCAAATTCACTGCAACATCCGAAACAGTCTGGTTTTCTTGCCGGCCATAGTACAACCACTGTCTTAGTCAAAGTCACAGATGACATAAGGAAGGCAATGGATGAGTCCAAACTAACTTTACTTTCACTTCTGGACTTTAGCAGCGCCTTTAACTCTGTCGACTTTGACATACTACTAGCCCGAATGAAATTAATATCTCCTCATCCGTTGTCGACTGGTTCTCGAGCTATCTTCGTGGTCGTAAACAACGTTGCAGAATATCTTCCGAACAAATGTCCGACTGGATTAATTTGGAAACCGGAGTTCCTCAAGGCGTAATTCTCTCTCCTCTACTCTTCTCAATATTCATCAATCCAATTGTGAGAGGTCTTCGGTGCTCCTATCATATCTATGCTGATGATCTTCAACTTTACACAGATTTTTTTAGCTAATGACATAAATAATGCCATACATACAGTGAATTCTGATCTCGACTACATAATCAAATGGGCCACTGAAAATGGTATTCTTCTTAACACTATGAAATCTCACGCCATTATCATAGGGAGTACAAAACTTCTGGCTAAACTTACTTCAAACACTATTCCCCTTCCTGTACGCAATGGCACAGCAATACCCATATCCAAAACAGTGAAAAATCTAGGAGTTCTCTTCAATCAACATCTTTCCTGGACTGAACAAGTCAATGAAGTCAGCAGAAAACTTTTCTATAGTATTCACTCTGTCAAAAAACTTCAAAAATTTCTTCCAATCAACATCAAAATAAAGCTCGCACAAACTCTCCTTCTCCCCATTCTCGATTATGCAGATATTTGCTATTTGGATCTTACTCAGGAACTTCTAAACAAATTAGATCGATTACAAAACATCTGCATTCGTTTCATATTTAACCTTCGCAAATACGATCACATATCATTTTTACACAAGGAACTCAAATGGCTTTCTATCCGTCTGCGCCGTGATCAACACACTCTCTGTCTTCTGTTTAACATTTTGAACAACCCTAATGCTCCATCATATCTGACCGAAAGATTTCAACCTCTGGCCTCTCATGGACTCCCGCTTCGATCTAGAGAAGAGAGAACCCTCGCCATCCCATCACATGCCACGGCTTTCTATTCATCATCATTTACTGTCCATGCTGCCCGGTTATGGAACAACTTGGCCCTTGACATTAGAACTGCACCAACGTTAGGAACCTTCAAAACCAGATTAAAGCGCGCGCTCATACTTTCCATTTCTTAACCTACATACTTCCCATTTATTTCCCTATTCTTGTAGTTAGTCATATCTCCTCTCCTTTTTTTTCCCTTCCCTCCCATAGTGTTGTAACAGGTTTTATCTATGATTTGTTTAATTTTCATTGATGTACATATTTTTATTTTTCTTACTTTCTTGTGTTTAAATGTAATATGTTTATGGTTTAATATATATTTCTTTTTGTACATGTACCATTTTGTCTCATAACTGTCACAAATGGTTGTCTGGAAGAAATTGCCATTAGGCAATAAGTCCGCCATTTGTACTAGCTATTAAGTAATGTTCCAATAAAGTGTTTAAATAAATAAATAAATAAAGTTCAATAAGAATGCATACACATACATACCATTACACTTGTCTCTAAGTGGGTAGGCAGAGAGAACATTTTCCTATCTTGACAAGCATTTATCGCCTCGTCAGCATTCATGCATCCTCTTATACATGTTCGTCTGTTGTTCACATTTCTTACATTTCCGTCTTTCAAAATATCGTGCACATGTTCGAACAATCCTTTTCTTGGGGGCCCTTTACCTTTTATTCCATTCCTGTCAGCTTTGTATATATTTGCGTCGTCAGGCGTCTCCATTCATTCTTACCAAGTGGCCAAACTATCTCAATGTGTTAACTTTCATTTTATTAATTACATCTTTCTTCGTCTAACATTATTTCCTTGTGTCCTCATATATCGTTCTATTATAAATCCTTCTTAGCGATCTCATTTCAACTACATTTATTCTGCTTTCGTGGGACTTCTGCCATGTCCAGGTTTCGCTTGCATACGCCAAGGTTGACACTTCGATCGCGTTATGAATGGCGACTTTGGAATCATTTGATGTCTAAGTGCTCCATTCACTCTGTTTCCTACCATAACTCTTCTTTCGATATCCTTGTCGACTTGCACGAGCCATTTTTTCTACTTTTATTAAACACGCTGTTCTGCTTTCACTCTTTTCAAAGACCATTATCTACTTGATTTGCTGGCATTCAACCTCTGAACATTTTCTATGCAACCTTAATATCCCATACTTACAAGATACTGCACACTAAGACCAGTATACTTAAAAAATATTTTTAACTTCTTAAATAATTTTAAAAAAATACATGCCCTACACCTTATAGTTAATTAAAAAATTTATTATAGTTTATAAAAAAAATAATTATTTTTTATTAAAAAAATAAGCGTTGAAAATCGGGGTAGGTATGCCGTTATTTTTCTACAAGAATTAATACAGAACATTATCGAAAAGTTAAGGTCAATTTTTCTTTATTAAAATCCAAACTATCCAATTTATTTTTTTCAAAACGATTTGATTAGTAATAATGATGGAATATCAAATTGAAAAATAGGTACGTTGGCAGCAGTCGCCCCCCTTAGTCACACGCTGCTGCAAGTAAGACAATGAGATTTGCTTTGAATCTGCGAATCACATTCCAATAATGATCAAAAGAGACATTGTACAAAGCAATTTGTTGAAATAAGTACCTATGCATACATATATAGGTATATAAATAGGTTCTTTGAACAAGGCATTCAATATGAACTAACCATTACGGGGTATATTCTATGGACAAGTACCTAATTGTGTAACCAAATGGGCATCATGCTGGTTTTACTCATATTTGGGTATACCTTTGTTTGCCATGGATTTAATGTTCCTGCATCAGTACTGAACAAAATAGATCTGTGGGGATCGGGTACAGAACAGAGATTGATTCTGTGTTCTGTGGCATCAGGTAAAGCATTGTTTATGACTCGTTAACACGTATGAGGTCACCAACTGTACTCTATTAAGAGGCTATAGTATATTTTGAAAATCATTTCCTTAATATCCCCAAAAGATAATATTTTATGTCTTTGAAATAAGGAACAGTTTGTACGTACATCTTTATTGAGTTTTATTATTATAATATATTAATAACTATTCTTGCTATTTAAAAAAAAACCTCTAAATTTTACCTTTGCATATCACATATCAGGTGATATACAATATTTTTTCGTGTTTTATTTTATTTTTTATTTTATTTTATTTTTTAATTAACACATACAACATTAGATAGTTTATTACATGGATTAATACATATGATACATCAATTATCTAAATCTAATGTCAGTTACATGTGTCAAATACATTTTGGTTTGTGTGTGTAGTGTAAGTAGTAAAGTATTTTTATTATTTATTTATTTAATTATTATTCCGCTTATGTAAGAGAGAGGGTGTGTATATGTATGTGTGTGTGAGGTGTGTGTGTGTGTGTGTGTGTGTGTGTGTGTGTGTGTGTGTGTGTGTGTGTGTGTGTGTGTGTGTGTGTGTGTGTGTGTGTGTGTGAGGGTGTGTGAGGGTGTGTGAGGGTGTGTGTGTGTGTAAAAGAGAGTATGTGGACTTAAGAGTGATGGGCCATGGTTAGCTATTGTTTTCTAATTTATCTATTTGGGATATTTTCCGTCGATATTCGTTTGGGGAGTCGTAAAAAATGTCCAAGTTTAAAATATCCACATACCTTGAGTAAGCATCCATGGCCCTATTGATTGGTGAATTTATTGCAGCATTTGTTTTATAATATTTGCATTTAAATAATGGTGTATGTCTTGTACGTCTTATAGGTATATTAAAGTCAATAAGTGTGAGTATATCGGCGGAGTCTATATGGTTATTTAAAACATTATAAATAAAAGATAAATCAGTCATTGTTCGTCGGTTCGCTAAACTTTGAATATTATTAACCGTTGTATTATTGTTGTATTTATAGTTGAGTCGTTTCAAAAATTTGCGTTGGATGTTTTCAATATTTTTTATATGGTTTTTATACAGCGGGTTCCAAATAAATGATGCAAACTCCAGTGTACTTCTGACAAGTGAGAAATATAATATTTTTAAGGTTTGCGGATTTTTAAAAGATTTACCTATTCTAAATATGAATCCAAGTAGTTTGTATGATTTTGTAATAACAGTGTTTATATGTTGAGTAAAGGTAAGTTTTGCATCAAGGTGCACTCCAAGGTCTTTACATTCATTTTTATGTTTTATGTTCACATTATCTAGATTGTAATTGTGGCAAATTTTATTCCTTTTTCTTGTGTACGATATGACAAAACATTTAGAAGCATTTAGAGAGAGGTAGTTATTTTTACAGTAAATCATAAGTCTGTCTAGATCTGATTGAAGAGCGCAACAATCGGCACCCGACTTAATTTCTTTGTATATTTTCATATCATCTGCAAACACAGAGAATTTGCAATGTTTGAAGCATTTCCCAATGTCATTTATGTACACAAGGAAAAGCAATGGACCGAGATGAGAGCCCTGGGGTACACCTGATGTAACATTAACTGGCAATGAGGAAAACCCTTTAACAACAGTTGTTTGGTATCGTTGGCTTAAGTAAGAATGGAGTAGATTAAATAGGTTTCCGCAAATGCCCATATGAAGTAGTTTTTTAAATAGAGTATTATGATTCACACGGTCGAACGCCTTGGAGTAGTCAGTATATACACAATCAGTTTGAATATTTTTATCCATCGTTTCGTGTAGGAATTGTATGAAGACGGTTAAATTCGAGATAGTGGATCTTTTTTTCATGAAACCGTGTTGTTTATTTGAAATGAAGGGTGCTATGGTAGGATATAATTGGTCGTATACGATTTTCTCATAGATTTTACTGAGTATTGGAAGTTTAGAGATAGGCCGGTAGTTTGTCACGTCATGTTTGTCTCCTGATTTATGTATAGGTGTTACTAGAGCAGTTTTCCATTTAACTGGAAATATTCCCTGATCTATAGATTTGGAAAATATGTTTGATATTGGGAGTGCTAGGGTTTTAGCGCATTTTTTTAGGAAGATACCCGGTATGTTGTCGCATCCTGGCCCTTTGTTAATGTCAGTTTGGGAAATATATTTATATGTTACTTCTTCGTTAATGTTAACTGTATGGATCAGTGCGGTGTCAAGTTGATGAGTCGTTGAATTGGGGTAATCCGCATTGATAGTTTTATCCGGTACAAAAACTGATGCAAAAAATTTTGAAAAAAGATTTGCGACACCTTGAGGTTCATTTGTAGACTCAGAGTCTAGAGTTACAGAGTCTGGTATATTTGGAGTTTGTTTATTAGCTTTTACATAAGACCAAAGTTTTTTTATGTTGCTTTGTATTCCATTCTCTATAAAAACAATATAGTTTTTGAATGCTATATTAGAGAGTTTTTTTTGTCTCCTGCGTAGCAATGAGAACGTGTGATAGTCTAGTGGATTTTTTAACTGCTTCCATAGTTTGAAGTATTTAAGTTTTTCTTTTGTAACCTTAATTAGGGCACGTGTGTACCAGATTGGAAATTTCTTTACTCGTTTTTCTACCTTAGGAACGTAATCTTCTATGATCGATTCTACGGTTGAGTAAAAATTTTGTAGGGCAAGGTTTACATCTAATGTATTAAGAATTGATGACCAATCAGTATTGCTTAAAGTGTCATTTATAACATCGTAATTCGCTTGGTCAAATAACTTTATTATATGTTCTCTGTGTTTGATGCGTTGCAGAGAAGAAAAGTTTAATTCAATTAGTAGGGATTTATGGTGCGCATCTTCCGTCACTAGATGATCGTCAGAACTACTCACATTGATTGGGATATTAGAAAGTACGAGATCAAGAATTCGTTCATGGCTGTTGGGAATATTATTATATTGTAGGAGATCAGAAAATGCGATATTATTAAGAAAGGTTGATATACATGGGTCATTGTTGTAATTTTGGTGTTCATGTGAGTTAAAGGAATCCCATTGAATGCCTGGCATGTTATAGTCACCAACAATCAGGAAGGTATCTTCCGGATATTGGGTAGATAAATTATTAATTTTTTCTGTGTGTTCAGATATTAATACCATTCTATCTGAGGATGACAGCTTGGGTCCGATTCCTGGGATATAAGAGCAGCACATGTGTATTAAATTATTTTTGGTATTTTTATCGGGGGTACAAAAGGTAATCCAAATATCTTCAGCATTGGAATTCCAAGTCGTTTGTATCTTAGCATTGTAGATATTTTTTATTGCAATGGCTACACCGCCACCTATTGATTTACCCGTTAACGCGGTATCTCTATCCCTTCTAAATACATCGTACCTAATGTCAAAAATTTCACTGCTACTGACGCCGTCATTTAACCATGTTTCAACTAGGAATATGACGTCATAGTCGTTACACAATACATTTTGGTAAAATTCTTGAGTTTTTGATTTGAGACCGCGAACATTTTGATAAAAACAGACTAATGATTCAGACATAATGTTTAGTAAAGTACTTAGGTGTATAGATATATTTGGTGTAAATCGTATGTAAATACATTTTCATAACTTCGCTAATTTTGTGTTTGTAATATATGTACCAACCTATAAATAAAACATAGAAAAAATATTATACCTATATATGTGAAATGTTATTATTAGTTATTTTACTGTATGAGAGACGTATGTTTTGTTGGTTCATCACTAAAAAGTCCACTGTGTTTAATTTAGTGTAGAGTGTGGATTGTGTTAATGTATATAAGTGTATAAGTATGTTATTTGATAGAAGCGGAGAGCTATGTGAATAAACGGAGTATTGTAACAATTTTGAAAATGAATAGATACAAGTAAAGTATACATACACGAGAAAAAATATAAACAATTTTAAGTTAGGTAGTTTAGTTGGTTGACACTGGAGATGCAGATTTTCTTTGATAACTCGTTCTTGCGAAGGTAGATTTTCGAGTCCCGAATCCATAAAAAATCATAGTTTTGATTCTTTTTAAATTCTTTCGCAGCTCGTAAAATAGTTTTGCTTCTCCATGTTAGGTGGTCGTTTACAAAGAAGTTTACCGCTTTTCCAGGGATATCGACCATACTAGTGTTGATCCCTTTCTTTTTCTTGATGGCCGAGATCAGCTCGTCTTTTTTGACTTTTAATCTAAATTTAGCAATTATATTCCTGGGACGATTATTACCGGTAACCTTCTTGGGATCGATTCGGGTTACCGATTCAATGTCATCTTGATTGATCTTGCAACCCACGCTGCTACCTATTTTCACTAGTAATTGAACAGCGTTCTCTTTTGGATCTTCAGGCAGGCCGTGAATTTCAATGTTATTCGTGAGTAGGCGTTGTTCATTCTGTAATGTTTCCATTTCCATTTTTCCCACGACACTTCTAAGTTCAGTAATTTCCAACTCTAAGGAATCCATTTTGGTAACTTTTTCTTCCAAGTTTTCAATTTTTTGTTTTAAGCTGTCGACAATATTATTATTAAATTCAATAGTTTTTTCGAAATCATCGAGCCTCGTATTTGTAGACTTTAGTTGCGCTGTTAACTTTTTTATTTCCGACATTAATTCGGTGATATTGATATCTGTTAATTTGTCAGTTTTGGATTGGTGGGATGAAGAATCGTCGTCGGCAGACTGAATGGAGCGCTTTGTTTTTTCATTCATTTTACATTTATCACATTTCCAGGTATTTTTCCTGTCATAAGGCATTTTTTTAAAATTATTATCCGAAATGTTGACGCATAAATAGTGAAATGCAAAATTGCACGATGTGCACTTAATGCATTCACTTACTTTTAACGTCTTACAACATGAATTACAGTTGACGTCCATTGTAACAATAATTTTTGATTCTATGAGTGATGAATTTGAATATTAAAACTAAATAATATTTATATTATACCTTAGTTTTTCATTCAAAATGTGGGGGTATTAATAACTTAATAACTTAGTTAACTTTTACAAATTAAACAGTGGTTGAAGAACTGTAAAACTAGCACAAACTTTAAATTTATTATGGATCAAAAAAGATACGTGTTTACACTACACTTGTTAGAAGTGTTTCATACATTAGAAGGTAATTTAGTGTGCATTTTTGCGTACATCTGTAATTCTGTATACCCAGGGTAAACAAGGGGTGGGAATTTGCGTCACGGGTCCATACTAACGTGAGTCCCATGATAATTAATATTTTAAAATACACCCTTAAGTAAAGATAACATGTAGGGTGATAACTTGATTGTTGATTCTACTGAAGTCGTCAATTCTCTGAGCTCTACATATGTACCTAAGAGAGCAATTTATTCCACATTAAAGGCCTATTTTACACTGAAAGTGCGTATATAGTTTAAGTTACCTTATTGACTCAATAATTTGTACTTTGTGGTCCAGACAATCTCAGTATAAGATGTCTTATAAGATGGCGCATTTTTTTGAGATTATTCTGGAATGCAGTGTGTAGTCAAGTATATAATCTAAACCCCAACCAAGAGCTAGTACTTATGAAGAAATTTTAAACGATACATTTACATTACATTTTTTTTCACTAGACATGGATTGTTTTGTACGGCGCGTAACATAAAGATGGTGCAGAGTCATAACTGAGAAAGCAAATATACATATAGGTACAAATATCATGGGTATATTTTGAGCGTAATTTTACGGAATAAGATGACCTACGGACCTTGAAGATCTTAGAAATCCACACAGAATATCTTTAAGACAACACATAAGAATATTTTTCTTGCGTGCATCCCCATATGGGGGATAGGTTGGGCAGCGTACACTGAGAAAGCCAATATATACAAATACTATTGTGAGATACGTGATAGTGTGAGTGCAAGCGAGACAGTATGATTGACTGAAGGTATATTTATATAGAAGGTGCGTTGTGTGCGCGGCGTTAATCGATCACTGATATTGTCGAGTTACCTACCTTGTAATTTGTATATAAAGCCGTCAAATCATCTTGTATAATGTGTTGTACTATATAATTTATTTATTGTGAATATAAGTATTATTGCGATACTGGATTATGTACAACCATTGCTTAATCACCCCAAAATAAGGATGTTATAACAATCATGTATACATTTCGAACGAAATTTTACGGAATACGATGACCGACGGACATAGAAAATCTTAGAAATCCACACAGAATACCTTTAAGACAACATATATGAATATTTTTCTTGCGTGAAGCCCCATATCGGAAATAGGTTGTACTTGGTTAGCAAGTTAGAGAGGTCAAGTCCCTAGTATATATAAAAAAAACGATGTAAAAATGTACGAAAAACGATGACCTACAACCTTGAAGATCGTAGAAATCCACACAGAATACCTTCATTATTCTTCGTTTACTACCGTTTTTTTATCGCTTCTGAGTTGGCAACGCCTATAGGGTACGTTTGGATCGCTCCGAGGAAGATTCAGAGAGAAGTATATCTGTCCCTAGGGAACGATATCGAAGGGCTTACGTCCTGGACCGCTCCCGGAGAAGTGCTTTTTTTTGGGAGAGCCCCGGGCGTTTGTCGCCACTTTTGACGTGTCCTATGACACGCAATATTCACAACAACACAAATTTAAAGCGGCAATCTCTGAGTGTTGTCCTTTTATTCAAGACCTCGCAAGAGATTGTTATCAATTTTGAAATGTTTCAATTTATCACAACTAAAATGTGTTTATGGATGTTTCCAAAGAATTACCAAATCTTTTGTCATTCTAAAATGATGGATTTCTAAATATAAGTTTCTTAAGACTCCTTCGTGTTAAAGTAACATAATATGATATTATCTGTAGTTGTATTACTTCGTGCTATAAGTATGTATTAATATAATTGCAATAAATAAAGAAGTAGGTACTTGTTGTTTTTTGTTAAGATGACTAAGGCTAAAATGATTTGATTTTATTCTTTAATGTAGATTCCGAAATAAAGAGCAGGATTGAGATGGCGAGATCCACCTCCTATAAATTGCAAAATCTGGTCTTTAACCGAGATAAAAAGTAAAGTACAAGATGGAGAGCTGTTAAAGCATACGTGTTGCTATTAATGTTATATGGAGTGGAACGATTGACTCTCAAAATCTTAACAATTGATAAAATTGAAACATTCGAAATGTGGCTTTACAGAAGAATGATGGGCATCTCACGGGTCGAAAGAGATCTGTTGCGCTGACGACTGCCAAGAAACGGAAAGCAGCCATAGTTAAATATTGAAAAATTACACAGATTTTAACAAAACTAAAAAATTAAATAATCACCCAGGCTCTGAGATAAGTTCTTTGTTGAAATACCAGCCTCAATAATAATAATAATAATAATAATAATTTGTATAGCGCCGTTTAATGATTCAAGATCATTCCAAGGGCGCTGTTATTTAGATAGATATTATATTGCTCTACGAAACAAAACTGTTTTCAGTCCTTTAGAGAAAGTACTCTTACTATTTGCACTGCGGACATCTAGAGGCAATTTATTCCACTTCATAGGACCACTCACACCAAAGCATCGATCATAGTAAGCCGCTTTATTGGCTCTGTCCAACTCCTTTAGGGAGTTGGTACTCTGTGATCCAGAAGACCTAAGTGTGTGATGCCTCCCAGAGAGATCTTTTCTCTGACACAGCTCTTGTATGTATTGTGGTGCTAGGTTATTTAAAGCATTAAACACCGTTAAGCAGATTTTGTAGTCAACTCGCTCTGGACACTTCAACCAATGCAATTCGTTAAGTAGTGGAGTTATGTGACATCGTTTTTCCGCTCCATAAATGAGCCTTGCCGCTGCATTAAACACCATCTGTAATCTATCGAGCTGATACTTTGGCAATCCATCATAGATGCCATTACAGTAATCTAGCCGAGACACAACGAAAGCATTTATAAGTGTTTTTGTCTCATTTTTGGGCAGGCTTCGACGAATGTTTTTCAGTTGTCTTAGTTGGAAAAAGCATGAACTGACTGTTTTAGAGATTTGCAGGTCAAGAGACAACTTATTGTCTAAGTGTACACCCAAAAACTTGACACTTGCAGACGGCAAGAGTTTTTCTCCGTTGATGTTAATAGGAGTACTTTCAATGAGGTGCTGTCGCCGTGGTGAAGCTACCCACATAAACTCTGTTTTTGTTGGGTTTAATTTTAGCTTGTTATGAGACATCCACGTAGCGACTTTTTCGATGCACTCAGCAGTATCCACTTCCAGACGGTTTTTGTTCATGGGACTACAAAATTTGAATAACAAGCGGTCGTCAGCGTAAGCGAAAGAGTCGAATCCTTGATTTTGAATTATATTATCAAGTTGTTTTATGTATAAAATAAATAAAATTGGTCCGAGCACCGATCCCTGAGGCACTCCAAACTTTACAATTTCCAATACAATCAATATTTATATCTGCACTTTTAATTTTGTTTACACTGACAGCGTTTACTATGTAGAATTCCATTTTTAAAATAAATTAAACACTTGTTTTTCTTTCTTCTTAAACTGTAACAACCACCCACCTTTTTTGCTTTGTATAAATTCCATCTAATGTAATAGTATATAAGAAAAAACCACACCATGTACTTCACCAGTTGAAAAGGCCTTCACCAGGCGAAACGGTCGTTCTGGAGAGTAAAAATAAATGTAGAAAGAAAAACAAGTGTTTAATTTATTTTAAAAATATTTATATCTTTCCAATTACAATCAATATTTATATCTTTAAGTTAAATAGTCTATTTAGTTTATAAATTAAGACTTATTTAAATGATTTAACGACAACTGAGTGTAAATAAACTAATGATATGAAATGGTATAGGTTCTTCTAAAAGATGATTATATTTTCATGTCGATTATCTAAGAATAAAATAAAGACAATACAATAAAAACATGTCAAATTGTCAAAAAGCAATAATATTTATAATACATTGTCATACACAAACACAATACCTAAATCTAAACGGAATCGACTATATTATAAGCTTTATGCGGTGGATACAGGTAGGCAGAGTTTATTATATATTTTGTTTAAATCGCCCAGAAATAAATTGAAAAGTTATTTGAAAATACGACGAAAGATCTATAGATCATCAACAATTACGATGTGTTAGATTAAAAGGCGGACATTTTGATCCACACTTGATTGTTTGCACAAAATTTCGCAAAGAGATACAATTCGTATTGACTGATATAATTAACCTTCACTGAAAACTATAGTATCGAAAATTGAATCAGTGAAGGGAAGATTAAAAAATATCGTTAAAATTGGTTCAAATATTTTAAATTCATATTTTCACAGGACAATAAAAATAAATATAAGCATTTTCAACTTTTTTATGATCAACTCGTCACCATACCATAGAAAAAGTTCGTTAAATCATCATCAAAAATCACTTTTGTCATTGAAAAACTGATGTTCTATTTTGTTGATGATGTAATTTTTATAAAATCTGATCGGCTAGTTCATCAAAGATTTATTTTATTTACAGATCAATCGTTTCGGCTTCTAATGCTCTTCGTTTTCACGTTAATATACAACTACATATTTGTGTGTATAAACATCAAAACGAAGGCTACGAAGCTGATACAACATTACCCCCTATTCAGTAACTATTGTAACTAAAATAGGAACGTTCTAAAATTGTAGATTTTACATTTACGGTCTTATTTCAGCGTTATAAAATATCAACTTGGACTAAATAGAATAGGAACGTACCTATATTGGCCGGAACGTTCTTAAAAATTTAATGAATCAGACGTATTATGAATAATTATGAAATTTTCATCATTTTCATAATTATCCAAAGTACTTCTAATTCAGTTAATTTTTAAGAACGTTCCGGCCAAAATAGGTACGTTCCTATTCCATTTAGTCCATGTTGATATTTTATAACGCTGAAATAAGACCGTAAATCTAAAATCTACAATTTTAGTACGTTCCTATTTTTTTAGTTACAATAGTTACTGAATAGGGGGTATTGTCCTTTGAGAAAAATCAACTTTGAGGAACTAAAATATATGTACATTACGATTTTTTTTTTATATCCTGTGAATTATTTAATTTTTAAATGAGTTATAGAGACAAGGATAAATCAAAAATAATTGATAAATTGGTTTAATTTATCAATTATGAAAATTATAATGTAAAAATTACATAATTGGGTTTTAACGCTGTTTTAAAGATGGTCAAATTATGTACAATATTGATTTTGGGAATATATATTTTTTCATGGTAACATTTATTATTCGTGGCAAAATTTTCAATTTATTTCTGAACGCGGGTGATTTTTGTGCTTTAAAAAATCCAAAAGCTTCAAAACTCGTGCGGCGTCGTGTTATTTTATTAAAGGAGAAAAAATAACTCAGCAATCTAAATATTGATTAATAAGTTGCGTGAGGTAACAGGTTTTCAAGTTCATTAATGCAAATAATAAAAAAAAAATCAAAAAAATATATTATAAAAAACAATAAATAAAAAAAAATCAAGTCAGTACAGGCGTATCGCTTATAACCCGGATTAGCGCAACGTTACTATAAAACAAATCAATACTCATTTTTAAATAATCAAATACATTATTAACTTTTTCAAAAAAAAAAATAGCCAAAACAAGGAATATGATAGCCTATCTATTTTGTTATTGGAAAACAAAAACATGCTTTAACTATTTGGTGTTCGATATACACATAAAGAAACAAAAATAAAAGTAAAAAAATATAACTATTTTAACGTAAATTTTTATTAAGCCCATCCCTACACACAAATTTACGAAATTTTAAATATTTTAATTTTTTATCAAAACCACAATAGCAATTCATTTTTAGTAGGTAAATTCCTATAATTTCAATGATTTATTAAATTTACTACAAAATAGATCTAGGGAAAACATAAATAGGGTTCATTTATTTATGAAATTCTAATAAGAATAATGGAAATCAAAAACAATACTGTATTTTCAATAATAATTACTAGAAAAATGTTTTATCAAAATTCTACGAGACAATTTTTTTGTTTGTGTGTGTAGTGATGGTCAAAGAAAACATATTTTTAACGAAATTCGATATTCGAAAAAATCGAATCTAACCTTTACGTGTATATCTATGGTTAGGAATGATGGCTTAGTAGAATATAATATAATATAGCGAAATATTAGTAATCAATAGCCGCGTTATATGCGATCAGCCTAAAAATAATAAAATAAGAAAAGAACGAATCGAATCATAATGTACCTCATCATTCTCCATGCCCAACTGTGAAAAGTAGAACAAAATCATCTGAATAGTCTACAAACAATATCGAAATGGAACCAGGTATGGGTAAAATGGGTAAGAGGGGGTGAAATGGTGCGAGGGGATAATAGAATGTGAACACATAAATATTTTAATCGATTAAAAAAATTTTTTTTTCGTCACGAGCCGCCCAAGATTTTCCTCTGGATAGTTTATCTGCACTACGCCACTGGGGAACTTAATATTTCAGACAATGAACTAAATAAAATAATAATTGATAAAAAAAAGAATGTACGACAATGCTTTGTTAAACAGTGGTGTAGAGAAAAATATTATAACAAAAAAATAGGCGGTATAAATTGATTTTTGGAAATATTTTTTGTGAAATAAAATGCTTATGGTTTTGGCTCATACTAGAGCGCCTGATTAAATATTGTATTAGCATTTAAATTATCAATTAAAATATATAATTTTTATTTACTTTTTTCATTAAATATCAAAATAAAATTAAATATATTTTTAAAAAATAATTATAATAAATTTTATTGGTAAATAAATATATTTGTTAGTTGTTACAACAATGTTAATCGGAGTAAAAAAACACCACTTTTGTACAAAACATTTTGAAAAATAAAGAAAAAGAAGGGGAAGAGAAACAATTATTATTTTTGACATTGAAGCGATAGTTCTGCAAAATGAAATCTTCCAATATTAGTAACACAAACATTTATTTTCGACGGAAAAATAGGTACAAATATCGAAAAATGATACGAAGTAAAATAGTACCGGTTGATTGAGTGGTAGCCTTTATGTGACGACAGATGATCTTCATTTCCATCTTTGTTCTTCCTACTCCATCAAATCAAACAAAACCCTCAACACACTACTTTTTTTAATAATTCATCGTTCATTGTTCAGCATCATTTATGCTTGTCCTATAGGTGAAAGAAATCGGTCGTGTGGCAGGATTCGAACTCGCGACCACTGGATTACTAACCCAGCGCACCACCACCCGTCTAACCCATCTGTTTTATTCGTTATTTTTATTTTGATAGTTCTGTATCTTTATCAATCTATTATATTTAATAAGGTATTTCTTTTCTATTTATTTTATTTTCTTTGTTAATCATATTGGTTTAATTTATGGATATTTATTTTAAAAAAGAAAAGTTTTTTTATCAATTTGTATATGTTGTTGTTTTTGAAGATCTTGAATAAATTTTACACCACCTATAGATATTATTGTCTAAAAAATTATTTTCAAATTTGATTTTTTTAACGATTCACCGAGATGTGAAATTATTGAAAAAAATGTTGTCAATAACTTTAAAATTGTTGTTTTTATTGAGGTTGAACGGAATTATTTCAAAATTAGAATTAGGTATTATATTTTAAGCGATTGACAGATGTTTGAAAATGGAATTATGTTTTTTTATGATTCACTTAGTAAAATGTACGATTGATTTTAGAAAATTGGAAAAATATAATAATTTATAATAAATATTTTAAAAGTGATTATGAACATCCATAGAAGTTATTTTAATATTTGAATAAATTATTTATTGAATAGATGTCATATTTGTCGTCAATTGAAAATTTTGAGTTTAAATAAGAAATATCAGTTACATTCATATAGAATCATCATTATTTTTAAAATAAGAACACTTTTATAAGCGTCGCAATGACATGAAATCATCCGTTTGAAATATATATTTTGAAAAAGGAATTTGAAATAGTCATTTTATGATACCGTTATAGAGGGATATACGTATTACATACATGCCATGTTCGTAATTGTTCCATATTTCAACGCGATCCTCTAGCGCTGCTGTTGCCATAAAAGAGAAACATTTTTCGAATTTCCATTTTCAAATGACCGATCTAAAATGAAATAATTTAGGTGCCTTTTCACATTGGGAATTTATGTGATGAGAAATTCTGTTACTAAACGTTTTTTTTTTCACTACAAAGCAAAATGGACGACTAATTTTATCTTCTTTGTGAATATTGAAATGTAATTACATGGCAAAGCTGAAATACGAAACTGATTATCACTGCTGTGACTAAATTTATGAAGAGACGGTTTATTTAAAATGATACTTTTGTGTTTAAATTAAGTATTTCGAGTAAGCTTAAAATGGCGGATGCTATTCGCTTTTGATTACTATGGTATATTTAAAAGATTGGATATTTTTTATTTAGTTTTTGACATCAAATTGCTTTTCGAATTTCGAATTCTTTGAATATGTAATAGCGGGAAACTAAATTGAGTAATTCTCATTTTTATATATAATAAAATACTGTTTTATAATAGTTCATCTATGGAGCATTGTAATCAAATACAAAACAATTAAAGAATCTATTTAATTACATTATTTAATGGATATTTTAACGGTTTGAAATTTGAAATAATACTTATATCTATTTTCTTTTCTCTTTATTGTATGACTTGTAATAAAGTCAATAAAATGTCATATGTATTTAACGGCTCGAAATTTGAAATAAAAATTTGATTACTTATCATTATTCGTTAGTCAATGGGTTAAAGAATAAATGTTTTTGTAATTCAATTTAGAAAAAAATTATAGTAGTTATTTGATATTTTGATTTTCGAACTGCAAACAAGGAAAAAATTAAAGAATTTGAATTTATTTCTTTTTATTCTATTTTTAAATGTGTTACATATTGGAAGATTCCATTATCTATATTACAAACATCAAACAAACAATAGTATAAGGAATTAAACACCAGAACATTCAGATATAAAAATTAAATAAAAAAATACAATATTTCAATAAAAATGTATGGGTAAACTTGTCAAAATGCTTGGAATATCATCTATATAAAAAAATGAAACACAGGAAATGAGAGAACACATCAAGTTAAAAGTTAGAACAGAGATAATGTTAATATAATAATAAAATGCAATTCACAATAACAAATAAGCATTAATAATATTTTATTATTGTATTATTAAACACACATATATTATTAAAATAGAAACCATAAGATACCAAATGAAATTATTATCGAAATGAAAAAGAAAAAAATGAAAATGAAGGATACGATGAAATGAAAGATACAATCAAAAACATGCGTGATGTATGAATAATGATTGTTAATATCAAAAATGATTGTAGGTAAATAAAGGTCTAATGTCTAGTTTTGTTTGTAAAAATATATATTAACTATATCGATGTTTGAAATGTATATTTTGTGTCAATTTTAAACAATTTTGTATACATACCACGACATACCGTAACGACAGTCCCTTGTGGGGCAGGCATATGTAGGTAGATAACCTATATGATTTTTATATCTGATACATTCTCATTCTGCGCTGTTCAGGCGCCATCTTTTTTACTAAGCGAGGCCTGTCTATAGGTATTTTCTTAATAAATGTACATAGATAAATACCCATTCTTTTTCGTTTAAGAGTTACCAGCGCCCTCTGGATTTCTTGTTTTTCTGTTATGTTTATTTTCTGTTGTTTTTCTGTTAAACATACGACGGTTAACCGTTTTACTTATAAACGTAAACTATCTATAGTAACTGGAAACCGGTGACAGGAAAATTATTCGAAAAACAATTATTCGAATGCTCAATAATACGAAAATCAATTTTACGAATGGCAATTATTCGAATCACATTTTTTCGAAAAACAATTTTCCGAACACACAATTATCAGAAATTACAATTGTTCGAATTTTTATGACGTCATGTTGGTAGTATTGTGAGAGGAATAAACCATAGATTTTTGTTATAATATACTAGATGTCGTAGTTAGCAAATTTTGTATGAATCGAAGTGAGGCATTTTTCCGGGGTATTTTTGACGTTTTCGTACATCGTTTTTCCATAGAGAATAAGGACTAATGTGAATTGTTTTCGGATTTATTTGTCGTAAAAAACACTTTGTTAATTAACATTTAGAGAAAAGTTATTTGGGATTTGTTGAAATGTAAGGAAAACTAAAATATGTTGCCAACCAAAACGTGATAGGTACGCGCGTTAGTCCATGACTCACTTTTTGCACGGAGAACCTACTACATCTACATAGTAGGTATATTATGTATAATAAAAATCTATGGAATAAATAACATGGCGACGCACCGCGCTGTCGGATATCCTAGGATGTACACCGATTTTTTAAACTTAACCTACAAAACTTTGGTAAAAATAGGTTGGTTAAGTTTGCTTGTAGTTATAATTGCGACTGGCGTGAGCCAGTTGCATTATATATTATAAAAAGTAACTATAATATTAAAATAAAATAACTAAATTGGTGTGAATACTAGATAAACTTTCTGTACATGATGTGCCAAAATCAAAAACTCGTGTACAAACTAGGTTATCCCGCGCTGTCAAAGATTAGTTATTAAAAATGTGCAAACATACGTACCCAACAATAATACAACAAGTAATAATAGTCTTCATCGAATATATTTTACTGGCAACAAAATAAATATGTCAAAGGAGGCAACATAATGACAAAAAAATATATTAAATTCGGTCAATTGGTATTCCAACAAATGTTAGTTCGAATAATTTGCTTTCGGACAATTGTCATTCTGATAACTGATTTTCGATTAATTGTTATTCGTACAATTGCGCATTCGAACAATTGTGTTTCGAAGAATTTTCATGTAATCCTGGAAACCGAGGGTAATGAACAAAAAAGTTTACTTATAAACTAAGATGGGTCGATGGCAGAACGGTTAGCGCGCTGGGCTAGTAATCCAGTGGCTGCGAGTTAGAATCCTGCCTCGACCGATTTCGTTCACCTATAGCACAAGCATTTATTTGCTTATTTTAGGGAATGTAGGAAGATGTATATGTACTTGTTTGACAAGGACATATTCATTTAAAAAAAAAAAAAAAAAAGAACCGTGATTATCTTTATTTTTTATTTATTTAGTAGACGTCAAGTTAGGACGGGTCGAGAGGTTGTTTAACGCTCGACTAAAGCAGCCCATTCACGATCGTGCCATTCGGCGTCGTTCCACATGGACCGGCTCCATTTGGAGCATTATAAAATTTTCATCACACTCACGGGCGCGCCATCGAGCCATCAAAATTAGTATACGCAAGCGGTCGGCGCTTTCGCATTAATAAGTTATATTTTTTTTAAACTTTCAAGAAAAAAATAGTTATAATTTTGATGATGAGTTTTATACAACTGCTATTTAGCGATTTGTTTTTCGCATTGTATTTTCGCATTCAATAGAGTGCCAAACAGCTCGGCGCAATGAGATGACGCAATGTACCGCTGGTTTTCACACTCACGAGCATGCCGTGCCGACAGGATGCGCCGCGCCGTTTTCGCAGTACTACAGAGTTTCGATCGTTTGGAATTCCATTTTGGTGTGTCAGGCCAATTGGGCTGCGCGGGATTTGACATTCACGAGCGCATTTTGGAGTGATGGTAAGCCGTTTTGCAGGATGGCACGATCGTGAAAGGGGGCCTTGTCGCGTCATACCAAATATTTCAAAATGGCGGAGCTTTCATATATAATATGATCCGACGCATATTTGACAGACGGAAAAATTTAATCCTCTTAACGTTTTTTCTTGTTATTCTACATCGCAATCGTGTTTAAATTGACCCAACACGGCACAAAGTGGTGTTTGTTTTCATTTTTCGACGTCAGTTATCCAAGGATTACATGCATTTATCTATTTTTTGACGTCTGTGAAGCCAATGCGGCCATATGAAAAAAATAAATGAGGGTGTTCGTAAACAATTCGGTGAACTAGTTAGTCATAACTTAGTATACGTTTATAAGTAAGATTTTTTAATACCGATCTTAACTATTTAAGTCGTGATTATATAATTGCTCGTATAGTAACAGTCTTATTCATAATATTTCCTTAAACTGCGGTAAAAACATTATATAACTAAAACACAGTATAAGCACTTATATTCTTGACTATTCATAATAACATTTATATACCAATATAACAATAACGTTGCTATGTTACTGTTTGAGCTGACAACGTCGCAATTCATTCATGTTTCTCCGGTGATTTGAAATTTGTCAATGTTATGAAAAAAAAAATACAACGTTCATTATAGTGTTTGGGCTTTATTTTCATATTATATTTCGTGAATATCATTATTTAGATATTTATATGAGAAACTGTTGCGAAAACTGGAGCAAGAATGAAACAATGGGTTACCATAAATTAATATAACCTTCTCAAATGATCTGTCAGTGGTTATGACAAATATTATTTGTAATTAGTTTACGTCATATTAAAACGCGAAACAATACGTTTGACCGTATTTATAATTATTTGTTGTTTTATTAATTTGTGTACTGAAATAGAAAAGAAAAATTTTCACGTTGCTTCACAAATGTCAAAAATGATTGACATGTAATGCGACCATCGACAACATTCGGGAATTATCGGAAATATTCGGTTCCTATTCTCTTCTTATATTGCTGTTAAAACAACCTGGGTCCGTGTTTATCTTATATAGGCGTAATGTAGCCGTTATATAGCATTATTACCTTATATATTCTATTATGATTAGTGATTTTCAGTACTGTAGTAAAGTTATACACTGTTCTAAGCCTATGATAAATAGATGGCAGATTTCTCTGGTCTGTCGACTAAGATCTGGCCACAGCCTCTCTCCTGCCCACTTCCACAAAATAAATATCATAGATTCACCGCATTGCGTTTGTGGCTCAGAGCTAGGTGATGCAAATCATTTGATCATGGAATGCGCACACATGAGAGGTACAAACTCTTTGATGGGGATGCTGAGACGGGCGGGAGTGGGGTTTCCTACCCAGCTTTCGCTTGTTCTTGCTGATCCATCATTGAGCATTGTGAGGTCTCTTGGTTGGTTTGCTCGGGAGAACTCCCTCAAGCTTTAAGTTCTTTTTTTTTATTTATTTATTAAAGTAATTTAAAATGAATTGAAAAAAAAACAAAACTTGATACTGACCAAGAACGCCAAGAGGCGAAGGTCAAAAAAACAAAAAAAAAAAAAGCCTACCATAAGTTATTATGAATAAGACTAAGATTTTTTACAAAATCTAATAAGTAAGACCGTAAGAATTTGTGCTGGAAAGTTTGAATTTTATGTGATAGATTATTATTTTTATTTCAAGACTGGGTGTTAGGAACTAGTAAGTATGTTGTGACAATAACAGGAAGCAATCAATGGTAGCCGGTTTACCTTTGTCCTATGCCAATATAATATAATATAATATGTAGGTAACAGTGGCAGGTAATCAATGAGCCGGCAGGAAATGCCTTTACCTATTAAATACGCCATAAAAGGCACACAAACACAACAATATTGACACATAGTCAATAATGAAGGAAATTGCTTGGGGGAGACAACATAGGGACAATAACAAAATGGCGGATCTTACGGCGGGAACTCATAGCTCTAACAGAAGCACTCTTATCTATATCACCGGTTATTTCGTCTGCAACTTAAACTAATGATTTTAATAATTTGATATTCCGATGTTAAGACAAAATAAACTCATCGAGAAAACCGCGGGTGCTCTACAAACTAACAGTCTTATTCATAATAACTTATCTTAGGTTTAAAACAGTGTATAACAACAGTACTGGAAATCACTATTCATAATAGCATATATAAGGCAATAATGCTATATAACGACTACATTATGCCTATATAAGATAAACACGGTCCCAGGTTGTTTTAACAGCAATATAAGAAGAGTATAAGGACCGAATATTTCCGATAATTCCCGAATGTTGCCGATGGTCGCGTTACATGTCAATTATTTTTGACATTTGTGAAGCGACGTGAATATTTGTTTTCTATTTCTTTTCAAAAATTGATAAAACAACAGATAATTATAAATACGATCAAACATATTGTTACGCGTCTTAATTACAAAAAAAAAAACGAATTAGGAAAAATATTTGTCATTACCACTGACATATCATTTGAGAATGGGTATTATTGCTCCAGTTTTTACTACAGTATTTCATATAAATATCTAAATAATGTTATTGAAGAAATAAAATATAAAAATAAAGCCCAAACCCTATAAGAAATATTATATATATTTTTTTTCAAAACATCGACAAGTGTCAAATCGCCGGAGAAACATGAATGAATTGCAACGTTGTCAGCTCAAACACTAACATAGCGACGTTATTGTTATACTGCTATATAAATGTTATTATGAATAGTCAAGAATATAAGTGCTTATACTGTGTTTTAGTTATATAATGTTTTTACCGCAGTATAAGGAAATATTATGAATAAGACTGTACGTGTATCATTTAAATTAAGGAGGTTTTTGGTTCTACCACTTCACCGCAAATGGAAAATTTAATTTACATTATGAGGTTTTTAGTTCTACCGACAAAGAAACGAGGCTGCGTTGGTATGGTCACGTTATGAGTCGGGACGAAAATCACGTTGTTAGAAAGAGCCTTGACATACTAACTATTCGGCGGGGAAGGGGCCGTCCGCTGGTAACTTGGTGGTCTAGAATCCAAAAGGAACTTCAGGGGGACAGCATCGATTCCTGGCGATTACGTACCAGGAGAGCCGACCCCGATTAAGACGGAGACGGGATAAGGGCAAAGAAGAAGATGGTTTTTAGTTCTACCACTTCACCACATAGGGAAAATTTAATTTTCACTAAGGGGTTTTTAGTTCAACCACTACACCAAATATGGGTAATTTATTAACAATAAGAGGTTCAACTACATCACCACAACTACATCACCACATTAGTTCAACTACATCACCACATTGGGCAAATTTAATTTACATTAAAAGGTTTTTAGTTCAACCACTTCACCACATAGGGAAACTTTAATTTATATTAAAAGGTTTTTAGTTCAACCACTTCAACTACATCACCACATTGGGCAAATTTAATTTACATTAAAAGGTTTTTAGTTCAACCACTTCACCACATAGGGAAACTTTAATTTATATTAAAAGATTTTTAGTTCAACCACTTCACCACATAGGAAAACTTTAATTTACATTAAAAAGTTTTTAGTTCAACCACTTCACCACAAAGGGAAAGTTTTATTTATATTACGAGGTTTTTAGTTCAACCACTTCACCATATTACTATGAATTTTAGGCGCATTTCTGTGTACTTGACGATGTATGACGTTTATAAACTTCAATAATTGCAGCCATTTTACCCCGATTAGGTAAGTATTTTGAGTGGGTTTGTAGAACTTGAAATAACAAAAACTTATATAGGTACGTGGTATTTTTTCGTGGTAATTTCTCAATAGAGACGAATCTGGAATATTATAGGAGAACCAGAATCCCAAATCACAGGGCACTCAGACAGGGCTAAAGTCCGTCATCGGCTGGTTTCCGCAACCACTTTATGCGCTTGCGCAACGTTCACCAATTATGCCTTCTTATTGAGTTCCCTATAAAACCATTTTTTGAAAGTTCTATATTCTTTAGTCATGAAAAACTTCGTTGTAAAATAAGCTGAAAACACTAACGCCATCTATGAAGTGACGTAAAAAAATTTTGAGAAATTAGTCTAGGTATTTGTAAACAATGAAAGCAACAGTCCTTATAAATGAGGTGACGGTGTCTCGCACAGATGTCACTCCTGAACTGTGCCAGAAATATTATTTCATTTTTGGTTTGTTTAGGTACCTACTTGTACCAATGTGTATGTAAATCGAGTATTTTTTAAATTGAATTTTATATTATTTGACTCCCGACAGGGAAAAAGTCCAATGTTTGCGTTTATGCAATGAAACAAATATTCGATTTACATATATAATTAATAGAATGCCAGAGGCTAAAATTCGATACGAGCTATAGAGGCATTCAATAAGAATCTATGTAGCCTGTCTTTGATCTAAGACAGGCTACGGTACGTAACACACTGGCCCTCTTCGTTCATTCTACTAAAGTTATAAGCTCTTTAGAATAAGTGAAAACTTTTTTGTCTAATAGACCACCAGTCATATTTTTCGGTTTCGGGAATACTCCCTGCTTACCTGATATTATTTTTTTCGCAAACCATCAACCGCAAAGGTATTTGTGATAGCTGAAATAGTGCTATTCACTTTTAAATATTTTTTTATGATTAAATGTAGAGAATTATTTAAATTGGGTTATGGACGAGTATTGATTTAAACAATTTTAAGATTACGACAAGATAGGAACGTATTTAGAACGTGTCATGAGTAAACCCCCAGGCCTATGTCGATTACTAGACGAAGGATATTTGACGTGAATATGAATCGATTACGTATGAAAGTTTGCCGAGTAACTTCCCAGAATATATCCAAGACGGAACCAATAGGAATTGAAAAATAGAAACGATATTTGCCTGCAAAGCGAATCAACAAATCGATTTTCATACCCAACGTACGTACGTTTCGGATTGACATAGATTTATTCGATTGCATTGACATAATAAGAATAAAAGACTTGTGTAGAAAATACTGCATTATTTAAAGGAGGGAGAAAAAGTTGAAGATGGCACAACCAGATAAAGGAAATGCTAAAATACGCGAGAACGTAGAAGCGACGATACATATACCATCACGTCGTTTCGACAGACTCTTCTATCTTGGCATACATGTTTTGCCACATTTACATTCATCCATTGGGACTTCATAGATTTGTATATGGGAAGTTTGATTCAGCGTGATGGAAGATTGGAAAAGGATAAAGAAAGAAGAGTAACGGCAGGAAATAGAGTGAACGGTGCATTAAGAACAATAATGGCCGACCCAATTATCTCAAGACCAGCAAAGCTAGCTGTGCACAATGCAATAGTCGTTCCAACAATGATGTATGCAAGTGAGACATGAACATGGTAGAAGACGCATGAAAGTGAAAATAACGCTGTGGAAATGAGGCCCCTAAGATGAATGTGCGACAAAATAATCTGATAGGATAAGGAATATGGAAATCAGACGAGAATACAAGATTGAACGAGATATTGTGAGTAGAATGAAGACAAATCAATCTATGATAGGATAAGGGATGTGGACATCAGACGAGAATGCAAGATTTAAAGAGATATTGTGAGTAGAATGAAGATAAAACAATCTATGATAGGATAAGGAATGTGGAAATCAGAAGAGAATGCAAGATTGAAAGAGATATTGTGAGTAGAATGAAGATAAAACAATCTATGATAGGATAAGGAATGTGGAAATCAGAAGAGAATGCAAGATTGAAAGAGATATTGTGAGTAGAAGGAAGATAAAACAATCTATCATAGGATAAGGAATGTGGACATCAGACGAGAATGCAGGATTGAAAGAGATATTGTGAGTAGAATGAAATTAATTATAATATGCTCCGCGATGGTTCGGACATGTAGAGAGAATGAACTATGAACGTCTGACATAGAAAGTATACATGGCTGAATAGAGCGGAAAGAGAAGTAGGGTCCGGCCAAGATAGAGTTGGCATGATCATATAAACGAGATTTTGAAAAAATGGTAATATCCGAAATCAGAAGTGTTCGGTAAATGTGGCAACACTTCCAACCTTTTCCGATCCCTGAAATATTGTTACCTACATAGGAACAAAAACAATCGTCAATACTCTCTCGTCGTGTGTGAACGCATTGCACTGTGACAGAAAGTTATATAGTCGACTCAAGAGAAAATATACATATTTTCTACCTTTTCGCATCAATCATCGAAACTACGCGCCGTGCGCTATTTTGAATTCCTGAACCGTGTTCAGAGGAAGTTTTAAAGTGTAAATCAGTGTTGTGTCATAGAGGTTGGTGTAGTGCCCTCCGTGAAGACACTACACAAGACGAAGGAAGAAGGCTGCCAAGGTAGGTGCAATATTTTCCCTTCTCTCTATACGCAACATCTTTTGGTCCTTTCGATCCGAATTGTCCATCCTATGGTCCATTCCGAGCCTATTATCCTAAATTCCAGCCACATCGGACGTCATCAAATCGTATTTGTATGACAAAACACACGTAAATTGTGTTATTTCGTTATATTTGTAATATTTCAACATAGTATTATACATAATATTATTCTGAAATATCAATTTATTATTTGAAGACAATAGCAAACAATAACCTCGTTTTGGTCGGTGTACTACATAATTATGCAGGTAAAATTATATTTATTATTTTTTTGTGGCTATTCTTATAATTATTTTATTTGTGAAACGGCAATAGTTGCTTAGTTCAGAGCAGTGTGAATTATTTTCTATGGTCAAATATCTGTAACTAACTTCACGTTGTTTACTACTGAACTGACAGCCGTACAGTATAATATTATCTAGGTACCTATATCTCGATCTTATGTTGACAAATAACAATAATAAGTGTATATTATATTATTATATTGTATGTATAGTGTAAAGTATTATATACTCCTTGTGTAGAGTTATATTATCTGTGTTTAAAATGACGAACAAAACAGTTAAGTGTTCACTTGCAGTTTTAAATTTAAAGTGTTTATTCGATTTCGCTATACAGGCGAAATTAAACCCCTCGGAATCGAACATAATAAAATTTAAAGTGCGTTATTCTGACTTAGAGAATATCAAATCCGAATTTTATGAGAATCATATTCTCATAGAAGCCGCGGCAAAGTCTGATTTCGATTCTGAGACACATAGTGATAGGTATAATCAGTTTATCGAAAACTATTATGAAATCAAACAAATATATTTTGAATTATGTAGTGATAAGCAAGTATCAAAAAATAATGAAAGCAGTAGAATTCAAAATATCAGTCTGCCACATATACCGTTGCCTACCTATAATGGTTCATATGTAGATTTCAACAATTTTATCTCGATATTCAATACATTGATTCACTCGAATAATCAGTTAAATGGCATTCAAAAAATGCATTATCTGTCCTCTTGCTTGAAGGATGATGCCTCACGTGTGATAAAACACTTATCCTTAAGCGAAGAAAACTATGATCTGGCATATAAACTTATTAATGAACGTTTTAATAATGTGAGGTTAATTGCAGATAATCATTTATCGAATTTGCTCGCCGTTAAGCCTGTGGAAAATGTATCACAGTTGCGTAATTTTCTAAATATTGTCAAGGAAAATTCGCAGGCGTTAATTTCTTTGAATATCAATGTTAATGAGTGGGACTTTATTTTGGTTCATATATTAATAAGAAAATTGTATTCTGATTTACGCTGCCGATTTGAATTAACATTGCCCAAAAATGAGATGCCAAAATTTCCCAAACTGTTACAATTTTTGGAAGATCAATGTCATGTCTTAGATGTTACTTCTGTGCAATTTTCAAAGGGAAAAACACTCAAGAGTACATTCCATTCTGTGCTACCTTCTAATAACATTAAATGTCATTTCTGCAAGAATCAAGCGCATGCAATTTTCGCATGCGAACAATTTAAAAGGCAGGACGTTAAAACACGTCGTGATTTTGTAAAGGAAAATCGACTGTGTTTCTCTTGTATGAAAAATCACGATATTAAAAATTGCAAGAGTTCCGGAAAATGTAAATTGTGTCAGTCACATAAACATAATACTTTGCTACATTTCGAAAACAAACAAATTGTTCAAACAGTTTCAGATCAAAACAAGTTAATTACATCTGCCGAAATTCATTCAGGCACAATTTCTCAAACGAAGCAAGTCATACTTGCTACAGCTCGCATACCTATTAAAGATTCATTTGGGAACTTTCATCTTGTACGGTGTCTGCTAGATAGTGGGTCAATGTCCTCCTTCATAACGGAGAGTTGCATTCAGCGTCTATCATTAAAGCGCAATAAAATTCAGGTTCCAGTGACGTCACTGGGAGGAAATATTACTCAGGTTCGCGGTTCAGTTTTTCTTACTATGAAACAACGCAGTGGTGAATTAATTTCTACTACGGCCCTAGTACTAAATCGCCTAACCAATAATATACCATCAGCCCGTGTCCCTCAAAGGGTTTTTAATGCATATAAAAATTTATCCCTTGCTGATGAATATTTTTATGAACCTGCTCAAATAGACGTTCTATTGGGAGCAGATTTGTATGCAAGTCTTTTGGATGGCTCGTCAGTTCATTTCTCAGAAGGCATACCCACGGCATTAGGAACCATCTTTGGCTATGTTATTAGTGGTCCATATGATGATTCATCTCATCGCACGTTGAGCAATAATCTTGCGATACATTCCTTCCACTCAGAAACTTCGTTAGATAAATTAATTGAAAATTTTTGGCACTCAGAAAATCTTCCTGAGGTAATGCCTTGCAACCCAGAAGATGATCAATGTGAGGAGTTTTTCATGAAAACTCTTCAAAGAATACCTAACGGTAGGTTCATGGCTAGACTGCCATTTAAGAAAATTCACCCTCAACTGGGAAATTCTTACAACGCCGCGCTGCGTAGGTTTTTAAATTTGGAAAAACGATTTTCTCAAAATGAAAACCTAAAATTCGAATATACAAATTTTATGAATGAGTATTTATCATTGGGTCATATGACTCTTTATAAGGGTGTGACTCAACCTGGTAAGCATTATTATATACCTCATCATGCCGTTTTTAAAACAACAAATCAGTCAAAAAAAATTAGGGTAGTATTTGATGCGAGTGCACAGACATCTACTTCAGTTTCTCTCAACGACTGTCTGTATGCTGGCCCCAAATTACACCGCGATATTGCAGACATCATACTTAACTTTCGTATTCATCCAATAGCTTTAATTTGCGATATTAAAATGATGTTCCGTCAGATTCTGATTGATCCCAAGGATCAGCCATATCAGTTGATTCTTTGGAGAGACTCTCCTTCAGATCCTATTAGACATTACGCCTTGTGCACAGTCACATATGGCTTGACGTCATCGCCTTATGCCTCCATGAGGGTGCTCCGTGAGCTCGCAAGGATTGGGGAGTCTCAGTTTCCTATGGCTTCGAAGGTCTTACAGTCTCAAATATTTGTTGATGACATCATCACCACTGCTGCAACACTTCAGGATGCAGTACTACTTAAGCAGGAACTTATTTCACTGCTAAAAATGGGAGGTTTCGAGCTACGTAAATGGTCATCGAATTGCAACCAGTTGCTTGAAGATGTACCAGCTGATCATTGTGAAGTGCCAAGATCTTTCGACGTTGCAGACTCGTCTCCTTGCATTAAGGTCTTAGGGATCCAGTGGGATTCATTAGCTGATGTGTTTAGGTATCGAGTGAATGTGCCCGGAGATGAATGCACCAAGAGAGCGATTTTATCTACTATTGCAAGAATATTCGATCCATTGGGTTGGATCTCTCCTATAACGTTCAAGGCAAAATTAATCATTCAGAAATTATGGTTGTTGCACACTTCTTGGGATGACATTCCGCCTCAAGAAATTGTCAAAGAATGGAAGAATTTTGTAGCTGATTTAAGTGTTATTGAGAGATTTAATATTCCAAGACAAGCATTTCACGAGGGTTTAACTGAAGTATCCATACATGATTTTTGCGATGGTTCACTCTGTGGATATGCTGCAGTCGTGTATCTTAGAACCGTGAACAATGAGGGTCAGGTGAATGTCAGCCTCTTGGCGGCTAAGTCAAAGGTAGCCCCTGTGCGCACGAAGATGACTATCCCTAGACTAGAATTAAATGCTGCATTGTTGTTAACACGTTTAATAAATTTTTGCGTTTCGTCATTCCTTGGTAGAATCAAAATTGATAATGTAATTTGTTGGTCAGACTCCACTATTTGCCTGTCGTGGCTCCAAACCCCGCCTCACTTACTACAAATCTACGAAGGAAACCGTGTTTCCCAGATTTTAAGTTCTACGGCCCATATCACATGGAGATATGTACCATCAAAATTAAACTGCGCTGACATTTCATCTAGGGGTGCATATCCCTCCGTATTATTGGATCATGAAATGTGGTGGCATCCACCATGGCTAAAGGACTCTTTCGAAACTTGGCCGTGCCAAAAGAGAGAGTCTTTAGACTCACACAAACTCCCTGGTCTCCGTGAGACCAAGGTGATTGCTCTATGTGCAGACATGGAGGAGTCTTTTGTTATTAAATTTAGTTCCTTGCAACGACTGCAACGAACTACAGCTTACTGCATAAGATTTATCAATAATTGTCGTCACAAATTTAAAAAATGTACCGGTCCTCTTTCTGTAGAGGAGTTAAAATTATCACTCTTCAAACTTATTAAATGGGAACAATTAATTGCGTTCTCTGAACAGATAGCCAAGTTGAGGAATGGCCGTCCCTGCTCCGTGAAACACTTGCAAAAATTATTTCCCTTCCTGGATAGCGAAGGTATGATACGAGTTGGAGGGAGACTGAGACATTCTACTCTTCCATATAATTCTAAATTTCCCATTCTTCTCCCTAAATCTTCTCACTTAACTAATCTGATTGTAGACAACTATCATAAGGTACATTGCCATATCGGTCCCAATGCGCTGAATGCTATTTTACAACAGCAGTTTTGGATTGTTTCTGCTCGACGTGTAATACGTAGTCGTATTCATAAGTGCGTCACGTGTTTTAAGGTAAACCCCAAGTCGGTGTGCCCTCAGATGGCAGACCTCCCATCGGACCGTGTTCGAGTCGGTCGGGTCTTCGAACGAGTCGCCACAGATTATGGTGGTCCCTTTACTATGCGAGCAAATAAAATAAGAAACTCTAAAACCTTTAAGGCCTACTTATGCATATTTGTCTGTCTGGCCACGAAGGCAGTCCATCTAGAAGTTGTGTCGGACCTCTCAACTGAGGGATTTCTTGCAGCCTTCTCGAGGTTCTCATCCCGTAGAGGACTTCCGACGTTTATTCGATCAGATTGCGGCACAAATTATGTAGGGAGTAGCAGACATCTCAATGAAGTTGATAAGTACCTCTCAAGTTCAGCAGTGCAGGAGGTATTGTCAAACAAAGCCAGCCAGCGTGGTATCACTTGGCATTTTAATGCTCCAAGTTACCCAAACAGCGGAGGATTGTTTGAAGCCGGAATCAAGGTGGCTAAAACCTTACTGAAGAGAGTAATTGGAGAGCAGATATTAACTTTAGAAGAGTTCATGACGGTTTGTGCGGAAGTAGAGGCAGTCATGAATTCAAGACCTTTAACGTCTCTGTCGGAGGACGCCTCAGAGTGGAATGTACTAACTCCAGGCCATTTTTTAATAGGTCAACCTCTTGTAGCCGTTCCTGAAAAACGTATGGATGACGTGCACGTTTCTAGACTTACACGTTACCAATTAATTAAGTCGATTTCCCAATCATTCTGGAACAGGTGGCAGCGAGAGTATCTGCATACTCTCCAGCAGAGATCTAAATGGCTTAAGGCCACGATTCCTCCAAATGTCGGAGATCTTGTTGTCATACGAGAGGACAACATGCCACCCTTGCAGTGGCGATTGGGTAGAATATCGAAGCTTGTCTCCTCTCAGGACGGAGTCACTCGTGTGGTTGAATTAAAGACACCTAGTGGTATCTTGATGAGACCAGTTTCGAAGCTATGCCCACTTCCTTGTCAAAATGACAATGATTTGTAAAGTTTAAGTTTTCCTTTATTTTGTGTTAGTTAGGTATACTTTTTTTTACCTTTTTTGTTTATCTTATTTTTTTGCTTATCTTATTTTTTTTGCTTGTATGAAGGTCGTACCTTCACATGACCATTAAGTTTGGGGATTTGTTTGCTATATGTCTCCAAATTTATGTATTTTTTTTATATTTCGTTATGTGTTTGTCATATAGTTTTAGAAGAGCCGTGGTATACATACCAGGCCTCTTCGGAGGGGAGGATGTTCGGTAAATGTGGCAACACTTCCAACCTTTTCCGATCCCTGAAATATTGTTACCTACATAGGAACAAAAACAATCGTCAATACTCTCTCGTCGTGTGTGAACGCATTGCACTGTGACAGAAAGTTATATAGTCGACTCAAGAGAAAATATACATATTTTCTACCTTTTCGCATCAATCATCGAAACCACGCGCCGTGCGCTATTTTGAATTCCTGAACCGTGTTCAGAGGAAGTTTTAAAGTGTAAATTCAGTGTTGTGTCATAGAGGTTGGTGTAGTGCCCTCCGTGAAGACACTACACAAGACGAAGGAAGAAGGCTGCCAAGGTAGGTGCAATATTTTCCCTTCTCTCTATACGATGAACGTTTTCGTAAAATACCTTGAGGAATGTATATATATATGTATATACATGTAAATAATATTTAATTGTGCCAATAAGGTCGCCACAATACGGTGATTAAGTTTTATTTTTTTTAAGTTAATCAAATGGGTGTAAAAATGAGCCAATTATAGGTGAACATTCTTTTATAACTAACACCACCATTTTAACAAATGTGCCTTGACAGTTAAGCTCTCTTTCTCTTTTAATGAGAAATAAATGGCAGATAGCGAGGCCGCAAGTCCACTTGCAGAGGATCTTCACAAAGAAATGTAGGTCGAGTGTTGAGTGGTTTTTCCACGACTAGGAATTGCAATTGCAGGATCCCGCATCCAGCAATCCAGCTGGATCCAGCACATTTTTGGACTTGCTGGATCCAGCGCTGCAGTTGCGCAATTAATTAATTTGCCATATAATGGCGTAAATGTCTACGTTGTTTTATTTTATTTGTTTATTTAAGCATGGAAAACAGACTAGAAGCCCACTGGTTTCATGCCTTTACGAACATATATATAATATGGAATGATTGGACGATAAAATTATCATCCACACCCCATACATGAACGCACGTACATAGATTTCATCCAGTCATACATTCAGCATTCTTAAACAAAGATTACATATTTTAGAATCTATTCTCTGCAGGAACAACAATAAAATGAAAAAAAGAAACTTTAGTAAAACAAAAAAAAAATTGAAACGGCAACTAATACATGTAATTAAAATTGGCACGTTCTTAAAGTATTCTTGAACAATGCCCGTGATTGTTATTAAATCGACATTTTCATAATGGCAATGTAGTTTGTTGTATAGTCTGAGACCCGAGTGCAGAGTCCTAGGTACCTACCTAAATACCTAACATCACTGGAGTATTTAGTATTTTTAAGTTAGCAATTGTGTTGCAGAGTCATCACTAACTAAATACTTAATAAACTTAAGGTCAATGGCGTAGCATTGCACATTATTGTATTCTATGGGTTTAGACTGACGTTTAAAAAATTTTTTTTGTCATAACAACTTAAACACATGTAACCATGATCACACTGACAGCTCGATATCGCGATTTTTCTGAAATTCCAGTGAATTTTCGGCATCTCGTATGGATCTCTGAACACTCTGTTTGGTATTTGATTTGACAAAATTATCAAATACATATTCAACAAAGCCGATAAAAACAGCATCCACCGAAAGAATCTCGTACTTTAGTATTAAATCTCCCGTAAGGTTCCTCGCGATCAACCTTACTTTTTGACAATTCGCAAATGTTAGGTGACGCCAACGCGCATGCGCTAAGTATTTAGATTTGTCTCTGCAATGCAATTCTCTTACAAAACTTCATAGCATCCTCCAATTAGGAAGCCACGTTATCTCCTAACTTAAGTGAGCGACTGTGCATTGAAAACATGGTTAGTATTTAGAATTTAGTATTTAGGTAAGGCTCTGCATTCGGAACTAAGTTGTCGATTCGCCTCAATTCAGGTGGTAGTTTATTCCACGAGGCTGGTCCAGCCACAGCAAAAGCACCCACACCGAAGGATATGGGAGAGTATTCGAAATTTATGTAAAATAAAAAATCGCTGGATACAGCATATTTTAGTAAAATTAGCAAAAATCCAGCTGGATTGACAGCGTTGCTGGATCTTAATACTTATTCATGACCCGACATAGCCTGGGGCTACGAAACGTACCATTCCCTTCCCTTAGACCAGCGGTCGGCATACTCACAAGTCAACAGAGCCAAACCATCAAACCATTCATTCATACCATCACGGAATATCACACAATGTGGGGTAACCAGCGACAGGTGTGCGGTTGTGCATTACCTTATTAAAGGAAGTACGGCAAAGTCGCGCCTCACCTAGGAAACAATGTTTTTCTTTAAATGAATATGTCCTTGTTAAACAAGTACATAGGTACATCGCTCACTTAAGTTAGGAGATCACGTGGCTTCCTAACTGGAGGATGCTACCAAGTTTTTGTATGAGAATCGCATTGCAGACACATATCTAAATACTTAGAGCATGCGCGTTGGCGTAAACTAACATTTGCGAATTGTCAAAAAGTAAGGTTGATCGCCAGGAACTTCACGAGTGATTTTATACTAAAATACGAGATGTTTTCGATGGATGATCATTTTATCGGCTTCGTTGAATATGTATTTGGTAATTTTGTCAAATCAAATAACAGAGTATTCAGCGATCCATACGAGATGCCGAAAAAAGGCTAGAATTTTAGAAAAATCGTGACAACGAGCTGTCAGTTTAGACTGAAAACATCTCTATTTTAGTAATAAACCACTCGTAAGGTTCCTCGCTATCAACCTTACTTTTTGACAATTCGCAAATGTCAGTTTATTCCGACACGCATGCGCTAAGTATTTAGATATGTCTCGGCAATGCAATTCTCATACAAAATATTCGTCGCATCCTCCAGTTAGGAATCCACGTGAACTTCTAACTTTAGTGAGCGACTATGCAATGAAAACATGGTTAGTATTTAGAATTTAGTATTCGCACCTAAGAGAAGAAGATGAAACTTAATGGGTATATTGTTATTAACTTAATATAAGTACTCTTACATAAGTAAACCTATGCTAAAAACATACCTCAGTATGATTCGTCTTGAACACACTCGTCTGATACCTACATATCTTTCGTCTATTTTATTTCGCTCATCCTATATGACAACTCTTTCTCAATCTTCGTTACATCTTTTTTCGCTCCACAACGTTACCTAAAATTAATTTAACAAATTTTATTTGAGTTTTGTGTCACATGGGTACGTTAAATAAAACTCAAGTATGTGCCTCATTCAAGGGGCCAAATAATTTCGTGTGGCTCGCAAGCCTCGGTTTGCCGACCACACCCTTTGATTATATCAAATTATAAACCTTTCATATACCAGATTGTTGGGTTAAGCCTTAATTAAAACTAAAAAAAACCTTTGATGTAGACCCCAAGAATGGGTAGTTTATCAGGAACTGTGTAAATGTACGTATATATTATTATTATAGTAGGATAACTTAAATAGCGTCGTTTTTGAAAGAACTTACCTCAAGGGCGTAAATGTATATAGGAATAAATTGACAAATATCTTCAAGAAACCAGAATATTCACGGACGATAAATTCTTGATTTAGTTTTTCTAAAAAAATCTCATGGGGATTGATTGAATCAGATCAGGGGAAGAAAGAGCCACAAAACGTATCTTGCAATATAACCCGGTGGGCAAGAGACCCCTGGGAAGACCAAGGCAGAGATTGATGGACAATGTTACCCGAGATCTGAACGTGCTGAATGCTTGTGATGACTGGGAGTCCACTGCAGCTGACAGGAAGGCTAGGAAAGCTATTGTTCAGGAGGCTAAAGCTCTACCGGAGTTGTATGACCATCGGAAGTAAGTAGTAAGTAGTTGGGGATTGAACCCAGTATGACGTGGAACGACTTTTATTCCTTAACAACACAGCAAGAAGGGAAGAGAGTTCCATCGAAACCAGTCGTGTTTGTTTAAAAATAAATTGATACGGACAAGACCCAATTATTTGCACCGCTTTTATCACTAAATAGACAATATACAATGATGTTCTTGCTATTTATGAAATTGGTTTTACTATATTTTTGACGTCTCTAATTAATCTGCGGTTAGCTTGCGCTTTTGTAGTTTTTAATACGGCTCAGGCAAAATGGACTTCTAATTCAAATAAATCAGTAAATAAAACCATATTTGTGTTAAATTATTGATTTTAATAATGATCTTTTCTACGAAACTACTAAAGCAATATAAAGGGCGACATCACAAAATTTTCACAAAAGTAAATTAGTTTGCACATGCAAAAATGCTTCAAGTTAACACTGCTAAGATGCAAGCGAAAACGCCCAATTTTTAAATTGCAACTCCAGCTAACTAAGCAAGATTAGAAACGCGTCCGACACAAATGATATTAGCTCACTCAGATCAAATTTAACAAAAAAAAATTGTGTCCCCAAATTTGAACCTTGTGGTATTCCAGTCCAAGATAATTTAAATAATCTATTTATTGCAAAACTTTAAAAGAATTGTATATTTACTTGATGAAATACAGCAAGCACGGCTGCAATTTATAAGTTGACAGAGCATAACTTAAGAATAAATCTCATATAACGTGAATTTTGTTTGGTTTTTACCACGATTATTATTATTTGGTTAAAAATTTAAACGATACAATGTTAGTAATTTGAATAATTCATGTTTTGTCGTAAAAATCGATATTACCTTTGGAAAGGAGGAGCTAGAAACATACGTGCGTCAATTATGAGTGCTCATCATAGACTAAAGTAAACGTTTGCCAATAATTTATAACAACTCGATAGGACACTGTTGATCGAATGAGGATATCGTCTTCAGTACAAAGTATAAAAATCTTGATGGTTTTGACAATGTAAAAAATATATATTTACATCAAATCTATTCAAAAATTTAAAAAACTTTGTTTAAAATTTTTATTAAGCTCAACAAGCTTCAATCACTACAAAAAGGAATCGTGTTCTTTACTAATTTGTAGTTTGTGGCTGATTCATTTAAGTCAAGTGAAATTTTCGCAATTACAGGTAAATTTATAAATTGCAATCAAGCTATTTATAGGAAGAAATATACTTAACTAAAATCTATAATAAGTTATACTAAAATTAGGCTAATGTGGCTTAGATCAAATAGCAGACCAAGACAGATGAAATACTTCTAAAATATGGCAGAAATACTAACAAGCAGGGACTAAATTGATGGCGGAATCTTAAGGGAAATTATTAAGGCGTAAATATTGACAGAATTCATGATTCAGATGATTAGAAACCAACGAATCAATGTGATCGAAATATGAAAACTTCCTTACATTTATTTCAATTTCATTCAATACTCTAAACGTAAATTAGCTTTTAAATAAGTATCGATTGCCAAACATTATATCATGGTGTTTGTTTACGTCCGAATCTGCGTCTCGTTCGTCATTCGCCTCCTTTGTTCATTAGCGCACCAGCTGACCGCCGGATAATCTGGAATGTGACGGATAATCTGCATTATCCGTCACAATTCAACGATGCCGCCTTTTCCACTAGTGTGGAAAAGGCGGCCTTGAAGCAGTTTAGTGGAATTTACGTTTGATTCGCTTCCCGCCATCCCGTACCGTAATATTCCAAATGATATTGTCCAGAAAAATATACAGTCCACTCTTAAAAATCCCATTTTGTCAGTCCTCAGACGCAGCGGAGTGGATTAACAACGAGGCAACACACCAAGAAGTGATGTTTGTTAAATAAAAAAAACAAAAGATATGATGGAGTTTTGTCAAGAAGTGTCGAAAGCCAAACATCTGAGGAGATAATAAGAAAATTCACCAAGAAGTGTCGAACGAAACCACGTAGATGAGAAGATTATATGGAGTTCATCAAGAAGTGCCAATTGCCAAACTTCAAAAACATAATATGGAGTTTTTTCAAGAAGTGATGATTGCCAAACTATATATTATTTAGGTACATAAAAAAAGGAAATTAAAAGCTCCTTCAATAAGGGTTGATTGCCAGAATTCGAATCATAACATAGCCAACCATAAATATAAAAAGATTATATGGAAATTCATCAAGAAGTGTCGATTACTAAACTACCCATATAAAAGCAAAATTAGAAGCTTCATCAATAAGTATTGATTGCCAAAATTGGACAACATAACATGGAGTTTCATCAAGAAGAGTATATTGCCAAACCACACATTTGGGAGTTTCATCAAGAACTGTCGATTGCCAAACTACACATATAAAAGGACAATTACATAGAAGCTTCATCAACAAGTATTAATTGCCAACCTTCGACAACATAATATGCAGTTTCATCAAGAAGAGTCGATTGCCAAACTACACATATAAAAGGACAATTACAAAGAAGCTTCATCAACAAGTATTGATTGCCAAACTTCGACAACATAATATGCAGTTTCATCAAGAAGAGTCGATTGCCAAACTACACATATAAAAGAACAATTACATAGAAGCTTCATCAATAAGTATTGATTACTACGACAACATAATATGGAGTTTCATCAAGAAGAGTCGTTTGCCAAACTACACTCATAAAAATACAATTAGAACAGCGTATTATCAACATATCTTGACACAAAATTGTTTTGATGTTACGAAAATAGGCAAAGTAGGTTGTACTTCCGGCTGTGATATATCCACTGAGAGGCGGGTGGGGGGGGGGGGGGTGATATATAATGTCAACAAAGGCTTAGGGCGGCGTTTCAATACTCCATTTGTCAATATGGCCGGTGAAAACAAAGCTTTTAATATCACATTTCAACATTATCACAATATTTATATATGTGTGGATATTTGTATCAATATTGGAGTTAGAGTGACTGTGCCGATGAAAATAGCCAAAGAAATGCTTACAATGTAAATTATATTAAAATAAAGAGAAAAAAAAACACAGTATATTCCAGAGTTTCCATGTTTTGAGGTGTCTCGGCATTATCAGTTCTAGAAGAGACTAAATTTGACAAGACTAATCCAACACTGCTTTCTTTATATAGAGCATATATCCCTGTACAAAAATTGTTTTGTGCACAGGTGAACATCATCGGCATTCTTTCGCTTGGCTAAATCTAAATATATTTAATGAATAAAAAGTTCAAGCCTCTTATGTTTCCTTCTTTCAAAATATCATTCACATGGTCATACCATTTCTTTCTGGGACAGCTCCTACTATATACTCTATCTCTTACTCCCATGTATATTTTTTTGGTTAGTCGTTTACGTTCATTATTTCAATATACCATCCTTCTATATCTTGCATTCTCTCTTTATGTCCTCATTTTTTATATTTATCATATAACGTTCTGTTACATATTCTTTTTTATGATCTCATTTCTACAGCCTTTATTCTACATACTTCCATGCGTCTTTTGCCAAGTTTCATGGCATACATTAAAATAGGAGCTACAATCTCATTACGTACGACAATTTTGCTTTCCTGTGAGATGCTTGGAACAGACATTACTGATCTAATGCTCCGTTTATTTAATTACCTAGCACAACTTTTTTATTATACTAGTTGCATGTAACACATGAGATCCAACTGTCGATAGCGATAGTATGTATAGTTGAAGAATAAGTACCAAACTATAAACCCATAAATACAAATTATTTAATATTTTAAGATATTTGGTTTTCTACACAACACATGTACCTAGGTATGTATGTCAATATAGGATAGTATGGAGGTCAGTCCTTTGATCCTACCCAGAATATGAAAACAGCATGATGGTATGTATGTATGTATGTTTGGAGATTAGTATCAAACAATTAAGTCTTCTTATATATTGTGTGTAGGCTACTACGATACAAATTGTATGAAGCACTAAATTCAATTTTTATAAAAATTGTTAAAAAAAGTTTGAGATGTGCTAATACATATTTTATATTTTTATAGAAAATTAAATTATCTAGTTGGGGTGTTTCGGCTTTTTTCGATATTTTTAAAATATTTGGAAATATAGGCAGTTAAACTTATAAATTTATCATAAAAAAAATATTTTTCTTAGTAAAAAATGTTTGAGAAACCCTGGAATTTTCTTGAAAAAATTAATTTGAGATTTTGTATTTTTCTATGTTTATACCAATTTTCAGCGTTTTAGCTTTTATGGTTTCTGAGATATATGGAAAAATAAAGTAAAAATTCAAAAGTTGATAACCCCTGACTGAAACAAAAATTCAAAATTCTGAGTATAAAAGTTTTGTAGGCCTATAACTGTTTATATATTCTGAAATTTTGGGCTCTGTGAATTGAGCGGATCAAAAGTTATAAGGGGGGGACGGACACACACACACACAGACACACATACACACACACACACACAGACACACGAAATGTTCTACTCCGAATTCTGAGTAAATCCGTGTATGGAACATATATGCTGCGAAGCCTCTAAGTTGGTGTTTTTTGACTTCAAAGTTGGAAAAGCCGTGAAAAAAGTAGACCTCTCCATACAATTCTCGCGTATTCTGGCTTGATACATTGTCGATATGTTAAGAGAACAAAGTTCTCCTGAACAAATCGACAGTTGGATTAGGCAACCTACCCTTAGAAGATTGATTTGTGCCAAAAAGTAAAAAAAAATATTAGTAAATGTTACGACTTAATTCTATTAATTAAGATACATTTGCTATTGCGGAATAAATAAGAAGAGAGTTAAGCTATAAGAGATGCGACATGTTGACTGGTAGAGAGACTTTTAAGTTGGGATAGATGTCATATTCGTAGTGCATCGGACATTCAAAGAACACGTGATCTAGTGTTTCCAATTCTGCCCCGCATGCACAAGAAGGGTTTTCTTTTATATAAGTGAGTAGCAATTTTTTTTCTCCACCACCACCCGTTCTGCTTATAGGGACTAATAACGGCCCCTCGCATAACTCTGAAACAACACATAAAGAACATACGAAGAGTCCGGAGAACTCTAAAACCTTGCAGAAACTGCACTTAATGTGCCAAAGAGAGCTTATCATATGGAAACAACTGGCTCACTGCTCAGTGATAATGAAGATAAGAGTGCTCCGAATTTAAGACAGAAAGTCTTGAAAGCCCTAAAGTCGCTCTTCGTGGCTACAAGGTCCGCATGTCCAATGGGTCCAAAGAAATTCCCTCGGACATCGTCGCAGAGTTCTCGTCGGAAAGTTGACACGGGATATGCTCAGAATTCTGTTCAGGGTTATCACAAAGCTGACATGAGGACGAATCGGATAAGTGAAAACGAAAGAGATAACTTTTGAAACTGCCGTGTCCAGTAAGGAATTGTGTGGTCCAATAATCGGGAACAATCCACGAGGAAGAAATTCGAGTCCTCACATCGGGAAGAAATAAAAATGTCAGTCTGTCCACGGAAGAAGAAGACCAGCGGCGTTGCCAAGCATCTAAAAGAGAACTCCGGGCCAAATTCTCAATCTCTCCACGAACTGTGGGTAAATTTACAGGCGGGAGAGAAACACCACCCAAAATTGACCTTCGGCTTCTATACAGGTTGTGAATTGAAGCTCGTCGCTGTGTTTCCAGATCAAGGGGAGTCATACCTGTGAGAACAGAAAGTGTGTCGGCAGCGCAGGTTCTGTAAGCCTTTGCTAAAGCTATTAAAGCGCTGTCCAGAAAGCAGCAAACGTCTAATGTATTGGGTTTCACAACGATGAGCCCAACAAGGAGCGGCATAACATAACAAATAATTTCAATACTGTAACGTAAGGAGTGTAACATTTGTACTTGAATTATTTGTATGGAAAACTTATTATTATTGTTATTATTTATTTATAGGCAGGCAGCCAAGGCTGATGTGCCTATATCCACTGTCGAATTTTATTATTTGGTTGTAACTATTTTGCCTTGTCCAAAAAAAGTCCAGTCTATTCTTGAAAATATTAACATTTTCAGCCTCCAAAACATGTTAGGGCAGTTTATTCCAAGTATTCACCACTCTATTTGAAAGAAAATGAAGAGAACCTACTTTTCACAAGTTTTAAGCTATGGCCACGCAAATTAGTGCTATGACTATATTGAAACCATAGAATTATAATGTACAGAAGCCGCGTGTAGTACAAATTTCGAATTCAAATGTATGCCAAGTTTTTTTTACATGTGTGTGTGAGGCGGTAGATCGGTTGGTCTACGTATTATGTAGGTGTGCGTATCGGTAGGTGTACGTATACTAGAAATTAGTCTGTTTCAGCGTAGTTTTAGTTGGCATACATTCATTGCGCTGACTAGGTATCTGTATCATATTATATAATCTAAGATTGAAACAGATTTTTCATTTTTATAAAGTCATAATGCCCTGATAATTATTGAATGTTTCAATAAAATCTCCACGTCCTCTTCGGTAGCCTAAAGGCTTAAAAAAATAATAGATGAGGCGATGGATATGTGTCAAATTATAAGAATATAGCGTTCGTTTCTCTCTGCGTACCCCATGAGGGACATGGTGTGATGGAATGTATGTATATTTTTAGATATTTTATCAGAGCTGCGATCAAAAACGAGGATAAAGATGGCAGATAAAAATAAAGACACTCACAAAACCGGCGAAACTGTGTAAAGTAAATTAATTATTTCGAAATTATCTTTTTGTATAAATTAAGGGGATTCTCCGGCTTAATGGCCGAGGGTTAAGAAATCATTTTAATAAGCATGATTAATGAAAATCTGATATAGGACAATATCCAAGTTGTAAAATTAACTTCGCCTAACTTTGTACGGAAGAGCGGGGCAATCTCTTATTATAATATATTTAAGCCCATTTTAAAAGGTTATACGAAACTTTCCAACTCCAAAGCTTTCGGTGTTAGAACAACACAACAATTATAATTCATTAATTTGAAGGCGCGCGCTTCAGCAACAAATAATAAGATTTTCATTCTGTCGATGAATACAAACAGAAGTATTTATACATATATACAAACATATCATCACGCCACGTTCCTCACGGGATAGGCAGAGTGAACCGAACGCCACATATTTATATCTTGACAGACATTCATCGCCTCGTCAACATTCATACATCGTCTTATACATGTTCGACTGTTGTTAACGCACCAATCGGTGGTGCCATCCCTTTCTTGGGTGTCCCCGACCTCTCATATACCTGTCCGCACTGTATATTTTCTTCATCAGGCGATCCTCATTCATTCTCCCCATGTGGCCAAACCATCTCATGTGTTAACTTTCATTCTATTAATGACACCTTTCTTCATCTTACATTCTTTCTTTAAATAAAAGTATACTTAATTTTGACAGGGCTTACGACCTGTAATCGGCTTGTCTGCGTGATCACTTTATGCTCTTGCGTAAAGTTCACCAATTATGCCTTCTTATTGAGTTCCCTTATCAACGTAATTTTGAAAATTTTATAATGAGAAACTGATCGTTTAATAATAAGCTGAAACATCATCGCCATCTATGAAGTAACGGAGAAACTTTTTTATAACGCCATCTATTGATAAATCCATATACAAGATACGACAACTATAATTATATATTTATTTATTTTTTATTTTATTTATTGCATATAATATGTTGGTACATAGTCATATGATATTTCTTATAATTAATACAATTATATAATAGGTACGTATTACTCCACTGAAAGAGTAAATCTCGTGTTCAGCAATATGTGATATACATTAATACAATATTGTTGAACTCGTAGACAACCGTAAGAAGAAAGATGTCGGTTGCACAACACACTTTTTTTATATAACCTCAGCCACTCGTGCTGTCTCGCTCGCACTTACACTTCCACATATTAAACAATAAGAAGACAAACACTACATACGGACAAAGACATTATCAATACTTGGCTCCAAAGATCCTAAATTTAGTTGCAAATGAGTCTTAGACTCGAAAAAAATTATAGTGTATTTAAAAATAAAATTAAAAAATTGTACTGATTTTTTTTTTTTTTGTTATTTCATTCTTGTTTTGTGTAGCTTCATATTTTTTAGTCGATGTACAATGTTTTGGTAAATGTAATAATATTAAATAGACACTCCCCTCTTTTAACACGAGATTTTATCTCAATTAAAGAGGGTTATTATGAATTATATGATGGAAATTGTACACCTTAAATTATGATTTATATGTGAACATTGTATTGTTTTTGTTAATAAAAATAAAAAAAAAAAAAAAAAAAATGATATAAAGAACATACATTTAATAGAAAATACAAGACTTATACATACAATACAAACATGGTTATATAACAAAGGGATCAACTATTGTCAGCAAATTCACAATTCATAACAACATACACGACAAAACTACTAATATACATAGGACTCAATAAGTGGACCATGGGCTACACAATCATTCTATATTATAACAGCTTACAATGATTTAGTAATTAATATTATGTAACTAGTCTACCACATCGGAACAGGCCTGGCCTAGTGAGGTGGTCCAAACCAACCCAATTTATTTGTTATGTTGCTTATACAAATTAATGTAATTTTTGGTATATGTAATAAAAAAATATATTGCATTCTGTTCTCACCGTCAACCCAAGTTTTATGGTATGTATTTATATATGGTCTAAATGTCGCCTATATCTGGAATTATCGTTCAAAGTTTTGGGCTGTAAATGTGGCACTAGACATCCTCGAAATTTCGGCGTCGTGTAACACAGACAATAAAATAATTATGAGACAAACGTACATTAAACAAAGCTACAGATATTAAAATTAATGGCACAAAATTTACGGATACAGGTGGTGCTTGGGCGCCATTTGTTTCTCCAAACAATACAAAAAATATTTACTTTTGCTATACATGGTAGGACCGAATCAAGCGCTACCAACGTAAACAAAAACATCAGACTAAAATAATCATTGTATGTAATATTCATACACCAATTTACAAATTGGTGTCAGTAGATTAACTACCTCACTAAATAAATAACGATTGTACTTGCTTGTATAGTAAAAATAATTGATTTATTTGGAAGCAAAAATAAATTCTTGGAAAGAGATGCAAATGGATTTATTTACTAAAAAGCATCCATCGAATTAGACGAATATAATAGTTAATTATGCCTTTTTCTTGAAATCCCTTATCAACCTCTTCTTCTTGGTCACAATCCTAGGATTGGTCTGCACCAAACACTCGATATTTCCACTTAACTCTATCGTCCGCCAGTCTCTTCATCTCTTTGTAACTGCTAAGCACGTCACCGATTATCTGGTCTATATAGATGTTTCTGGGGCGACCTCTACAGTTACCCCCATCAATCATTCCTTCGACAATGGTAAAAAGCAGACCTGGGTGCCGGATGTTAGTACCTCGTCGTTGCTGATGTGTTCTGACCAGTGAACTTTAGCCATGCGACTGTAGCACCACATTTCAAACGCAGACAGACGTCCCGTTTCACGTTGGCTGATGGTCCATGTTTCACAACCATATAGCAGTACACTCCAGACAAGAGTCTTGATCAAATTTTTCCTAATTTTGATGGAAATATTAGGGGATTCAACATTTTTTGATCTTTTGTTGAAGGCGACTCTTGCTTGGTGGATTCTGCTTTTGATGTCTGCTGTTGAATGTCCGGAAACTTTTGTTCTAACGCCACCTTTTGAAAAATTGGACGCGATTTGGTATGTGCAGGTGCCTTGATTTCCTATTTTTCCTATAATATTTCAACTTCGTATCTATTGAGATATTAATTTGTCGAAAAGAATTAAATCACGATACTGACTAACATCCTTTTATGTGATTCGAAAATTTTAATATACACAAAATTCTTTTGATTGATTTATAAATTGCGAGAACAATTACACATTACACATCACATCACAAACATTTTTGTTTTGAACATAAGTTGATATATACATATGTGTAATCACAATATTTCCCATAGAGAAGTTACAAATAAAAATGGACGTGCTTAGAGATTAAGATAGATAGAGATAAAAGTAACAAAATCTAAATGTTGAAAAAGCATATTATTTGTATAAAGTATAATTTTGAATTCAAAAGGATGGCGTTAATAGATTGAATTGAATTATAAAACCGTATCTATAATAATATACAGAGAAAGCAAACAAATCTAGTATGTAATGAATTAATTTTAGTACATATTGCGAAAACACAGGGATAGCTAATACATACATATCTGGTTTTGGTCAGTTTCTTGGTGAATAATCAATCTCTGTGTTTACTTATAATATCAAAATATTGCTTATTGATTCATTATTAGGTACATACACATAATAAATATGTTTATTTAGGAACCAAACAAACGTGATGGCTTAGTGAATGTGTTTATTACAAGATGGCTTCGCTAGCTAGTAAAATATATTTTACAATTTTGTTATTTTTAATGTCTCAACTATTTATTCTAATCGAACACGACTTCGATCATTAGTCGTATAAAGATAAAATAAAACCTTTAACATACGCATAATGTGAATATACAAAAGCCATTCACGCCAAAACATAACGAAAAAACTCACTATTGCACTTTATGGATGAAAAAAAAAAAAAAATATGTACTAAAATATTTTTTATAGAACAAAATATTACGGTGATACTCTTTCGATAGCAGTGGCGGAATAACCCTAACGAGTCGAAAACCTTATAATTTATTTACATATTATATAAACCGTATAATATGTAAATAAATATATGAAAAAAAAATATTGACTACCTACTTAGATTATATATGATACAGATACCTAGTCAGCGCAATGAATTTATGCCAACTAAAACTACGCTAAAACAGATGAATTTCTAGTATACGTACACCTACCGATACGCACACTTACATAATACGTAGACCAACCGATCTACCGCCTCACACACACATGTAAAAAAACTTGGCATACATTTGGCACATGTAAAAAAAAATGGCGTACATTATAATTCTATGATTGACTAAATATTTTTTCAATCGTTTTATTGCAACCACACGACAATATTGGATGTTGAAACGTAAATGCGATCCTTTAGAGGGCTATAAAATATAAACATTATTTTGACATATAATTGAAAAATATTTTTATTTTTTATTTTATTTTATATTACTTCTCGGGCAACTAACAAGTGTAATGTCCAATTTATTAATTTAACACGCACTCAATAATAAGTTGCCACATTCTGGAGACTTGCTTGTGCTATAGGCGAATGAAATGGCTAATCAAGAATCAATATTAATTAATCACACCAAAGTAAATCCATCACAAACACACCCAAATAGCTAATTTTTTGTATCAACTCGATTAAATTAATTTAATACGTATCTATTTAAGCTTGCGATCATCATTTTATTTTATATTACTTCTCGGGCAACTAACAGGTACTATGTCACAAATTAATTTAACACGCACCCAATAACAAGTTGCCACATTCTAGAGACTTACGATATTAATCGTCTCACAGATTCAGACTGAAAACACAATTAAAAACTGTGTCTCCACCGGTAATCGAATCCGGGACCTTTGGATTAGCAGCTAGATTCCTAACCAACTGAGCCATGAAGATTTATCATTACCACTGAAATGAACATCGATAAAATTATGCTGAACAAATTTAAATATTCAACATTCGCCAATTTTCTTACAACGTTTGCGTCGTCTGTAGGGTTCTAGGCACGCTTCTGCTCGATTGAGTTCAAAACTCGTGTTCAAGAGACACATATATTTTTATACACTCAAGAAAAAATATAATTACAGGATCATATAATATTATTGGTGGAAAACACACAGGAAAATAATATATGATTTTTTGTACCCTCTGCAAGTAGCATGTTTACTATTAAACGAAGATTATTAACTAACCAGTATTTCCATTTCAAAAAAGAAATATTTTGTGAGAAATAATTATATATCTTTTATTGGAAATCGAATCCATGACACGTGTACAGAAGACAAACGGCTTGCCTCTATGTCACGGTGATAGGCATAAGACTGGTGAAAACCAAAATATTCCATAAAAACTATCTAAGCATGAGTAATTCCTAAGTGACAGTAAAGGATACCGTAATTGACAATTTGTATTTTTTTGTGTAAATAATACTATTTTGTTGTTTTTTTAAAGAAAGGATAGTGAATTAAGGGAGATAAGAATAGTTGTTATTCAGCTAGAAGGCGACCCAATGTCTTGAAATATTCCAGCTATCCATCCACTATACAAGTATTCTATTTTATATGAAATCAATAACCGTCCTGTTTTAAGGGTTAACAAATAGGGTTGCCAAAATGTTCACCTTTTTTATTAGAATTTTTAAATTCAAATAACTAATGCAATGTCGTCTTTTAATTTTACATGCACCCAATAAAGTTTTGTCACATTTCGGAGATATAAGTATGTTGTTAATTAATTAACAATTTCAGACTGAAATTGCAATTTTAAACTACATCTCTAACTGGAATAGAACCCGAGACCTTTACTTCAGGATTCAGTTCTTTTTTTTTTTTAATTTTGTCAATGCTGACGGTGTTGAATATGTAGAATTCCATAATGGGTATTTTAAATCAAACAAATGATTTGGTCTACATATATATTTTTTCCTGAGTCCAGGACGACCGTTTCAGCTTAAGTTTATAAGGGCCTAATAAGCTGAAACGGTCGTCCTGGACTCAGGAAAAAATATATATGTAGACCAAATCATTTGTTTGATTTAAAATACCCATTATTCAGTTCTTTATTTTTATTTACGATGTATGAGACGATGAGACGATGCATGAATGTGGACGAAGCGAGGGATGCGTGCCAGGATAGGAAAATGTGGCGTTCGGTTCTCTCTGCCTACCCCTCAAGGGACATGGCGTGATGGTATGTATGTTTGTATGTATTTTTATTTTTTTTTATTTTATATTTATTGGTCGATAGAGAGTTATATAGTCTACACAATTTATAAAATAGACAAATGTACATTGCTTTATTAGTGGACCAGTGTAAACTCCATGCATTCTTATTCAATATGATAATTAATATTGATACAAAAAATTACAAATAATATATAATTGATTTACCAGTACATAAAAAAAACACTAAAATAAGAGGTTAAAAACTTTAATTTCATTAGTCTGAAGTTAGTAATGATTAACATTGTAAGTCACTAAAATATTTATTAATAATTGTACCTATCTTGTTTTAAATTAATATGTTTTAATTTTTGATTCTAGATCTTTTTAAAAATTACTTGAGCTGCGCAGACACCTAATTTTTGGGTTATTTGTGGTCGGTAGATGGGAAAGCCGTCCCTCTCCCCTCTGAAATATGCCAAGAAGATATTTGAAAGATATGTATGTAACTATTAACTTCACCGTAACAATGATATTTTTTTTTCTCTTTCATATATTTTATAAATGTTGAAATTCATGACGTAAGTCTTGAAAGATTTGATTTTTCTCCTTATTTTACTTACTCAAATTGTTATGATTTGTTTTCTGTATAATTATTGTATTTATTTCTTCTCGCTTATATTATTGTAAATATTGCATGTGTAAATTCGTAATTGGAATGCATTTATATTTGAAAGATTATGGCCCGATATTACAGTTGGCCCTCAACTCATTGAGTTTGTTTAACTCAAGATTAATATTAAGGGGAGATTGAGTACATTTCCGTATTACAGTGCAATATGACATGTCAGTTACTAAATCTTCAATTATAAACATATTTTACTTTTTCTGTGGTTATTATCTGTCAAATTTTAAATAACCTCAAATAATACGAACTACAAAACGGGACGCTACGACTTGAAATACTATTGTTTTAGTATCCAACGTTGTAAATTTTTTTTTTACCATAATAATGCTTATGTTCGTTTCAATATGGCTGTCAGTTTGTTTTGTTGTGTGGCGCCACCGTCGATACAACTAACGTCTCTAGTGATAGAACACTGAAACTACACGCTTTGCCTAGCAACGAGTCGAGAAATGACAGTTGACTCACTGTTAAGTACTTAATCCGCCAGAAACGTTGAGTTAAATATTTGTCGTTTTAGTGACGTATTTGAGGGAAGATTAGGCCTAAACGGACACTGCAATACGCTATATTTTTGTAAAACTTGAGTTTAGCTCTTAAACTGAGACTGTAATACCGGTCCTATATGAACAATGCTATGTAATGCATTCTTTGAATTTACCAAAAAATAAAATATATTTGTCGATATCAATACTTATGTTAGTGTTATACAATTTGCATAAATCCAGGAGTTTTAAGAATAATTTATTTTACTTTTATTTTATTTAACATAGATACAGGCAAAAATGCCCAAATATTTATATGCATAATGCGTATGGTGTGGATAAGTGTATCCTAATTACGTTACACTATCATTGAGCAGTGTGTGGTAGGTGCAGTGTCTATTTTTGGGTGGAAATTACACAGTAAGTTTAGGGTAGTAGATTTAAGATTAACATTAATTGAACACAAAATTTTTAACACAAATTAAAAACAAGAACTTAAAGGTTACGAAATGAGAAATTATGTGGTTGTTGTATGGCTGTTTGCGATTTGAGGAGATATCGAAATTATGCATTCGATGAAGTGAGTTGTATGTTCTGATTAAGCGAGGAATGGGAGAATAATAACCGATATTTGTATTGTAGAAGTTTAAGTGAAAAATATTTCTAATTATGGTGTTTCGAATGCATTAATAAACGAGTATACTATTATATTCAGGTTTTTATCCTGACGACGAAATGCCGGAATAATCTTTTTAAATTCGCTTCAGCATTGAACTGACTATTAAGAGGACATATAACGCTAAACTTAGTGACTGAAAACATGATATATTAAAACCGCCCAATGCACTATGAAGTTACGCGTTAGTAAAGGTAAATATAACGTGCGTTAAAAAAGGTTTATACGTGATTTGAATTATCGGAAACCCCAAATTTGTTGATTTTTTGCATTTTAAGAACAAACATTAGTTGAAATGAAAAAACTTTATCGGTCATTTACTTTGATTTTATGCACTCTTTTAGCGTATAAAAGATTTATTTCTCTACGACACATGGTTATGGAGTAATTTAACAAAAATGCTGTAAAAAAGGATATTTTTAATCCTTTATTTATGGGAATTTAGGCTGAATTTTAAAATTGTGTGACGAACATTCACTAGAGAAATGTTGAAAATTCGAATACTATTTTTTCTAGAAACACACTGTTTAACATAATTGAGGGATTTGATTTGAAATTGAGGTGTTTAGGTTTATATGGCCCCTTAAAAATAGTTTATTATTGAATGTATTTATCAATCTATTATTATGTACACATCAAATTGTTATGTATTATACATGTCACTGGCGAAATGTTAATAGAACATTTAATTACAGTCTGCATCGCAATGATATTATATAGTTAATAATACTAATCGAATATTTTTATTATTGCATATGCGCAAACATTGGATTTTTTTCCCTGTCGGGAGTCAAAGATATTTTTTAACAGATTTTTAATTATCTCAATAGAGACGAAGTTGGAATATTTACTGTAGGAGAACCGGGAAATCAAGGCACATACAGGGCTTACGACCTGTCATCGGCTGGTTTACGTGATCACTTTATGCGCTTGCGCAACGTTATACATATCATCACGCCATATCCCTTACGGGATAAGCAGAGAGAACCGAGCGCCATACTCCTCTATTTTTGTACACATTCCTAGCTTCCTTTACATCCATGCATCGTCTCATGCTCGTCGATTATTCAAGCTTCTTATATTTCCTTCTTTCAAAATATCATTCACATGGTCATGCCATCCCTTTCTGGGGCGGCCCCTGCTATTCACTCCATCTCTTACACCCATGTTTACTTTTTTGGTCAGTCGTTCCTCATTCATTCTTTCAATATGTCCAAACCAACTCAAGGAATTCACTTTCATTTTACTTATAATACTCTTCTTCATCATGCATTCCCTCTTTATGTCCTCATTTTTTATTCTATCATATTATATGGTTCTTTTACATACTCTTCTTAGTGATCTCATTTCTATTTATACTATTTTCATGCGTCTTTTGTCATGTCCATGTTTCACTGGCATACGTCAAAGTAGGCACTACAATTACATTATAACCATATTTCTTCTAGTCCACAGAAACAAGATTTGCGTGAGACTGAATTTTTTTATGCTGGGACTCGAACCCAGGACTTTTGATTAGCAGTTAATCATATTCCAAGAAAATATAATATTTTGTACTATTTCTGGTGTACCCCAAGGATCCTATTTGGGTCTTATTATTCATCATAGCTAAAATAAATTGAATGATTGATGCATTCTTAATTTAAAATTAGTGACTAGTGTTAATCATATTCCAACAAAATATAACATTTTGTACTATTTCTGGCGCACCCCAAGGATCCTATTTGGGTCCTATGATTCATCACAGCTTAAAAAAATTGAAATATTGTTGCATTCTTAATTTAAAATAAGTGACGATAGTACGGCCATTTTACGATGGCGTTTGACGTTTGTTTTGACGTTTGGACTCACATGAAGTTTCGTAATTAATGACAGCTAAACATTGGAGGACAAATGCTATACTTTATTGTGCGAGCGCCAGAGTAGTGTCGTCCCGCAACATCGAAATATAATTAACCTAACGTTAAATCGTAAAAACAATTCAAGTTTTTAAAATAATATATAATCAAATAAATTAATTTTCTTTACACTTTCAAGTATTTAGAAATATACTATTAGTTAATGTATAATGCTTATTTATTATATTTGAAAATAAAACGATGGTTGCTCAGTCGAGAAACGTCTTTTTTCTCTCTTAACAACAGTATTTAATGTCAAAACATAAAAAAATATAAAAAAATAATTACATATGGAATGAATGAAACGATTCAAAATATGTAGGTAAGTTCTAGATGACAATTATTATTTAAAAATATATTTGACTTATAGAACAAAATATGACAATTATTATTTACAAATAATTTTTCAAATTGCTCTATAGTAAGTAGTTTTGACAGTTTTGTTTAAACGTTACGGAAAGAACAAATTTGTGCACGCTGTGATTACGATATTGTTTTTTACCTGGCTTTGGATTTCGGAAATTGATACTGTTATAAATTTTGTAAATACGAATATACAAACATAATATTACTACAGCGTTTTTTATTTTATTGTCATAATAATACAACAAGGTTTCATATGATAGTGGAAACGTTAATATTTTTTTTATGTTAATAATTTATCCAACTGTATTTTTTCGTTAATGATTTTAAGTGTGTCACAACACTATTACAATCTGTCAAAAACGCCATCTTACATACGATGGCTCCAGTATAGTGTTAATCATATTCCAAGAAAATTTTTGTACTATTTCTGGTGCACCCCAGATCATATATCGTTCTATTACATACTCTTCTTACTGAAATAAGAAACATCAAATTGTGTAAAGTGTTCAAGGTTTATATAAAAAAATGGATCTTTCTAGAGGGTCCCGCTAGCTGTAAAACGAACGTTACCCTATAATAAGAAGTGATGCCAACCTGTATACTTTTTTTTTGTATTATTATGTTCCCGCCACTTGTCGCCTTTATCAATGGACATGCCAATGACATAGTGACAAGTGTTGTGTTTTTGCTTTATTGCTGTTAATTTGCAAATTGTAATTTATTAGGAATTAATTAATGTATGAGTTAGTATTAGGGTACAATTGTGATGTGACAATTGGATTTTAAAATGTCATTTTGATACTCGCTCCGACAAGGGTATGTTCCCAGTGAAGCGGGTATCAGTCGCAAATAAAAAAATAAAACAACTCTAAAGAATAAATAAATAATAAAGAAAAGGCTAAAGAAAAAATATTTATCTGACAACACCTGATTACATCTTCTTTTATCTTCCTTTTTTCTTCCTTTCCTTATCCTTTAGTTTTCCTATCATTGCTATGAATTGTTCTTATATTCTATCTTCTTTGTTTTTTTTTACTTTCTTCTGCTTTATTTATTTTGTAATGTGATTAACTTATTGCCATAGTACACATTGTTTTGTATACTTAACATTTATTTTCTGGTTGGTTGGAAGAAATTGCCATTAGGAAATAAGCCCGCCAGTGTACTAATTATATGTACAAGAAGATTCAAATAAATAAATATATTATGTCACCCCTGAACAGCGCTAGAATTATCATTTTTTGGCTTGTTTACCTACTTGTACCAATTTGTATGTAAATCGAATATTTTCATAGTTGCATATAAGTACGAAAACATAGGATTTTTTTCCTTGTGTCGGCAGTCAATGATTTTTTTATGACAATATTTTAATATCTCAATAGAGACGAAGCTAGAATATTATATTATATAGAAGAAACGGGAAATCATGGAACCTACATGGCCTATGACCTGCAACGTATAATATGTAACAATAAAAATATTAAAACTTCATTTCGGTATATTTGTCCGGTTTGAAAATAGGTACTTCGAACTAAATTATAATAATAGTAAATTTTTAGAACTAAAAACATCTATAAAAATTAATACACCTAGTATAAACAAAAAATATATAAAAATACTTTTTTTTAAACAATACGTATGATAAGAGTATGACAATTGATTATAAAAACATGTAAAACTATGCAGCACATTAATAGTTTTTAACTATGTATTCAGCACCTAGCCTACGAAAGGTGACAAGACTTGTGGATTTTTTATGTTTGGTGGCAAACTATTATATATTTTGAGACTTTAATGGTATAAACTGTTTTGTGTACATGTTAATCTCGTTTTTGGAAGTCTAAAATCCTGACGTCCTCTCGTAGGGTAAGTAATATACTATGTATCTACCATTTATATACAAGCAGCGTACAGTTTAATTTTCCATCATCAATCTTGATTTTTTTCTATCACCGTTTGAAAGTTCCTCGATTTTTCGGCCTCAGAGTAAATTAACCGACTCACGCCTCGAGTCGCAACTTTAGTTGACAAAAAGACCTTACATAGAGTCTTTTGATGACACTACGGAATCCTTTGCAAACTTTCCCATACCCAATACTCACGTTTACTTCGCCCTCACACCACAGACGCTCGAGACAGATTTGGACTGGCAAAAAGAGTTTTTTTTTTTCATAAAAATGTTTCATAAAACGTTCTTGCGTGACTATCGGAGGTGTTATGGATTTTTGTTTGAATCGAGATAACATGATGTGACTACAATGATTTTTTTCAATGTGTTATATTTTTTTTTTCTAATATAGCAGATATGCTATCAATTTTCCTTCCGAATGAAAAAATATTCACATTATTTCGAAGTAAAGTATCAAAGAAAAAATAAACGTGCTTAGAGATTAAGATATAAATAAAAAAATATATATATAATAAAATAAATAAAAAATAATAAGATTGTTGTTCATAATTTCACCCATAGATAGCTGTAGTAAAAATTCCTTATTTTCAAGCGAAAAGAATTTCAGTATTACAATATATAGATCTTTCAAAATTGAATTGATAGGGATCTCATTAAAAAGGCATAATTGGTGAACGTTGCGCAAGCGCATAAAGTGATTACGTAAAACAGCCGATGACAGGTCGTAAGCCCTGTAGGTGCCTTGATTTCCCGGTTCTCCTACAATAAATATTCCAACTTCGTCACTATTGAGATAATTAAAAATCTGTTAAAAAATAAGTTTACAGATATAATCATAAATTGTAATATCAGTTTTATAAGGAAAGGAATGGGAAGGATATTAGGAATTGGATGGAAAGAAAGCAAGGAGAGGAGCATTCAGGGACTTTATAACAACTGATGATTTGAATCTAATAATAGACATATTCAAGAGGTCTATATTCTTAAAGAACACATTGAAATTGTTACAAGTTCTGTGAATAAATAGGCATTATGTAAATAGTTACATACATACATACCATCACGCCATGTCCCTTACGGGGTAGGCAGAGAGAACCGAACGCCACTTACTTCTATCTTGACATACATTCATCGCCTCGACAACATTCATACATCGTCTTATACATGTTCGTCTGTTGTTCACGCTTCTAACATTTCCGTCTTTCAAAATATCATTCACATGGTCGTGCCATCCCTTTCTTGGGCGGCCCCGACCTCTCAATCCAATCCTATCCGCATTGTATATTTTCTTCGTCAGGCGTTCCTCATTCATTCTACCCATGTGGCCAAACCATCTCAGTGTGTTCACTTTCATTCTATTAATGATATCTTTCTTCATCTTACATTCTTTCCTTATGTTCTCATTTCTTACCCTGTCATACATCGTTCTATTGCAGATTCTTCTTAGCGATCTCATTTCAACAGCATTTATTCTGCTTTCGTGCGACTTCTGCCATGTCCAGGTTTCACTTGCATACGTCAACGTTGGCACTAAGATAGCGTTATGAATGGCAACTTTGGTAACCTTTGATATGTTGCGATCATTCATAACTGGTCTCAGTGCTCCATTCATTCTGTTTCCTGCCATAACTCTTCTTTCGATATCCTTATCAGGTCGTCCATTCCGTTGAAACATGCTTCCCAGATATACATACTCGTCGACTTGCTCGAGCCATTCATTCTCTACTCTTATTTTACACGCTGTTCTGCTTTCACTCTTTTCAAAGACCATTACCTTTGATTTGCTGGCATTCATTCTCAGACCGTTCTCTATGTATCCTTCATATACCATGCTTACAAGATACTGTAACTCTTCCACACTTTCAGCTAACAGTACTTTGCCATCTGCATACATCAAATCACGCACTGTTACAGTGCTCAGTTTCAGACCCTTGCTTTCATTCTTAAGGGCTCTTATACAGAAGTCAATGTACAGGTTGAAGAGCCATGGAGACAGCACGCATCCCTGTCTAACGCCATTATTTATCGAGAACCACGATGTTACTGTGTCGTTGACACGAACACATGCTTCGCTGTTCTCATATAATGACGCGATTGCGCGTATCAGCTTACTCTTCACTCCATACACTGATAGTATATCCCATAGTTTTTCTCTAACAACTTTATCATAGGCCTTTTCTAGGTCTATAAAAGCACAGAAAAGTTTCTGGTTTTTATCCAGAACCTTTTCTGTGACCATTCGTAGAGAAAAAATTTGGTATATACATCCTCTGCCGCCCACAAACGTTCCTTGGACATCCCATATCTTGCATTCAGTAACCTTTCGTACTCTTTGATCCAGGATCCTTGCTTACATTTTACCAACTGAGCTTAACAAACTTATGGCTCTATAGTTTTTGCAGTCGAGTTTCGATCCTTTACCTTTATATAAAGGTACCACAACTGCATTTCTCCAGTCCGCAGGAGTGCGTCCTGCTTCCCAACATAAGTTGAAAAGAGAGTGGCACCACTCCAACGTCTGCTCGCCGCCATATTCTATAAGTTCAGCTGATACACTATCATATCCGGCAGCTTTTCCCGCTTTCGCGTGTATTACTGCTTCAAGCACCTCCTCTCGCGTAATTTCATCTTTTTCGTCTTCACTTACTTGCCATGTTCTCTGAGTCACACCCCCGCTTATACCGCTATCGTATAGCTCCATGAAATATTCTTTCCATCGTTCTTTCACGCCCTCTTTATCCATAGTTATTTTTCCGTCTTTATCATTAATTCCTTGCAATGCTTTCACAGTTCCATTTTTCCTTTTCGCTACGCCTTTCCAGAACATTTTCATGTTTCCAGGAAAGTCGTTGGCTATTTTCAGCCTTTCTTTTTCTTTCACACAGTCTTTTTCTCTTTTTACGGTGTCTTTTACTAGTTTCTTGCACACTTTATACTTCTCTTTTGCTCTCTCTTCACTATCCGATCCTTTCGCAGCTATTAATTCCATCCATGCTTTTTTCTTTTCACCCACAGCTAACTTAACTTTCTCATTCCACCATGCATCGCCTTTCTTTCCACCTCTTTTAGCAACACCACAGACATTCTTCGCTGTCTTGCACACGGTCTCTTTCAGGGTCGTCCATGCGTCTTCCATATTTTTTTTACTATGTGTTGCTCTAAGAAGTTCGTTTCCAGTCTTTTTTCCATATACATTTCTTACACTCTCATCTTGCAGCCTTTCAACTTTGGTTCGCTTCGGTGGTTCACTTCGGTGGGTTTTTGAGCGCCAGCCGGTAAACAGATCAATTCTTGATATCACCAAGTAGTGATCAGTCTCCAGCTCCGCGCCCCTATACACTCTAGTGTCCACTGTTGCTTTCCTCAGTGCGGCATCAACACATACATAATCAATAATCGACCTTTCATTCCCTCTTTCCCATGTATACTGGTGCACTCTTTTGTGGCTGAATACTGAGTTCGCCAAAAATAAATTCCCTTCCGTGCACACTTCTAGTAGCCTCTTTCCATTGTCATTCACTCTAATATCGCCGTGGGGGCCGAGGACAGACTCGAAATCTTTCCTGCGGACACCCACCCATCCATTTAGATCTCCAGCCAGAATCACTCTTTCATTATCCTTCCTCTCGTTCATTATTTCGATCACACTGTTCCAAAAATCATCCTTTTCACTTTCACTGTCGGAGTTCCCAGGCGCATATCCTACTATTAGAAATACGCTTGTTATTCCGATCTTCATCCTTACCCACATCAGTCTAGGCCTTGCAAGCTTGTACTCTTCCATACATTTCCCCATTCGTTTCGCTAGAATCACACCGACCCCTTTGCATGCAAACTCGTCACTCTTCACTCCCGACCACAGCTCTATCATACCACCATTCCTAACGTTCATCCCACTTCCTTTCTTTTTTGTCTCACTTACACACATTACATCTATTTCTTTACCTTTCATTATGTCGCACAGTTCGTTCATCTTTCTATCCATCCCTCCTCTGATATTCCACACTCCCACTCTGCACTCGGTTCTCCTCTTTTCGCCTACCCCCCGGACCATACCATGACGAGTGGCGGGCTGCATCGATGGTCACCCAACGGAGTCCAGGAGGTTTTCCTTCCTTCACTTATGCATTCATCACACTTTCACACACATTCATCATCTACATACAGTTACACATATCTATCCTAGTTACAGACACTTAAAACAAATATAAATACCTACTTAACACACTATGCTAGTCCCGTTTATCCTACAATACACAGCTTACATCTAGATAGAAATCTATTTTATCACTAAGATACTTATACTAAACTATCACTCCGATACTTATACTATCATTACGATACTATACTAACTTATACTATATTATTAGCTATTTTTATAGGCGAAAAGTACTTATGTAAATAGTTTGTTTTACATAATATTGGTAACTTATATTATTATTATTTATTTATAGGTAGGCAGCCAAGGTTGATGTGCCTATACCCACTGTCGAATTTTATTATTTGGTTGTAGCTATTTTGCTATGTCCAAAGAAAAGTCTAGTGAATTCTTGAAAATATTAACATTTTTAGCATCCAAAACATGTTGGGGCAGTTTATTCCAAGTATTCACCACTCTATTTGAAAAAAAATGCTTTCGAGGATTTGTCGAGAACCTACTTTTCACAAGTTTTAGGTTGCCTGTCCATTGATGCGGAGCGAGGCAGCGGAGCGGAGAAACGGAGAAATATTAACCAATAGGATTTCATAAAATCTCGGAGCGGAGATTTTATGCAATCCTATTGGTTAATATTTCTCCGTTTCTCCGCTCCGCTGCCTCGCTCCGCATCAATGGCCAGGCAGCCTTAAGCTATGGCCACGCAAATTAGTGCTATGACTATATTGAAAGAGCTTTTTCATTTTTATACAGTCATAATGGCCTGATAATATTATGAATGTCTCAACAAGAACTCCACATTCTCTTCGGTTTTCTAGTTTTGACAGTTTTAAGAAGTCAAGTCTTTCCTCTTATGTTAAGTTGCGAAGTGTCTTGGGATTTTTTGTAAAACGTCTTTGGACCCTCTCAAGTAAGTCAATGTCGTTGGAAAAATAGGGACTCTATATCTGGAAAACATATTCCAACAAACGCTATATATATATATATATATATATATATATATATATATATATATATATATATATATATATATATATATATATATATATATATATATATATATATATATATATATATATATATATATATATATATATATATATATATATATATATATATATATATATATATATATATATATATATATATATATATGATGATATTTATGTTTTCGCGGATCGTAGAATATGTTGGTCATTATTTTTCCGGATAATCCGCTGTGGCTTTTGGTTGTTTTTCCGGATAATCCGCTGTGGCTTTTGGTTGTCTTGCCGACGTTTCGCCCGAATGACATCGGGCATTATCGAGGCTATTAACTCGAGCGCGTGCACGAAGATAATGACGCTAGCGTGCTGTCGTGTTGTCTATTTATGTTATTCAAACGACGACTTAGCGCTGCTTCGTGTTATACGTCGAGCGGGGTGGGGGGGCGGCGGTGCGTTGGTACCGGCCGGCTCGCTGTGTATCGAAGTACAGCTAGGTGTATTCACTCTGCTACGACACTGTTCACTTGCGGTCGCGGGGTAGTTATTCGGGAGGGGGGTGGGGTGTGGTAGGTTCCCTGCCGGTCGATCGGCTTGCTGTGGACGGTCTATGTGCGGCTCGCTATGTTGTGTATGGAGGGCTATGATACGCGGCGATCGACGTGTAGGTATTTTTGTAACGGTGGCGGGCGGCTCTATGTTAGAAGTATTGTTGATTTCTTTACAGTCTTTATTTTTGATATTACTTATCCGGTTTATCAGAGGCTTCCAAGCTGCAGGTAGTCGAAGCGAATCGTCACGTGTATTCATGGAATTTTCACGGCGTTCTATTTCTATTGCTTCGCGGAAGACTCGGCAAATTTCTTTTTCTTGGCGGACGAGTGTTTTTGCACCATCAAAATCAATTTTATGCCCCTCGGTCAACACGTGGTTAGACAAAGTTGACGTGGGCTTCTTTTGTTTGACGTCCAACTGATGCTCCGCTACTCTTGCCGAAATCTTCCTGTTCGTGCGACCAATGTACGTTTTTTCGCACGAACCGCAAGGTATTTCATATATGCCATGCGATTCTAGAGGTATAACGTCTTTTACTCCTCTGAGTAGAGTTGATATTTTTCCTTGTGGTCTAAATATAGTTTTTATTTGATTTCTTTTTAAAATGCGGCCAATTTTATTAGAGATCCCTGCGATATATGGTAAGAAAGCTACTCCTTTTATTTCTTCTTCGGGTTTAGCTTTTCTGTTTTCTTTTCCATATATTGCTAGTTAGATAATTAAAAGACATAAAAATAGAAAAGGGTGACATGCTTGTCAGCTTAGACATTGTGTCCCTCTTCACCAATATCCCAGTATCCGAAGCCATTGACGTAATAATAAAGAGACTTGAACCACCAGACGACACAATAAGCCAAATCAAACACTGCCTGAATAATACATACTTCCAATATAACGGGAATATGTACAAACAAATAAGAGGAACACCAATGGGTTCCTCTCTTTCACCAGTAGCAGCCAATATATTTATGATGGACTTTGAAGAAAATGCACTCGAGAACGCCACGCTAAAGCCGGTCATTTGGTTGCGATACGTGGACGACATATTTATAATATGGCGACATAGCGAAACAGAGCTCGACGAATTTCTTCACTACCTAAACAATTTACACGATAATATCAAATTCACAATCGAAAAAGAAATAAACAATAAACTACCTTTTTTGGACGTATTAGTGGAAAAAACAAACAGCGGGATTCTAAGTTATTCAGTCTACAGAAAACCTACACACACTGACAGATACCTTAATGCAACATCTCACCATCACCCAGGACATTTAAATTCAGTAGTAAAAACCCTAGTCACCAGATCAATTAAGCTAGCTGATAAAATACACGCTGAAAAAGAAATAAATAATCTACGCCAGGCTCTCGTCGCTAACGGGTACAAAAAATCTACTATCAATAGGGCAATATATGGAAAAGAAAACAGAAAAGCTAAACCCGAAGAAGAAATAAAAGGAGTAGCTTTCTTACCATATATCGCAGGGATCTCTAATAAAATTGGCCGCATTTTAAAAAGAAATCAAATAAAAACTATATTTAGACCACAAGGAAAAATATCAACTCTACTCAGAGGAGTAAAAGACGTTATACCTCTAGAATCGCATGGCATATATGAAATACCTTGCGGTTCGTGCGAAAAAACGTACATTGGTCGCACGAACAGGAAGATTTCGGCAAGAGTAGCGGAGCATCAGTTGGACGTCAAACAAAAGAAGCCCACGTCAACTTTGTCTAACCACGTGTTGACCGAGGGGCATAAAATTGATTTTGATGGTGCAAAAACACTCGTCCGCCAAGAAAAAGAAATTTGCCGAGTCTTCCGCGAAGCAATAGAAATAGAACGCCGTGAAAATTCCATGAATACACGTGACGATTCGCTTCGACTACCTGCAGCTTGGAAGCCTCTGATAAACCGGATAAGTAATATCAAAAATAAAGACTGTAAAGAAATCAACAATACTTCTAACATAGAGCCGCCCGCCACCGTTACAAAAATACCTACACGTCGATCGCCGCGTATCATAGCCCTCCATACACAACATAGCGAGCCGCACATAGACCGTCCACAGCAAGCCGATCGACCGGCAGGGAACCTACCACACCCCACCCCCCTCCCGAATAACTACCCCGCGACCGCAAGTGAACAGTGTCGTAGCAGAGTGAATACACCTAGCTGTACTTCGATACACAGCGAGCCGGCCGGTACCAACGCACCGCCGCCCCCCCACCCCGCTCGACGTATAACACGAAGCAGCGCTAAGTCGTCGTTTGAATAACATAAATAGACAACACGACAGCACGCTAGCGTCATTATCTTCGTGCACGCGCTCGAGTTAATAGCCTCGATAATGCCCGATGTCATTCGGGCGAAACGTCGGCAAGACAACCAAAAGCCACAGCGGATTATCCGGAAAAATAATGATAATTCATATATATATATATATATATATATATATATATATATATATATATATATATATATATATATATATATATATATATATATATATATATATATATATATATATATATATATATATATATATATATATATATATATATATATATATATATATATATATATATATATATATATATATATATATATATATATATATATATATATATATATATATATATATATATATATATATATATTATAATATTTTTATCTCGGTTTTCCCGTGTCAGTAGGTCTTGACTAAGACCATTTGTCTTCCGACGTTTCGCCTGAATATCACCAGGCATTTTCAAGGACTTAACGAAAAGCACGCGCGCGACACACGTCCACTCACACTCACTTGACGGTGAGCTTATATATATATATATATATATATATATATATATATATATATATATATATATATATATATTATATATATATATATATATATATATATATATATATATATATATATATATATATATATATATATATATATATATATATATATATATATATATATATATATATATATATATATATATATATATATATATATATATATATATATATATATATATATATATATATATATATATATATATATATATATATATATATATATATATATATATATATATATATATATATATATATATATATATATATATATATATATATATATATATATATATATATATATATATATATATATATATATATATATATATATATATATATATATATATATATATATATATATATATATATATATATATATATATGTTATAATATTTTTATCTCGGTTTTCCCGTGTCAGTAGGTCTTGACAAAGACCATTTGTCTTCCGACGTTTCGCCTGAATATCACCAGGCATTTTCAAGGACTTAACGAAAAGCACGCGCGCGACACACGTCTACTCACACTGAAAGCTCACCGTCAAGTGACTCGTAGCGTACAAGATGGCCGCTTATGTCAAATATTGTTAGCGCGACGTGATTGGCTCCTTGTGACACGCCCACCTGCTGTCGTGTTCGTTGGTAATAATATTTTATCATTATTTTTGTGTTGTGATTTATTGTTAATTTTAGTTGTGACATTAATATTATTATTATTGTGTTTTGGGGTTATTTTCGCTATGGTATTATTAATATTATTATTGTATTGTTTGTCATATAAAATGTTCTTCCAGGTACTAGGCAAACGAACTCCGTCGTCCCGATTGTTCATTATATCCCTTCTCTTATATATTTCTATAGCTTCCCTGTAAATTCTGAGAGGTTCACTGTTTAAACTTGCTATTATTTTTGAATGGTCAAAATCTATTGTATGTCCTTCTGTGAGCGAGTGTTGTACAAGTGAGGATGTAAGTTTTTTGTTTCTCATGTCGACTCTGTGCTCCGCTATTCGTGCTTCAACTTTTCGATTGGTTCTTCCTACATAAGTCTTATTGCACGATCCGCACGGTATTTCATATACTCCATGAGCTTCAAGTGGAATGATGTCTTTCGGGTTTCTTAGAAAGGTTGATATTTTATTTGTTGTGCTGAAAACGGTACGTATGTTATTTTTCTTTAATAGACGGCTGATTTTATCGGTGACGCCTTTGATATATGGTAGTCGGGCTGTTGATAATGGTGTTTCATTGGATTTTTCTTTCACTGTTTTTGGACTCTTTAATGCTTTGTTTATTATATAGTCTGAGAATCCATTACAACGTAGAGCATTTTTCGTGTATTCTAATTCTTGTTTTTTATGCTCGTGGTCTGCAATTCTTTTTGATCTTGTTATTAGTGTTTTTGCGACTGAGCATATTTGTGCGGGGTGATGATTGGACGTTGCGTGTAGGTATCTATCGGTGTGTGTGGGCTTTCTATATACTGTGTGCCCCAGTTTACCGTTTGCTTTTTTTAACACTAAAACGTCTAAGAAAGGTATTTGTCTGTTATTTTCCTTCTCCATTGTAAACTTTATATCTTTATGAATGCTGTTAATAGTGTTCAAAAAATTATTTAATTCTTCTTCTCCGTGAGACCATACTACGAATGTGTCATCCACATATCATTCGTAGTATGGTCTCACGGAGAAGAAGAATTAAATAATTTTTTGAACACTATTAACAGCATTCATAAAGATATAAAGTTTACAATGGAGAAGGAAAATAACAGACAAATACCTTTCTTAGACGTTTTAGTGTTAAAAAAAGCAAACGGTAAACTGGGGCACACAGTATATAGAAAGCCCACACACACCGATAGATACCTACACGCAACGTCCAATCATCCTCAGTCGCAAAAACACTAATAACAAGATCAAAAAGAATTGCAGACCACGAGCATAAAAAACAAGAATTAGAATACACGAAAAATGCTCTACGTTGTAATGGATTCTCAGACTATATAATAAACAAAGCATTAAAGAGTCCAAAAACAGTGAAAGAAAAATCCAATGAAACACCATTATCAACAGCCCGACTACCATATATCAAAGGCGTCACCGATAAAATCAGCCGTCTATTAAAGAAAAATAACATACGTACCGTTTTCAGCACAACAAATAAAATATCAACCTTTCTAAGAAACCCGAAAGACATCATTCCACTTGAAGCTCATGGAGTATATGAAATACCGTGCGGATCGTGCAATAAGACTTATGTAGGAAGAACCAATCGAAAAGTTGAAGCACGAATAGCGGAGCACAGAGTCGACATGAGAAACAAAAAACTTACATCCTCACTTGTACAACACTCGCTCACAGAAGGACATACAATAGATTTTGACCATTCAAAAATAATAGCAAGTTTAAACAGTGAACCTCTCAGAATTTACAGGGAAGCTATAGAAATATATAAGAGAAGGGATATAATGAACAATCGGGACGACGGAGTTCGTTTGCCTAGTACCTGGAAGAACATTTTATATGACAAACAATACAATAATAATATTAATAATACCATAGCGAAAATAACCCCAAAACACAATAATAATAATATTAATGTCACAACTAAAATTAACAATAAATCACAACACAAAAATAATGATAAAATATTATTACCAACGAACACGACAGCAGGTGGGCGTGTCACAAGGAGCCAATCACGTCGCGCTAACAATATTTGACATAAGCGGCCATCTTGTACGCTACGAGTCACTTGACGGTGAGCTTTCAGTGTGAGTAGACGTGTGTCGCGCGCGTGCTTTTCGTTAAGTCCTTGAAAATGCCTGGTGATATTCAGGCGAAACGTCGGAAGACAAATGGTCTTTGTCAAGACCTACTGACACGGGAAAACCGAGATAAAAATATTATAACATATTTCACCCGTGAAAACATCAAATATAACATATATATATATATATATATATATATATATATATATATATATATATATATATATATATATATATATATATATATATATATATATATATATATATATATATATATATATATATATATATATATATATATATATATATATATATATATATATATATATATATATATATATATATATATATATATATATATATATATATATATATATATATATATATATATATATATATATATATATATATTATAATATTTTTATCTCGGTATTCCCGTGTCAGTAGGTCTTGACTAAGACCATTTGTCTTCCGACGTTTTGAAAATGCCTGGTGATATTCAGGCGAAACGTCGGAAGACAAATGGTCTTAGTCAAGACCTACTGACACGGGAATACCGAGATAAAAATATTATAACATATTTCACCCGTGAAAACATCAAATATAACATATATATATATATATATATATATATATATATATATATATATATATATATATATATATATATATATATATATATATATATATATATATATATATATATATATATATATATATATATATATATATATATATATATATATATATATATATATATATATATATATATATATATATATATATATATATATATATATATATATATATATATATATATATATATATCCAATGTTCACACAGGCTGAATTTATTTCTGTCAGCATAGTTTTCAATTCCTCCTCATCCTTGGCAAATATGACAATATCATCTGCGAACCGTAGATTGCTGAGATACTCGCCGTTTATATTTATACCTTTCTTAGACCAATCCAGAGTTTTGAAGACATCTTCGAGGGCCAATGTAAATTGTTTGGGAGAAATAGTGTCACCCTGTCGGACACCTCTTCTAATGTAAAATTTCTTGGATGGTTCATGAAGTTGTATATTGGATGTGGCCTTCTCATAAATATTATTCAAAATTTGGGAATATCTATAGTCAATTCTGCAATTATCTAGACCCTTCATCACCGCCCATGTCTCGACTGAGTCAAAGGCTTTTTCAAAATCTATAAATGCCAATGCTATGGGGATATTATACTCATTATATTTCTGGATTACATTCTTTAGAGTATATATATATATATATATATATATATATATATATATATATATATATATATATATATATATATATATATATATATATATATATATATATATATATATATATATATATATATATATATATATATATATATATATATATATATATATATATATATATATATATATATATATATATATATATATATATATATATATATATATATATATATATATATATATATATATATATATATATATATATATATATATATATATATATATATATGTTATAATATTTTTATCTCGGTTTTCCCGTGTCAGTAGGTCTTGACTAAGACCATTTGTCTTCCGACGTTTCGCCTGAATATCACCAGGCATTTTCAAGAACTTAACGAAAAGCACGCGCGCGACACACGTGTGCTGAAAACGGTACGTATGTTATAAAATCAGCCGTCTATTAAACAAAAATAACGACGGTGACGGTGAGCTTTCAGTGTGAGTAGACGTGTGTCGCGCGCGTGCTTTTCGTTAAGTCCTTGAAAATGCCTGGTGATATTCAGGCGAAACGTCGGAAGACAAATAGTCAAGACCTACTGACACGGGAAAACCGAGATAAAAATATTATAATATATATATATATATATATATATATAAATATATATATATATATATATATATATATATATATATATATATATATATATATATATATATATATATATATATATATATATATATATATATATATATATATATATATATATATATATATATATATATATATATATATATATATATATATATATATATATATATATATATATATATATATATATATATATATATATATATATATATATATATATATATATATATATATATATATATATATATATATATATATATATATATATATATATATATATATATATATATATATATATATATATATATATATATATATATATATATATATATATATATATATATATATATATATATATATATATATATATATATAATAATATGATCCTCTCATTTTAAATCTGCGGATACAATGATACCTAGGGCAGTTTGTGGTTCATCATCTTTTAGTATTTTCAAGGAAGTATTCAAACTTGTTTTTTTTTCCAATATTTAGAACAGTGCATATAATGGGATTCAGATTGAATAGCCTTTTTTTGTCCTCTCCTTTATTCTATTTAGATCATCTTGCATTTGCTCATGACTAAATGCATTTGCTCATGACTAAATGGCAAATGGTAGTGGATTTCTGGTGTGTCGTGATGAACATTTTTTTTTAATATGAATGAGTAAGATAAATATTAATCATGGATAGAGATACAAATAGATAATGTGGCGTTCGATTATTTCTGCCTTCACCGTTAGGAATGTGGCGTGATGGTATGTATGTATAACGTATGTAGATATTGATAAGGAAATCCGTCCCTGCACCTGGTCTTATATTGATTCTTTAATCATTGGAAGAAAATACGAAAGGCTATCGGAAAATTAGGCGGACTAAGAATCTTCGGAGACAATTTTAAAGAAACCGATATTTGGGATTTGTAATATAATAGAACAAAGATTTTGCTTATCACGAAAAAACAAAGAAAAAATCGTGGAAAATTGGTATTTTCAACAAATATTCATGAACCAACACTTTGATGGAATAATAACAACGCAGAAATATTATTTATTATACATGAAACCGAGAAAAAAGACAAACAGGCTTCCACAGGACCTACGAACTGTTAAGTAGTAAGTGTAGGTAAGTACCTACACAAATACTTTCAATACCAGCGGCCTTAATCTCGAAACTACATTCTAAATCCAATTTCAATATTCGTTTAGAACCTGCCGCATTATTTTCCACATATTTTATAACTATCACGATAAGCATACATTATAATCACTATGAAAATTGTAATACCGTCTTTTTCTCAATTATAAAAGAAGAAGAGTTGTAACCAAACATCTTGAACTTTTAGCCGAGAAGGGGGGCGATTTACACGTAAACCAACGAAGGCAAAAGACACAATTTTGCGCTCTGCGCAACCGGAAACTCATTGAAGGTGTTTGGCGAAAATTATACCACAACTTAATTATGGCCTTATATGGGCCAAAATGGTCGTCGGAAGAAAATATACAAGATATTGTGGACTTTTTCCAATTATTGCGGAAATATTTTTTTAGTAGAATGGAATAGGTATGTCCTTGTAAAAAGTACAAATACTTTTGTACCAATTTAACTTTAGAGACTTCACGTTCGGTCATGACAGGATTCGATCTCGAGACCGCTGGATTACTAACCCAGCGCGCTAACCGCTCTGCCACCACCCATCTATTTTGTTTTTATATATTTTTTTATTTTATTAATTCTCTTTCTATTCTTATGTGTTTTTTCTATGTTTTGTGATGTCCAGAGGCATTGCTTAAATCCAGCAGTTCTCCAGAGAAACCTGATAGTGTGCAGCTGAGGAATAACCTTTTTGCTGTCCATTATTGTTCAATTTCTTTTAAATAATAATAGGTATCACAACAACAGTGACTTAAATATTTTTTATTTTTATTTTTTCAATTAAATTAGAAGCCGTCTCAATCGATACATTGAAAACTGGTGATACAAAGGTAGGTTTTGAGGAAAGATAAGAAATTGATTGGGGTTTGATTTAAAATTCAATGTTTGATTTTAAAATTCAACGTTTGATTTAAAATTCCATGTTTGATAATTCAATATTTGATTTCATTCCGTGTTTGATAATTCAATGTTTGATTTAAAATTCAATATGACTAATCTTTTGAAAAAAAAAACAAAGACGAACTAAAGCTCTGAAACAAATCCACCGAGAAACTACTTAAACAAATAAAAACGAATGTAACACGCCCTTAATAACATGTTTTCGAATTCTGTAGACTTGGTATTAATCGTCTCACTAATCCAGTCTGAAAAACAGTGAAAAAACAATGTCTCTACCTCAAATCAAACAAGGGACATTAACAAACTATGAACGTTTGAAGGGTACAAATGTTTTGTTGTATGTTGTATTAAACACGAAGTGGATCATTTAAAATTGAAGTGTCAGTTATTCATCGTGATCAAAAAAGTAGATGTATTCGAAAGCAAGATTAAAATGATTTATGTTACTTATGTATATGATAACAAAACTGTAAATACATACATATATACCATTACGCTATATTTTTCTATATGGACACATATCTCCTTGGCAACATTCATACATCGTCTTATACATATTTGTCTGATGTTAACGCTTCATACATTTCCGTCTTTAAGAATATCGTTCACATGGTCGTGCTATCATTTTCTTGGGCGCCCCCGACCTCTTATTCCGTTCCTGTCAGCTTTGTGTATTTGCTACGTCAGCCATTCTTTATTATTTATTCTTTCCAAGTGGGCAAACCATTTCAATGTGTTAACTTTCATTCTGTTAATTAAATCTTTCTTATTCTTACGTTCTTTCCTTGTGTATTCATTTCATACTTTGTCATACATCGTTCCTTTACAAATTCTTCTAAGCGATCTCATTTCAACTGCATTTATTATGCTTTCGTGCGACTTGTAACATGTCCAGGTTTCACTTGCATACGTCAGGATTGGCACTGCGATAACGTTATGGCATCATTTGAAGTGTTGCGATCATTCATAACTGGTCTGAGTGTTCCATAACACTGTTTCCTACCATAACTCTTCTTTCGATATATCCTTATCAGGCCGTCCATTCCGCTTGTTCGATAGTGCGCTTGCTCGAGACATTCATTGTCTACTTTTATTTGACACCCTGTTCTGATTATACTCTTTTCAAAGACAATTACCTTTGATTTGCTGACATTCATCCTAGGCTGTGTTCAGTTTTCGACGTCGAATGTACCTGAAGTTGCAGATTATGGCGTCACACTAATCTCACTGAACGCTTTCGAGCGGCGTTTCAATCTGAACGCTGCATCGAGCGTTTTAAATATCATTTATCATATGTCTATTTTTAGGTTATATTTTCATCAAAAGACAACAATTGGACCATGGAGTGGATAATGATCTCTGACCTTTTATTGGAAAATATTTGAATGATATTTATATAAATTAACCTCTTTGTGAATACATATTGCCATCATAAATAATTTCAACTGACATCATAGATATCAAAGAAACAAATAGAAGTCATCATTCCACAGATAAAATAGAAGTCAACAGATACTATAACTGTCAGAGCGTTTTTCACCCTAAAATTTTACCGAGCGTTTGGTGCGTACACTCGACGTTCAATCTGAACGCCACAGAGTGTCTTTCGAGCGTCTGTTTCCGGTCATTATAAACGACTTAGAGCGTCACTAAGTGCACTCGCCGTTCATTTTGAACGTAGACCTAAATCCGTTATCTTCCGAAACAAAACTGTACATAATATACGTACATAAATATAATGTTGTATATATTATTCAATCTTTCGAAAGTCTGTTTCCGGTCATTGTAAACGACTTAGAGCGTCACTAAGTGCACTCGCCGTTCATTTTGAACGTAGACCTAAATCCGTTATCTTCTGAAACAAAACTGTACATAATATACGTACATAGATATTATGTCGTATATGTATATTATTCAATCTTTCGAGCATCCGTTTTCGGTCATTATAAACGGCTTAGAGCGTCACTAAGTGCACTCGCCGTTCATTTTGAACGTAGACCTAAATCCGTTATCTTCCGAAACAAAACTGTACATAATATACGTACATAGATATTATGTCGTATATGTATATTATTCAATCTTTCGAGCATCCGTTTTCGGTCATTATAAACGGCTTAGAGCGTCACTAAGTGCACTCGCCGTTCATTTTGAACGTAGACCTAAATCCGTTATCTTCCGAAACAAAACTGTACATAATATACGTACATAGATATTATGTCGTATATGTATATTATTCAATCTTTCGAGCATCCGTTTTCGGTCATTATAAACGGCTTAGAGCGTCACTAAGTGCACTCGCCGTTCATTTTGAACGTAGACCTAAATCCGTTATCTTCCGAAACAAAACTGTACATAATATACGTACATAAATATAATGTTGTATATATTATTCAATCTTTCGAAAGTCTGTTTCCGGTCATTGTAAACGACTTAGAGCGTCACTAAGTGCACTCGCCGTTCATTTTGAACGTAGACCTAAATCCGTTATCTTCCGAAACAAAACTGTACATAATATACGTACATAGATATTATGTCGTATATGTATATTATTCAATCTTTCGAGCATCCGTTTTCGGTCATTATAAACGGCTTAGAGCGTCACTAAGTGCACTCGCCGTTCATTTTGAACGTAGACCTAAATCCGTTATCTTCCGAAACAAAACTGTACATAATATACGTACATAGATATTATGTCGTATATGTATATTATTCAATCTTTCGAGCATCCGTTTTCGGTCATTATAAACGGCTTAGAGCGTCACTAAGTGCACTCGCCGTTCATTTTGAACGTAGACCTAAATCCGTTATCTTCCGAAACAAAACTGTACATAATATACGTACATAAATATAATGTTGTATATATTATTCAATCTTTCGAAAGTCTGTTTCCGGTCATTGTAAACGACTTAGAGCGTCACTAAGTGCACTCGCCGTTCATTTTGAACGTAGACCTAAATCCGTTATCTTCCGAAACAAAACTGTACATAATATACGTACATAGATATTATGTCGTATATGTATATTATTCAATCTTTCGAGCATCCGTTTTCGGTCATTATAAACGGCTTAGAGCGTCACTAAGTGCACTCGCCGTTCATTTTGAACGTAGACCTAAGTTCGTTATCTTCCGAAACAAAACTGTACATAATATACGTACATAGATATTATGTCGTATATGTATATTATTCAATCTTTCGAGCATCCGTTTTCGGTCATTATAAACGGCTTAGAGCGTCACTAAGTGCACTCGCCGTTCATTTTGAACGTAGACCTAAATTCGTTATCTTCCGAAACAAAACTGTACATAATATACGTACATAGATATTATGTCGTATATGTATATTATTCAATCTTTCGAGCGTCCGTTTTCGGTCATTATAAACGGCTTAGAGCGTCACTAAGTGCACTCGCCGTTCATTTTGAACGTAGACCTAAGTTCGTTATCTTCCGAAACAAAACTGTACATAATATACGTACATAGATATTATGTCGTATATGTATATTATTCAATCTTTCGAGCATCCGTTTTCGGTCATTATAAACGGCTTAGAGCGTCACTAAGTGCACTCGCCGTTCATTTTGAACGTAGACCTAAATTCGTTATCTTCCGAAACAAAACTGTACATAATATACGTACATAGATATTATGTCGTATATGTATATTATTCAATCTTTCGAGCGTCCGTTTTCGGTCATTATAAACGGCTTAGAGCGTCACTAAGTGCACTCGCCGTTCATTTTGAACGTAGACCTAAGTTCGTTATCTTCCGAAACAAAACTGTACATAATATACGTACATAGATATTATGTCGTATATGTATATTATTCAATCTTTCGAGCATCCGTTTTCGGTCATTATAAACGGCTTAGAGCGTCACTAAGTGCACTCGCCGTTCATTTTGAACGTAGACCTAAATTCGTTATCTTCCGAAACAAAACTGTACATAATATACGTACATAGATATTATGTCGTATATGTATATTATTCAATCTTTCGAGCGTCCGTTTTCGGTCATTATAAACGGCTTAGAGCGTCACTAAGTGCACTCGCCGTTCATTTTGAACGTAGACCTAAGTTCGTTATCTTCCGAAACAAAACTGTACATAATATACGTACATAGATATTATGTCGTATATGTATATTATTCAATCTTTCGAGCATCCGTTTTCGGTCATTATAAACGGCTTAGAGCGTCACTAAGTGCACTCGCCGTTCATTTTGAACGTAGACCTAAATTCGTTATCTTCCGAAACAAAACTGTACATAATATACGTACATAGATATTATGTCGTATATGTATATTATTCAATCTTTCGAGCGTCCGTTTTCGGTCATTATAAACGGCTTAGAGCGTCACTAAGTGCACTCGCCGTTCATTTTGAACGTAGACCTAAGTTCGTTATCTTCCGAAACAAAACTGTACATAATATACGTACATAGATATTATGTCGTATATGTATATTATTCAATCTTTCGAGCATCCGTTTTCGGTCATTATAAACGGCTTAGAGCGTCACTAAGTGCACTCGCCGTTCATTTTGAACGTAGACCTAAATTCGTTATCTTCCGAAACAAAACTGTACATAATATACGTACATAGATATTATGTCGTATATGTATATTATTCAATCTTTCGAGCGTCCGTTTTCGGTCATTATAAACGGCTTAGAGCGTCACTAAGTGCACTCGCCGTTCATTTTGAACGTAGACCTAAGTTCGTTATCTATACATCCTTCATATTCCATACTTACAAGATACTGTAACTCTTCCGTAACAAAACTGTATATAATATACATATATGTATATAATGTCGTATTGGATATTCAATATTAGCTGATAATCTAGTTTCGCCGTGCAACTTTTTCTTTTTAACTTATATAAAAATACGACATTTGAATACAAAACACAATATTCCAGTAATATTGTGAACAAAAACGTCACGAGTATCTTACACCTGACTGGAAAAATAAAAAATACACAGAGAATCTTTTATTAAACAACAAATCTTCCGAGTGAAACTTTATATTACCGAGAAAATAACTTTGTTTAACGAATCACGATCAAAAAAGTTCTGCTTTATAATTGAACGTCGTGTTGGAATATAAAAAAAATAAATTATTTAATTAATATTTGTTTGGTGTTACACGTTATTTCTCTAAATAGACAATTGTCGGCTTTGGTGAGTCAGGGTCAGTTCACCAGATATCTTAATCCTTCAATTTAAAAATAAACAAATTTATTTGTTTCTACATATTTATTATACGATGCTGTTCACATTATCAAGACAATGGCTGTACAGGTAGTTTGTATAGGCCCGAAAAATCAATATTTTTCTTTGAAAACTTGAACGTCCTATGTATGTAGTGGCAGCAGTAGTAACGTTTATTCAGATGTAAAAATATACAAAAATTAATAGATATAATTTAAATAAAACATGTAAGACTTTTTGAAACAAATAATTATAGTAAGACTATGACATAAAATTATAAATAACATCACTATAAATACCTGGGTATACAATATTTTAATAAACTACCTGCCATTATTAAAAAAACACAAAAATTTTATGACTTTAAAAGAAAAATCAAATCATTAAAATAACAATAAATTTTTATCTATTCCTTTTTCATATTCACTATGTGTATATGTATGTGTGTGTATGTATGTATGTGTATGTGTGTGTATACGTGTGTATGTGTATGTAGATGTGTGTATGTATGTATGTATATGTATGTATGTGTGTGTAGGTGTATGTGTGTATGTATGTATGTATGTGTGTGTATATGTATATATGTGTATGTGTGTATGTATGTATATGTATGTGTGTGTGTATGTGTATATATGTATATATATGTATATGTGTGTATATATGTATATGTATATATATGTGTGTATATGTATGTATGTGTATATGTATGTGTGAACATGTGTGTATAAGTATGCGTATATTATATGTGTGTATGTTGTATATGTGTATGTATGTATGTGTATATGTGTATTTGTATATGTGTATTTGTATATGTGAATTTTCATTTTTTTCTCCTTTTTGGATAAATTATGGTTTTTATTCTATATTCACTAAAAAAAACAAAAATAAACTTTAATCATCTGTATGTATTAGCTGTAAGTTGAACTTGATTTACAATTTATTAAATGATTCTATTATTATAAGTAAAATGTATGTAATATGTTAAATGTAGATATGTTATTTGCTCCTGTCCCAAGCACAAGTTTTTAACTTTTTTGGGACACTACCTATTGAAAAAAAAAATTGTATTAATTTATATATTTGTACTATGTGTATGTTCATATTATGATACTCAATAAAAAAAAAAAAAAAAAACTATGCAGCACATTAAGAGGCTATAGTAGGCTATATAGTATATTTTGAAATTAATTTCCCCAGTACCCTCAAAAGATACGTCTTTGAAATAAGGAACAGTTTGTATGTTCATCTTTATTCTATTGCATGATTTTTTTTTTAAATTTTGAATTTGTTTAATACTTTTCTTTTAAAATTAGTTTGAGCAAAGCCCTTTTTTATTTTTTTTTATTTTAAGTACCTAAAAAACTACAAGGCCTACGAAGTAGATTTTTACTTCAACCGAAAGAGAATATGAAAATCTACCGGTTCAGGTTTTTATTATTATAGTATTTTAATTACTATTCTTGCTATTTCAAAAAAAAAACTCTAAATTTTACCTTTTTTGCACGATAAAATGTTATAAATCACATATCAGGTGATATACAATATATTTTCGTGTTTCATATATTAGAAAGTAATTTAGTGCGCATTTTTGCGTACATCCATATACCCAGGGTATACAAGGGCCTTAATAGTTTTTAATTATGTATTCAGCAACTAGCCTACGACTAGCAATCTCTATCAATCTCTACAACTAGCCTAATCTCTATCAAAATATAAGATCCCACTGCCAGTGAACATTCTGACCTTGCTGCATAGCAGTAATAAAAATATAATTTTTAATTTAATATCAAAATTCGTCAAAAGAAACGACATCAAGATTTGATTTAATATATCTATATTTGTAATACTTATTTTTTTCATTTTATTGTTTTTTTAAACAAAGAGAAGATTTTATCTTTTAACTTGAAACTGGCCGTAAGACCCATTTATTAGGAGTCATCTCGCCAAAAAAGAAAAAAAAAAAAAAAAAAAACTAGCCTACGAAAGGTGACAAGACTTGTAGTTTCTTTTATGTTTGGTGGTAAACTATTATACATTTTAAGACTTTATGGTATAAAATATCTTGTTTATATGTTAATCTCGTTTTTGGAAGTTCAAAATCCTGACATGTTGAATGTATGACGACAACGAGTGCCATGAAACGTTGCCGAAGGTTCGATTCTTTTTTTTGTTACGTAACATGATTTTAATGAGATTTTTATTCAGTCACGTCAGGCTCGAAGAACCAATTTGTCTTCCGTTTATGCATCCGGCTCGAAGGACCAATTTGTCTTCTCAAATGCGTCCGGCTCGAAGGACCAATTTATCTTCAGTCTATGCATCCGGCTCTTTCTTGACTGAATCAATATCCACGCTAACAATTCTACCTTAATAACAATAGGCACATACCTTATTTTTATAATTCCGGAATAACGATAAGCCCTCAGCTGTTTCTGTTACGAAAGTTTAAGGTAAATTCAATCGAAGATTAAGTAATGTACGTATTTCAGATGAAAAAAGACAGGCATATACGAAATATTTTAGACATATTTGACTTAATCTTTAGATAAAATCTGTCCGATTCATTGAATACATTTTCCATTGAATGTCTAATATTTTTATTATATATATTGATGGTCTGATAATACATTCTAAAGGGAGATAATATTTTCAGTTTAATTCAATATTGTGTGAACATAATGTATAATATTTTGCTATCAAATCACGTCTATTATATGTCTTTCACGTCAAAGAATATCATATTATGAGATATCCTTCTTAAAGTAAACCAGATACTGACAAGGTAACTTCCAAATAATATGAAACGTACATATGTATGTATTATTTTGATGTACCTATTTCTATTTTCGAGATCACTAAATTCTTTTTTTGTGTTTCTTATTATATTATTTTTCAACATCCCGGCGTTAAGTAGCCCATTCATGATGGTGTCATTCGGCGTCGCTCCATATGTACCGGCTCCATTTGGACCATTCTAAAATTTTCATTCAAATTTTCCATCGAGCCATTAAAATTAGTATACGCAAGCGGTCGGCGCTTTCATTAATAATTTCTATTTTTTTTTAATTTTCAAGTAAAAATGAGTTGAAATTCTGATGATGGGTTTTATACAACTGCTACATAGCGGTTTGTTTGTATATAAAAAGAAAAAAAAAACAAAGAGAAAATGTTGTATTACAACATTCACGAGATTGTCAAACAGCTCGGCGCAATGAGATGGCGCAATGTACCGCTGGTTTTCACACTCACGAGCATGCCGTACTGACAGGATGCACCGCGCCGTTTGTCGCGGTACTACAGAGTTTCGATCGTTTGGAATTCCATTTTAGTGTGTCAGGCCAATTGGGCTGCGCGGGTTTTGACATTCACGAGCGCATTTTGGAGTGATGGCAAGCCATTTGGAAGGATGGCACGATCGTGAATGGGGGCCTTTAAATAATATTTCACTTTAAATTCATATTTTATGTGTATAACTAAAGCCATGTCCAAAAGATGATCTTAAAGATGTATTCTTGATTTATTAACATGGCTAACTGTGTAACCAAACCATAGTATCAATTTTAGGTAAGAAATTTTAAAATATTAATTAGATATTTAATAAGATATATTCATAATAATAATCAAAAGTATTAAGCGCCGTTTTTGCTTATTTGTTAGCTCTGCGAAACAGATAAGTCTTAAGCAATTTAATGAAATCCCTAAAACTCTTCTCACCACGCACTTCAGAAGGAAATTTATTCCATTTGATAGGTCCGTTAACACTGAAACCACTCTATCCAATTCCTTTAAAGAATCGGTATTCTGTGATTCTGACGATCTCTATGCTAAGCGTCTCTCTGAAGATATCATAAAATAAATTATTGTAGATACACCTTCGATCAAAAAAATATAATTTGTGTAAGACATTACCCCCTATTCAGTAACTATTGTTACTAAAATAGGAACATACTAAAATTGTAGATTTTAGATTTACGGTTTTATCTCAGCGTTATAAAATATCAACTTGGACTAAATGAAATAGGAACGTACCTGTTTTGGCCGGAACGTTCTAAAAAAGTTACTGAATTAGACATATTTTGAATCATTATGAAAATGATAAAAAAATCATAATTTTCATAATTATTCATAATACATACGTCTGATTCAGTATCTTTTTAAGAACGTTCCGGCCAAAATAGGTACGTTCCTATTCCATTTAGTCCATGTTTATATTTTATAACGCTGAAACATGACTGTAAATCTAAAATCTTCAATTTTAGAACGTTCCCAATTTAGTTACAATAGTTACTGATTACGGGGTATTGTTAATATATGACAAATATTCTAAGGTAGAGGCGTATACATTGTGGAAATTCATTTTAATAAATTATTAAAATAACAATATAACTTTGTTTATTTCCACTTATTTATTTTTATTCCACAACTAGTTTCAAGAACTACCGTTCTCTTCTTCAGGTGGGTTTAAACTAAAAACTAATTTGGTGTAGTGTGTGGCAGTGTCATAGGTATAGCGGGAGTAGGAGGTAATTCATAAATTCAATGTGGGGACTGTGACAGTATTTAGGTACATAGGGAGAACAGGACGGACAATCGAAACTAGAGTTAAAGAACATAAACGCTGTCTAAATGGACACTGTTTCTCAGAATATACAAACCACCTAATACAAGAAAATCATACATTTGACAATACATACCCACAATTATTACATAAACATACATACGGTCTGAAACAAAATAATTTAGAGACATTAGAAATCCACAAAGCCATAAACAATCACAACAAAATAATTAACAACCAGACACAACCCAACACTTCACCATTATTATCCAAGTTCCCGTTAGGGCAACGCCCACTCCCCCCCCCCCTTACCTCCTACTCCCGCTATACCTATGACACTGCCACACACCACACCAAATTAGTTTTTAGTTTAAACCCACCTGAAGAAGAGAACGGTAGTTCTTGAAACTAGTTGTGGAATAAAAATAAATAAGTGGAAAAAAACAAAGTTATATTGTTATATTTTAATAATTCATGTTAATATATGTATTGGATATGAGTAAATATATCATAAGTATTTCTATGTTTATGTGTATATAAATGTATGTACATGTATCATCAGGAAAGTGTTTACAATTTGTGCAAAAGGGAAATATTAGAATATCACAGATATTACCTACAATTTACTTAAATTCATTAATTAAAATTTTTAAATTAACCTATCTACAAGCGTGAAATTTATATAAATTACATTCCAAGTGGGAATTTTTTTTTTTGTATATTTAAATATAATAATATATACTAAGTCATCATAAACTAAGGATGGTGGTTAATAAGATTTATTAGAAAATTCTATTGAATCTTAATTTTTTCCCATCACTTGAGTTTTTCTAAGTCCTATATTTTTTTATACCTATTAGAAATTCCTTTTGATATACGACTTTGAAAAACCTTAGGACATGATAGAATTATTGTATAAAATTTTCTAGTAAAATAATTTCTACAACCACCTTAAATGCTTACATAAAATTCCTAGTGACTTTTAATACAAAACATACTCTGAAAAATAAGATAATAATACTATTCGTACAGATGGTTTGAGTATGAGCTAAATTAAGTGTAGGATTTACTCGATAGAGAGCGTTCATCCAATGAGTACGTATTGTGAACTTGTGATGATTCCTAAATGACATTTTATTATTTCAATAATATTACAAAAAATACAATAATTACATTATTTATACACAAAAAAATACATTTACGATAATACGAATACGACAATATTCAAATTTTAGAATAACGTTAAATTTTACGTGTAAAACCAATGGTTTTTGACGTTCGTTTAAGGTTAGAAATAATCAGTGTGTTGATAATAGCAATTGATAATATAATAATATAGCAATTGATAATATAATTTGAAATTATATTTATGGTATGAGATAGAAAAATATTTATTGGTACTTTAAAAAACGTAGAATGATAATTATACAAGTGATTTAATTATAAAAAACGTAGAATGATAATTATACAAGTGATTTAATTATAAAAAACGTAGAATGATAATTATACAAGTGATTTAATTAACTTATAGTTCTTTTCTGAAAAAGATTTAAATTCATGGGTAATGATTTTTTACCGAGAAATGGTTTCGCCATCTAAACTTGTTGATCTAAATTTTTTAAAAAGACTTCCATTTGAATTTCTAAATATTTAAATTGTGCTTAAATTTTAAGAGCCTCGTTTATATATAAGAAATTAAAGTTCGTTATAAAATTCGTTAACATCAAGACAAAGACAAAAACTGCAGTGGCAAAGAAGGTTCTCCAAGCTGCCCAGAAGAATTGGTTGATTTTGGAGAATCATAAGTGGTCCAGATTCACTTGTTTGCTATCCATGAAAAAATCTTACTTGTTTTTTTTTTTTTTTTTTTCTCGCACGACAGCTTTACGCCAGTTACAGTGCGACACCTGTTCGTTATTTTATTTAATATATTTTTTAAATCGCTGAACGCCCCAGAAGAAGACGTCAGCTTCAACAGGTAAATCATTTAATAGAACAGACATTCGTACGAGAGTGTTACGAGCAACCACGTCTGTACGAGCGGCAGGTAAATTAAATAAGTGGTGTCCTCTACCTCTCATGTAGTTCGGGGGAGCGTAAAGGCCTAGGTGCTCAAGCAAAATTGGGCAGTCAATGATATTATTTACAACCTTGTAACCCACCAGAAGTAACGAATTATCTCGCCTTTTTTCGAGACTCTGATAGACACAGGCCTCAAGGAGATCAGGGTGATGCATGTAAGTTGGGTACACTCCGTGCGTACGCATGTAAAGGTACCTTAAAAACTTTTTCTGGATCTGTTCCAGCATTTCGGAGTATTTCTTCCGGCATGGTGCCCAAACAACACTACCAAATTCCAGCTTGGTACGCACCATACAGTTGAATATACTCTTTAGCGCCTCCGGATTTGTAAAATATTTTCCCAGGCGAAAAGTCAGGCCGAGCAACTGTCCACATTTGGATGTCAGGTTGGTGATGTGGTCAGCGAAGGTCAACTTAGCATCATACATCACCCCCAAGTCCTTAAATGTGACTTTTCGTGCTAGCGTGGTACCGTCCATCAAATAGTTGAATAATATAGGGTTTGTCGAGCGACTGTAGCTCATGACGACACATTTTTTAATATTGAACAACAATTTATTAGTGATTGACCACTTTGACAAGTTATCAATATCACACTGGAGCTTCAAACAATCCTCCATAGCTCTGATAGACAAGAAAATCTTTAAGTCGTCAGCATAGAGTAAACAAAGACAGTGTTCAATGACATCCTGTATGTCGTCAATAAATAACAAAAACAAGAGCGGGCCCAGATTAGATCCCTGAGGAATCCCAGAGTAAGATTGGAATTCCTGGGAACAGAACTGACCCACCGTTACGTATTGTTTCCGATTTTCAAGGTAGGAAGCGAAAAATGATAGGAGGCAGTTATCGAATCCAAAGTCATGCAGTTTTTGTAACAAAACGTCGTGATCTACACTGTCAAAGGCCTTGGCAAAATCAGTATAGACCACATCTGTCTGTACAGTCGCATCAAGATTAGTGGAAACGTATCCAGAAAACGTTAATAGGTTCGACACTATTGATCTTTTTGGTAGAAAACCGTGTTGGTTGCCTCTAAGATACGGTTGTATTTGAGGGAAAATATTTTTATAAATACACGTTTCGAAAATTTTGGGGATGACAGATAGGATTGATATCGGCCTGTAATTTTTAACGTCCATCTTATCATCTGTCTTATGAATTGGGGTAAATACTTGTATAAATACTCTGTTAAACTTATGTATATTTACTATTTGAAAATGTGCTTAGCACGAAATCGGTTGTAGGTCGTAGTCTTAAATAAATAGTGGAATTGATTCTAAAGAAGTTTTTTTTATTTTTAATTATTAAAAATATTAATTAATGTTTGTATTGTATGTTGAAGTGTTGTATTTTCTATTAAATGTATATATTTTGCAACTAAATTTAGGATCTTTGGAGCCAAGTATTGATAATGTCTTTGTCCGTATGTAGTGTTTGTCTTCGGAGTGATTAGTTGATATCTGTGTCTTATAATAATATCATTATGAACTGAAAGGAAACAACGTTAAACTTAATATTTATTTATACCATCTTGCTATGTCGCTAGAGTTCTGGTATAATACTACAAAGAGCTCTTGCTACATATATGAATTTCGTGGATGTACCAAATACAGTATATTATAATTTATTTACTTATCATAACGCACTGATTATTTTCGCCTTTTTGAACGTCACAACTGGGCTAGATATAACTGAACATCTCTACGCATTTGAATTCAAATCGTACGATTATGTATCCGCGAGAAGATATTTGTATTTCGTTTGATTTATGCAAAAACTTAATACTTATATATTCAACAATCGGGGGTAAACTTTACAACAAAAGTTTTTCATAAGTTCTGGTTGAGAACACTGCTAGTACTTATATTGCGAAAGCGATTCGACTGTCGGTAAATGCGTCTGCAAAGTTTGGGATTTTTTTCCTCAAATCTACACACACGGAATTATATGTACGCATACAGAGAGTTTTCAAATCACAAAGGGCGACTTAACGTGACATTCATTTTTTTGATTTTTTTTTATTCAAGTCACAGTAGTGAGGGTGTACAAAACCTTATAAAATGGCGCACGACACATGTGTGTGCCTCTAGCATTTTCGATCACCCGAAAACGACGATAATAGAAAATAGTGGAGGCACTATTATAAGTCGGTGCCTCCCACCAATTTTTATTAAAGAAGTATATCCAATGTGTTTCATTTTTACTTTTTATTTTTGGAGAGGATTTTTTATTGCATTAAACACGCACCCTGCCATTGCAGTACTGGCAGGATTAATGCTGATCGGCAATTGCTTCCATTCAACAAATTTGAAAACCCAATTTAATTATCTTGTAAATATATTGAATCTTGCAAATTCGCCTCCTGAAAATATTTCGTACAAAGTAATGTGATCCACAGTATTTTTTTAATTTCATTGATTAAGTTTTTACACATTTTTAAATACATCATGATCAATGTCTTTATTTATAAAAATCAGCTGAAATATTCAGAAATATGAAATTAGCGATAAAGTATGTATCTTGACCAACAGCAAATCTACTGACATGCACACAGACGCAAGGAAGAAGAGAAGTATTTGAATTCAAATCCGGCTCGAAGGACCAAAAACCAAAATAATTACTTGTGCGCTAAATAATATAAAAAAATATACCAAAATAAGTACGGACTATTGATATACACTAATTAATTAGTAAAATGATAGTCAACTGCCACCTTCAAATAGTACTAAGTAACATTTCAATTCTTACTCAACGCAGAATCGTCCATTTTGTTGAAACTATGTACCTGCTGAAATAGAAAAAAACCTTTTTATATGTAGACAGACTTTTTTGAGTGGCCATTTTGAATTTAAATTAGAATTTTGTAAATTTAATAATATGTATCATGTGATCGAAAGAACATATAACTCATTAATTTTTAAATTTTACAATAAAACATGTGATTCTAATTTGATAACTCCTAAACAATACAATTATCTCAATAACTCGATTGTAAAATTAAAATTAAAGTCATTTTAAAATTAAGTTCATTTTAAAATTAAAATACAAATACAATGCAGCTTTAAAAATAAATTGAATTAAAGAATATATTTTGTATAACATACAATCGATTTAATTGGGTGTTGTTATTTTTTTTAAACTTAGTAGGTATACAGGTTTAAATATTATATAATTTTACAGTGACTTATACTAAAAATCATTAAATAATATTATTACGTTTCTACGAATTTTCTCTGAAACATTACAACGTGCTAAAAATAAACGTAATAATGTGAATTTTAAATTTTAAGAAAGACGTAAAATTACACAAGACACAATATACAATATAATTTGTAAAATTGGAAAAAAATAACTACACAAATTTTAAATACTTTTTATATTATAAAAAAAGGATCACACTATAAATTAATCTAATTTTGTACATTTATTTGTTTCCAACAGTATACTTATGTAGGTGTACAATAAAAAAAATCATTTACAAAACAGTATTAATAATTGTTTATTGAAAATTTAAATATTAATAATTAATAACTATATAAGTAAAGCATGCTTAAAATTTGTCATTTATAGAGTGTTGTGTAATGCAAGTATTTTGTATCATTTAAATTTTCAATTGAAATGTTTTATGTAATTTTTGTGATTTTTATTTCGAAAACAAAGTATTACATCGAGACTTCATTCTTGATCATTTTTATATGTAGTCAATGTGGTACAATTAGACTTGTAGTTACATATAAATAAATGGAAATGTAATAGTACGTATCAATTAATATTAAAAAAAAAACATATTGTTTATTTCGGATATTTTAAAAACGAGACTACACTTATCAGGGTTGCAGAATATTCCATTAAATGATTCGTATGAAACAGTTGATGAGACGTTCTGCAATCCCTAAATACGACTAGTGCTTATAAATGTGTATATTTGGTAGATGACATTATAACTGTCACGAAATAACTCCTTGACCCTTATAAACTCTCTTTGACTTCTTTATATTTATTGGTCATATGCGACGAAAAAAATGGGCGGTGACAATTGAACGAGTTTATAGATCAAATCTTAAGTTTGCCATTCGTTCGATATATTGACTCGTTCAAAATGAACGATTCGTTGAAATTCTTCGACATTATTCTATAATATATTATTTTTTGCTAGTTACAGTCAACATGAAATAATGAACGACTTGTTTATGATCTTTATTCGTTCAATTGATAGACATATTCACAAAGAAGAGTCGGGATGAGATTTGTGATACTGTCAGTACCTACTACTTTTTTAATAATTATTATTTAATAAAGTAACAGCTATGTTTCCAGCAAAGTCTTCCAACGAGTTATTTCTTTGAAATAAATCGAAAAAACAAATAGCTCAAAGTTCTCTAACGTTACGATATGTGAAAATACACCGTCGCTGGTTTCGTTCGATTTATTGAACGAAACGTTTAAAGTTCTTTTACGCTGTAATATAATAATACTTCTTCAAGGTGAAATTATAAACAACCGTTCATATCTCGAATCGTCCAAAAATCTATATTCCTTCTTTTGCTGCCTAGCCCTGCTCGTATTTTCCATTATTTTGCTATCATGTTCGTTCATTTTTTTTTCCATTCTAAAGAACGAATCGTTCCCCTCGTTCACAGGTCACACAGTCATTATTGTACCACCGCTGAGAACTGGCCTTGTTTATCTGAAGTCACGCGTTAATAACTTGTGGATACGTCGTATTCAAGATACAATAATAATAATATATTTATTTGCGGATAATATAACACAAAGCTCCATTATAATGTTCTCTTATTATAACGATATCGTTATCCACGTCTGACAGCTTTGTTCCAACTGACACCATTGTCAGATATCAATGTGCGATATCTATATTATGAAATATAATGTTAAGTATATTATATATAATAGGAATGAGTTGGACAGCATTTGGCAAACTTAGACACATTCTAGAAAATAAAGAGATTCTGATCTGTCTGAAAAGAAAAACATATGAATTATGCATTGGAGACCATGGCCCTTACAAAAAGTAATGTAGAAAAGCTCAAATTCACACAGCGATTCATGGAAAGTTCCATGCTTGGTATAAGCCTAAGAGATAGAATAAGAAATTAGGAAGAGAACCAGATTAGCGGATGTCATGGATCGCGTAGCAAGATTGAAGTGGCAATGGGCGGGCCATATTGCAAGACAAGACCCCACAAGATGGACCCCTACAATATTAAGATGGAGACCTTGGGGAAACAAGAGAGGCGTCGGAAGACCTCACAACAGATGGTCCGACGACATAGCCGCTGTGGGGGATAAAAATTGGCTGCAAGCAGCAACCGACAGAATGAAATGGAAGGGTATGGAAGAGGCCTATATCCAGCAGTGGAGGACAGAGGGCTGAAGAAGGATGAAAAAGAGGAATGTTAAGTATACCTATTGTATTGCTTTAGACCAGCGAAACACAAACTTTTTGAATCAACTTAACTTGCAAAAGTTTAACTAAGTGTTGGGTTTTTAGGTGTTCATTTAGTGAGCGATCCGAAAGAAATGATTTGATCTGTGTTTGGAGATGGTTCATGTCCCACAAATACATTTCAAATATTTTTTTTTGCTTCTTCGACTACCACCCACTTCACATTCAGACTTTTTGTGAACCACTTTGCATTATAGTAATAAAAAAAATACACTTCACGAAAATCACCTCATAATTATAATTATTGTGAATTTGACAACGTATTGCAAAAATAATTATCGTCGAGTGAGAAAATAACATATCTAGAAAAGAACATATGACAATCGAACTAGCTACCTGCGTTTTAGCCAAACTTTTGTTATCAGTAATAAAGGTTAATGTATCTATTTATGGCTGTACTGTTTGGCTGTATGTTTGCACACTTTTGGTTGCACAAAACCAAATGTTTTGTAGTCAGTGTAGTTCGGTTAATTTTAATATGAAATGTTGTTACAGTTAACAAAAAAATTCAGTTCAGTTGAATTTTACTGATAATATGGCATATCTAAGACAGAATCATTCGAAAGATTCATTCAAACGACTGTGATTTGAGATAACAATATCTGCGTGACTAATGTGACCTTTAATTAATTTAAATAATTTAAAACGTATGTAGACAAATTTATATCATTACAAGCGACATTGCTAAAACTAATAATACCCAAATCAGATTTATCTAAATATAAAGACAGTGATGAAATGATATTCAGTGTAACAGGAATACTCCCAGTTAACAAATTATACACTTATCGAGTCAAATTAAATCATTACTTCTCTAATGAATAAATTACCCGTAAAAATATCATCACAAAATAAATTGATAATTCCCAGATGGACAAACTATAACGGTGAAAGGACACTGAAAGTAAGCATACCGAAAATATTTAACACCCTTCCAAGTGGTATGGATAAACTTGATAAAATATCCTCAGTTAAAACTATATTTAAAAAATTGATTGTAGATAGTAATTAAAAACATTTGACACATTTATAAGTAGTAATTAAATCAAAAACATTTATCCCATCTTATAATTTTAATACTGTAACTTAAGGAATGTAAAATGTAGCTACTTGACCTTTTTGTATGGAAAACTCACTCATAGCCTTTAGGCTAGTGAGATCCCAATTATTATTATGTTAAACTTTTATGAAAATAAATAAATAAAAAAAATAGCCCCACGTAAGGAAATTATACAGTTAACGTTGATCGACAATCTTTGTTTTTGTTAAACGTAGCTAATCAGCAATCAGCGATGAATTTTCGAATAAATAATCTAATCTGCCATTTTCTAGATTTAGAAAAGCGATCGGAGTTGTACGAATCGCAATTCAAAGAAAGACTTTACTTAAAAAGCAAAATTTAGGTTTTTTTTCGTTAAAAGACCATCTTAATGATAATAAACAACATATTTATTTAAATAATCTCTTTGAACAAAAATCCAGGACTATGACAATGATAAATCATATAATATATACTTTCATAAATGAAAGCAAAAAAAGAAACGTTTTTTCCTACCGCTGATTTTTTTACAGCGATGGCCGATACTTAAGCATTGATCTCAAAAGAATTTTGCAGATAATTACATTACCCGATCTAAAACCATGCAACTAGCTCATGCGAGTCACAATAATTTGAACATAACTCAATCTAACTGATTTTGATTCTACGCGAAGCCGCGATTCTTAACGCATCAAATTGAAAATATATTCAATATGATAGAATTGTTCAGTTTCTTGTTTTATGGATAAAAACTATTTTTATTAAATCATACAGAAAAATAATTAATATTATCATTGAGAAGTATTTGATTTTCCTTTAATATTTTTTTAAACGCAACTGAACAAAAACGAATATTTTTTTTTAAATATTGGAGCTAATTCTTAGTTTCGTTATCCTTTTTAAACAGAACGTTTCAATGGGATCACAAAAATAATAATTAAGGATAGTTAATATATTAAATTGACTGACATCACTGACAAAAAAAAACAATAAAGATAAACTGACAGCAAAAGATTTACTGTGTGACATATTGTTTCCATTTATAGGAAAAAATACAGTGACAGTTATGGTATATGTTGCTATAGTACGTACGGTACGAAAATAATATTGCCAGTGCTCTGAATGCATAGACAAAAATAAAAATCATATTTATTCATTTGTTGCATGACGCGGACGTTGGATAAAGTGTGTGATTAATAATTTTAAAAAAATATAAATATTTAGTGTCAGAATGTAATAGTAATTTGTGTGAAGCGATCAAAATATCACCAATTATAATAATTTGTACACAGAATGATGCAGAAATGTCGAAAGTATATAGTAAAAATGTAATTTTCAAAATGACATCAATAATGGACAACGCGATGGATGAAAATGACAGTTCAATGTTGACAGCAAAAAAAAATGATACCAACGTACAAATTGTAAATAGCTCTAATGATTTTATAATGACAAAGAAGGAAAAAAATGGTCGTACCACAAAAATCTAGTATTTAGTGAAAATATGATAATAAAAATGATGAAAGATGAATTAAATGACCATGAACACGATAAAAAAGAAGAAAAAAAAACACAAAAAGTGAATCAAGACAAAATATATAATAAAAGACAAAAAAATCCTGCATCTTTTGGAAAATAAAATGAAGTAATAAAACAGAAAAATTAAATATATAATTAATACACAACACTTCATAAATCTTCATAAATATATTAATAAATATGCGAAGTAAGTTAGTGAAAATAATATACAAAAGAAATCGATTCAGTAATCATATTTTATACTGAAACATACGAACAAAAAAATATACAAAAGTTCGTACGGATAAATATGTAAGGACTGATGCAACATGACATGTCGAAACCAACATAAAAATGGGAAAATCAAAATGACGAATGCCAAAATAAAATATGAAACATCGAATCTAAGAGAAAAACAAATATCAATAATAATAATAATATATAAATAAATAAATATACACGTTCAGTCAAATTCATAAAAAAAGGTTCACAAACCAAATATGCTTTGCTATTTTGTAAAAATCTGAAAATTATTGTAGTTCAATCGATGTTCTTTGATGGTCAGCATTGACAAAATTCAATAAATTTTGCATCATCATTTAATTTTAAGTTTTGATCTCCTTAATATGTCCAGCCATGAAATTGGCTATTGGGTAAAGCCAATGTTATGACGCGGTTCTACAAAAAATTACATCACAACTGAAAATATTAATAATAAGAATGAAATATTGCTTAATAGCAAAATTATTTTCTAGCAATATTAAGTTCATACTAGATATATCAAATAATATTGATATAATACATTATAAACGAGTGGCCAATGCTTAACTCCTCACTAACAAGTAATTCTATAAAGTATTCAAATTTTGTATGAAAAATATTCAGCATTTTCATGAAATGAGTTAGTTAAATTATTTTTTTATTTAATTATTTTATTACGAAAACTTGATAATTCTTCAATGCCATTTTATGAAAGTGATGTGCCTTTTTACCAATTTGAAAATAAATATTTCAAATTTAAAGTTTCCTGAGCTTGGGGTCACTTTTGATAGTTAAAAAAATTGAGAAGCACTATTCAGATAACCTTCAAAATTTAATGGGGTCTAAGTGAGTATCAGATATACAAATTTGCAAAATTTGTAAAGAATCGAATGTGTGCTTTAGTCTATAATCGATAAATTATAATAAACACGACGTACACAGTACATTGTACACAGCACACACACATACGTTTTGTTAAAACTTTCAGAATACAATCTCAGCATGATACTAGTTGATAAACTGCAATAAAAAATAACTAAGGGCACTCGCACACTACATAATTGAAATGTTTGACAGTTATAAAATTGAGAAGCACTGATCAGATAACCTTCAAAATTTAGCGGGGTTTGAGCGAGTTTCAGATATACAAATTTGCAAAATTTGAAAAGAATCGAATGAGTGCTTTAGTCTTTAATCGATAAAGTAGAACAAACACGCCGTACAAAGTACATAGCACACACGCACATATATATTCTGGTGAAACTATCAGAATACTATTTTGGCATGATACTTGTTGATAAACTGCAATTAAAAATAAAACTGATAAATTGCGAATTTATAACTCTCTGCAATATCCCCTTGGAGAAGAGAGAAATAAAAAAACTTTAAAGATCTGAATACTTCTGGAATTGATACAAAGTTTTGAGGGTTTTGTAATAGCTGGACTCTTTTTTATGAATTTGACTGTATAATTTCTACGACACAACATGTAATCACTAACAGACAACGGACAGGGGGAGGATCGTGGACAGTGGAAGACAACATCGATATTATAATAATGCGATTGCAGCATACCTCATCAGTGTTGGTTCCGAAGAGCAGAAGGTCGAATGGTATGGCGGCTACCAGGTCTATGATGAACCACCCGCGCAAGTAGTGCATGGCGATCCTATATGGATGGGAGACAATCTCGTCACACCCGTTGACGTACGTAGTCCTGAAGTTGATCAGTATGTCGATGATGAAGGTGACGTCAACTGCGGAAGAGACGGGTCATCAGTAAATGACGATATTATGAATAAAAAGAGTGGCCAGTACTGATGGCATATAACGTTAAATCTAGTGACTGAAAACATGATGTATTAAAACCGCCTAATAGACTATCAGTGCCTATTTATAAACGTAGATCAAATACTGAACAATGGTTGAACCCAAATTTGATCACTGTTCTTATCAACCCAAATTTGATCACCGTGATTCAACTCAAATATCAAATTGAACTGGCGGCGGGGGTACTGGTTCAACTTGACATTTCACAATTCTGATGTACCATGAGATATGAGAAAAACATACAAAAAGCGATTAAATCCATTAGAATTTTCGATTTTGACGATGAATTAAAAAAAAACGAATTTCAAAAAGTGCAATAGCTAGAATATGTGTGGTAAAACGATGTATGATAGAATAAGAAATGAGGATATTAGACGAGAATGTATGATTGAAAGAAATATCGTAAGTAAGATGAAAATAAATGCCCTAAGGTGGTTCGGCCACATAGAAAGAATGAGTGATGACCGTCTGACAAAAAAGTGTACAAGGCTGATGAAAGAGGAACGAAAAGTAGAGGTCGGCTAAGAAAAAGTTGGCACATAAATGGGATTTTGAAAGATGGTAATGTTAGAAGTAAGAATAACAGAAGAGCGTGTATGAGACGATGTATGGACGTGAATGAAGCGAGGAATGTGTGTCAAGAGAGAGGAGTCTGGCGTTCGGTTCTCTCTGCCTACCCCAAATAGGGAAATGGCGTAATGGTATGGTATGGCAATAGCTAGAGTTTGACAGCGCTATCATGTGGCGCGCACGTGTTCCGTGCCGCGCATAACAATATGTGTTCATGACAACCAACTTAAAACAACTAAATTCCGTGCTGTCTAATGAAATAGAGCTCAAAATCGATATCAACTGAACTAGGGTTTAAATATTTTTATAAATAAGCTTTCAGTTGAACGCGGAATGAGATTTTGAACGATTTTCATATGATCCGTGATTCAACCACGATTCAAGGTTTTTTTTTTATAAATAAAACCGTATGAAGTTACGTATTAGTAATGGTAATGTATATAAAATGAATTAAACACTTGTTTTTCTTTCTACATTTATTTTTACTCTCCAGAACGACCGTTTCGCCTGGAGAAGGCCTTTTCAACCAGTTGAAAAGGCCTTCACCAGGCGAAACGGTCGTTCTGGAGAGTAAAAATAAATGTAGAAAGAAAAACAAGTGTTTAATTTATTTTAAAAATGGAATTCTACATACTAAACGCTGTCAGTGTAAACAAAATTAAAAGTATATAAAATGATTTAAAATATCGGAAACCCAACATTTGTTGATTTTTTGCATATTAGGAAAAAACCTGACTTGAAATGAAAAAAAATATCACTAACCTTCAATTTGATTTATGCACTCCTTAAGTACATAAAATAATTATTTCTCATCGACATATAGTTATGAAGTAATTTAAAGATGGAGGGATAACTTGTGATCCATGCCAACGCAGTACTTTAACAGGTCTTGTTGTGTCAAGGCTAGATTACTAAATGCAATGCTATTAATGCTGGTTTGACCAAGTATCAACTTGATAGATCGCAAATAGTATTCAACGCAGTTGCGAGGTTAATAAATGGAGAAGACAAAAGATGTCACATAACACCTCTTCTTTACAAACTGCACTGGTTGAAATGTCCTTGATAGATCGCAAATAGTATTCAAGCAGTTGCGAGGTTAATATATGGAGAAGACAAAAGATGTCACATAACACCTCTTCTTTACAAACTGCACTGGTTGAAATGTCCTTGATAGATCGCAAATAGTATTCAAGCAGTTGCGAGGTTAATATATGGAGAAGACAAAAGATGTCACATAACAGCTCTTCTTAACAAACTGCGCTGGTTGAAATGTCCTTGATATATCGCAAATAGTATTCAAGCAGTTGCGAGGTTAATATATGGAGAATACAAAAGATGTCACATAACACCTCTTCTTTACAAACTGCACTGGTTGAAATGTCCTTGATAGATCGCAAATAGTATTCAAGCAGTTGCGAGGTTAATAAATGGAGAAGACAAAAGATGTCACATAACACCTCTTCTTTACAAACTGCACTGGTTGAAATGTCCTTGATAGATCGCAAATAGTATTCAAGCAGTTGCGAGGTTAATATATGGAGAAGACAAAAGATGTCACATAACACCTCTTCTTTACAAACTGCACTGGTTGAAATGTCCTTGATAGATCGCAAATAGTATTCAAGCAGTTGCGAGGTTAATATATGGAGAAGACAAAAGATGTCACATAACACCTCTTCTTAACAAACTGCGCTGGTTGAAATGTCCTTGATATATCGCAAATAGTATTCAAGCAGTTGCGAGGTTAATATATGGAGAATACAAAAGATGTCACATAACACCTCTTCTTTACAAACTGCACTGGTTGAAATGTCCTTGATAGATCGCAAATAGTATTCAAGCAGTTGCGAGGTTAATAAATGGAGAAGACAAAAGATGTCACATAACACCTCTTCTTTACAAACTGCACTGGTTGAAATGTCCTTGATAGATCGCAAATAGTATTCAAGCAGTTGCGAGGTTAATATATGGAGAAGACAAAAGATGTCACATAACACCTCTTCTTAACAAACTGCGCTGGTTGAAATGTCCTTGATAGATCGCAAATAGTATTCAAGCAGTTGCGAGGTTAATATATGGAGAATACAAAAGATGTCACATAACACCTCTTCTTAACAAACTGTACTGGTTGAAATGTCCTTGATAGATCGCAAATAGTATTCAAGCAGTTGCGAGGTTAATATATGGAGAAGACAAAAGATGTCACAAAACACCTCTTCTTAACAAACTGCACTGATTGAAATGTCCAGAACAAAAAATGATGGTGTTTAAGGCTCTGAACGACTTCTCTCCACACTATATTCAAGAAGTGTGTAAAATGAATGTTCCACCAGGAAGACAGCTTACATTGAGATCATCTGGTTCACAGAGTATCAATTTTATAAAAGAATTGGACAGAGTCAATAAGATGGCTTACTATGATCGCAGTTTCAGTGTGAACGTGCCTTTATAGTGGAATAAATTGGCTCTTGACATACGTGGAGCTCAAAGCATCGACACCTTCGATAGACTTCTTAAGACTGTCTTGTTTCGTAGAGCCAACAAATAAGCAATACCCTACGAGTGATATTGTATCACATTTGGGGATTGAACCTGATTTGAGGTATCTCAATTGAAGTTAATCTCTGTTGGAACTGTTACTGTATGTCTCAGTCTAACGGTATCCCTAGAAAACCGGTATTATGTGCCGTAGACAAATAAATCTTTTATATGCTTAAAGAGCGCGTAAAATCAAAGTGAATGACCGATAAAGTTGTTTCATTTCAACTAAGGTTTGTTCTTAAAATGCAAAAAATCAACAAATTTTGGGTTTCCGATAATTTAAATCATGTATAAACATTTTTCAACGCACGCGATACTTACCCTTACTAACGCGTAACTTTATAGTGCATTAGGCGGTTTTAATATATTATCATGTTTTCAGTCACTAGATTTAGCGTTACATGTCCTCTTAACAAGACTAAATATCACGGAAGGTGAGTATCAAGATACTCGAGATTGATACAGCTTTAATTAAGTAGAACAAGCAGTGGTTTGAGAAAAGAAAGATTAGTTTTTAACTTACAGCAATGTATTATTTATAACAAACGTTTACAAATAGAAAACGTGGGAAAATAATTGTATATATAAATTATTAACATAAAAAGAGATAAAGAAGAAGATATTGCTATTGACGACTTTGAAAAATATGCCATATCTCATCAAAAATGAAAAACGCTCGTGATAAATCGATCCATCCATCGAAAACTACATATAATAACGCTCCCCATTTGGAGTGTAATATCCGATGAAGCAATAATAATATCTAAAATGAACTCGTCCCTAATCAGACAGAGTGATTTTGTGGAGAATGGCCTGAAACAGCTAACTGTGGGTGCCTGCTCATTATTTTTAACCGCACAATAACAGCCCTCCCTTCAACAAACCTTGACCCACAGAAGGGAAAATCAACTCACTGTATGTTCATCAATCATTCCCTACCACACCCCATACTTGGTTACTGGCTAATACTCAACGTGGGAATTCCATACACATACCTTTATTGAGAGCTATAGAAGCGTTGGCTACATATTGAATAAACTTAAACGATTACAAAATGCTAGTACAGGGTTCATTTATTATCATCATCATCAGTGGCTTCACAACCCGTTGTGAACCTTGGCCTCCTCCAGAATTCATCGCCATCTCCCTCTATTCTGGCGTGCATTTTGGGGCTAGGTCTCTGCCATGGGTGCCTAACCAGTAAAGTTGGGGGTGATCGCATCCTAGGATTCTGAGCAAAAGGTCTCTCATTGATGTGATAAGCTTGTTTTAGTTTATAATTGACGTATAGAAGAAGTGATAGGATAGGATAGAAGAAGTGGATAAGTTCACGTATCTGGGTAGCATTTTTACTAACACCAATGAGAGGATCGTTGAGATAAAGTCCCGAAATCAAAATGGCACAAGAGCAGCATCGGTACTGGGAGCATTCCTGTCTCCAAAGTCCATATCGCGAAAAGTGAAACTCCAGGTCTATAATAGCCTAATTAAACCAGTAATACTGTATGGTGCTGAGTCCTGGTGCATGACACTCAAGGACCAACAAAGACTGCTAACATTTGAAAACAGGATATTACGTAAAATATTACGCCCAAGACTAGGAATTGCGGCAGGTTCCTGGAGACCACGAAGCAATGAGGAAATTCGTGCATTGACAGGACCACTTTTAATCACCAGCGAAATCATGTCCAGAAGATAAGCTTGGATTAGATATGTTGTCAGATCAGGGGAAGAAAGAGCCACAAAACTTATCCTACAAAATAACCCTGTGGGCAAGAGACCCTTGGGAAGACCAAGGCAGAGATAGATGGACAATGTTACCCAAGATCTGAACGTGCTGAATGCTTTTGATGATTGGGAGTCCACTGCAGCTGACAGGAAGGCTTGGAAAGCTAATGTTCAGGAGGCTAAAGCTCTACCGGAGTTGTGTGGCCATCGGAAGTAAGTAAATAAGGATTCTAACTGAATATAAACGTAATAAAAATTATGTGATATTTAAGTTTATAAAATAGTTCTTCATTGGAATCTAGTTTACAAATTCAAAATTAGCGTAGTCGAAAGTGGAATGTGTAAAGATTGAACAAACATGATTTTACAATGGGTCGGAAAATTCAGTCTATTAATTACATAGTTAGTTTACGTGTCCGGCTGGTTTAAACCCTGCCACTCCAATATGCGTCGACCACCATCGACCTGCCATTCGCCATAATCAGGTACCCAGGGGTGCATCCTTCACCCATCAGTGGGGATATCAGAAGGTGACTCTCACTCTGGGTTGCGTCGCAGTCACATAGGATGTCATCTTCAGATAGGTACCCTCATTTACAAGGTTCTTTCTGCATCGTATGCCATTGATGTGCAGTTTATTGAGAGAAAGTATACTGAACGTAATGTTTGCTTCTCATATTGATTTTCTCTTTGGTTTCAACTTTAGTAATAATGCTGAATCAATCGATTACCACAATTTGGTAACTATGGCGAACCGCAGGACCCTCATTGATATTATATATTTGTTTAAGTTAGTAAACAAGTTTTTTGATTCCTTAGACTTGTTGGAAATAATTTGCTTTCAATGTCCGAGCAGAACAACCAGATATCTTAAAACTTTTTATATTCCTAAGTGTAAAAACAACTACACTCAGAATGCTTTTGTGTACCGTGCTTGCACGGTTTACAATGATCTTTAATACACTCGACATCTCTCGGAGCGTTTAGGACAGTAGTCTCCTCCTATCTTGCCTAGTACTTGGATTTAATCAGCTGTCTTATTTTAGTGTTTTTTTTATGTACTAGTAAATTAATTATGTATTATTTGTAAATCTTTGTAATCAATTTTAATTTTCGTATTGAATAATGCATGGAGTTTTCACTGGTCTACTAATAAAGTAATCCACATTGTCTTTTTTTATAAATTGTGTAGACTGTATGACTCTCTATCGACCAATAAATAAATACCGTAAAACACAGTTTTCCTGACATGCTCAATCAATTGCTCTTCACTTCATATGACTAACATCAGGCTCAGCTATTACCAGCCTGCCTTATAGGGGGGTAGTGATGGAGGACGATGAAGTAGAATATAATAAATAAACAATAGACATGATGACTAATTTTGATAACTATCACACGTTATTTTTACGCATCCACTGTTTCCAAATATATGCATATTTCCTCATAAAGTAAAGGTTTAGTAGCAAAAATCGCCATTTCAAAATTAAATTTGACATTTACGCCAAAAACGGTGTCATGGCGTCTGCCGGTCAAAAACTCCATATTATCAACTCCTTAGCCCGTAAGTAATTCTCCGCGGTGCAACAAGTTGGTAATGACGTATGACGTCACTTATACAAACTCAAGTTAAGATTGTTGTTTTACACAAAATGGCGGATTGCCGAATTTCGTATAACTATTTATATGAATAATAAAACTATGCACACTTTTAAAATGTACATTAATATATTTTTTTAAAATCTTTTTTATCTATTTTATTTTTAGCAACATAATTTCGGTGATTCTCTCTTACTGTCATCACGCCTATTGTATAGACAATAACGAAGATTACCGATCATATCGATGACGACTATAGGGTCCTCCCCGAACCGCCTCGACTTCCTCTTGCTGTACTCTGGCTCGTTGAGCTGGAAGGCGGCCACGTAGGGCGTGACGATGGCCGTGTATATGACCAGCATCAGGATCAGCCAGTCCCAGCCTGCCTTGTAGGGGGAGTGGTGCAGTATGGTGAAGCGGTGGAGGCGGGCCGGCGGGGCGGGGTACTGCGGCGCGGGGGTGCCCAACGTCAGCACCTGGAACAATACAAACAAACATAATATAAATAAAGGTGAAAATGTAATAAATAATCAAGTTTTGATAAACACTCCGCATCAATAAATGACTTTGAGGGTAAACTGATATATGAATGTCCTTCAGGCGCTTGAAGGGAATCGCCATAATCATTTATTATCTATACGCACTGGCGTATTCAGCGGAATCTAACAGCAGAACTCATCTCCTAGAAAGAGTCTGAGTTGGTAGAGTGTAATAGAATTTTCATCAGTGGTATGGAATCCTATTCTGACAACACACTTTAATATACTAGAAGGAGTAGGAGCAGAATGAATTCCTGAAACATTTGGATTTTCTTTGCAAATTAAATTTCTCTAATTACCGGCAATCTGTTAAACACCATAATATTTGTAATTTCGAAAACAGTCGAACAATTATATACATTCAAAATCGAGTAGACTCACTGCCCATCACGCAATTTAGGATCTCAGTTTTTTTTCTATGTCGACCGAAGTTACACAAACTACTTACAAAACAATTACATTAGACGGAGTTGCTCCAACTATATAACAATACATACTTTAAAAATAGCGATATAATACATAAATCAAAAGCAGATTACAATTAAAATGTTCCATCAACTCTTTGTTCCATGAACTAAGCATTCTCTGAAAATTCTTACTTGGAATGTAACCTGTTATCTGTAATTATGTAAATCAGTATACAGACTAGTGCATGTGTAAAAATATAACTTACTTTCTAATCGAACATAACTTGGGACTCACGAATTTGTGAAGTTCTATAAAAAAATATCATTCAAATTACAAAACTCTAGTTATAAGCACACTTTCTTCCAATTTACACAAAAAACTAGCGGACCCGACAGACGTTGTCTTGCCCGAATGTTGGCTTGCCTGCGTTATTAACAAACATACAAATAAACACACACCATCACGGCATATCCCCTACACTTACTCGTTCACAATACATCCAGCCCGGCTGTGGAACCAATTACCCAATGGTAATAACAGAAGTTCCTAGCTTAATGGTTTTCAAGAAGCTTTTGAAGTCATACTTCTTATCCACATACCTATATTTCCTTTATCCTTCATCCCTCCCCAACCCAACCTTTTCCTATTTTTGGACATTATCATTATTATTTTAAATTTAAATTATCTGATATGATGCTTCTTCACAACGTTCTTAATAATGGAATTGATTCTCCTGTTCTTTTAAATTATATATATTTCAACATCCCTACCCGTAGAACTAGACACAAACAGATCAAAGTCATGTTTCGTATTTTATTGTATATGTCAACCGTTATACTGTTTGCATAAAACCAGGCGTACCTAAATTTTTGACATTTTAAAAATATTTTTTATATCTACTATTACAATTTTTGATATGTGAATCTAAACCATCCAGTGCCCTTATTCTCATTCACGTGTAATATTTTGCGATAAGTTCCGCTAATTTGTACGTATCACAGAATGTAAAGTGAAAGCTACGTAGAACCATTTTTGAAATATAAATTAGCTATAAACCACTTGTTTTTTGAGTCACTTCGCGACATGTTTCGGAAGCGCTGTCCTTCCATCGACCGGCGTGTCGAGACTAACATGTTGAATTTGTGTGTGTCAGGAAGCGAGGGGGGTGGCGGTTGAGGGTTGGTTGGGTTAGTGGGGGGAGGGGGGGTATTGTGAAGTGTTTTTGTTTTTGATGGGGAATATATTAAGTATTGGAGATGTGTTATGAAAGGTATGGTTATTTATAAGTTTTATACCGGAATTTATGTGTTTATGTATTTCGAGCGTTTCGTAGTTATTAAGTCAGTATCCTTTATTCTGTGTTTCATGTAATAGTTTTAGTTTGTGGTTATTGAAAGAGTGATTAGTTTGGATAATGTGGTTAGCAAAATGGAAAAGCTACGTAGAATTTTTACACAGTACTTGACACCACCTCGATATGCCGCATTAAACTTTGCGAATAAATTCACCTCTCGAATGTCATAGAATACCCCGTTACGAACGGCGAACGGAGGTTTTCTCGACATAAGGCGCGGTAGTTTACGCGGGATAATGTCCGCGGAAAACAGAATAACGATCCAGGAACCCATTCAAATAAGGAGTTCAGTGACATACACACGTACAGAAGAATTATATATATTTCACTCTTGCGACGGTCAGTACAGCCCTGTTGAAATTCGTAGAAATATTTTCATTTGATGGGTGTAAAGGTAATAATCGCAAAGAGTAAGAATGCATTACCATCCTAAAGAAGTTAGAAGAAAGAATAACAGAAGAGCATATATGAGACGATGCATGGACGTGAAATGTGGTCAAGAGAGAGGAGTCTGGCGCTCGGTTCTCTCTGCCTACTTCAAATTGGGAAATGGCGTGATGGTATGTACCATTCTAAAAGTTCTTTTAGCGTCTTAATGCATCGTGTAGTGTATGGAAAGGAACAAGAATATTTCACTTTTCCATAGAAATATTTTGTAATTTAATCATTGATAAATTGGTACTTGCTCCAAAGAAATATTTATTCTATTTAAAAATTATTCTACATAATATTTTATTAGGGTTTCAGAAATGAATAGAAGATATTCTATAAAGAGTTTACCTCCAAATATAATAATGTAAGGTGAAAACATGTACCTACTCGGATGGATATACATAGAAGCTACTCGTTATACGGCCTGTGCTGTACATATTATCTAAGGTGGGGTCGCAGTGCCCGCCCTCTCCCATCTCTTGTTTCTTGCTGACAGCCTAATACCCAATTTACCCGATGTCCTCCCACCGAGATACTTATCCAGGCACGAATTCTATATTTAGACAAGACTTTTTTGCCATTTTGTTTAGTTTTTATCTTTGAACCAAACGGAGACTAAAACAAAGGACGATTTAATAAGGACATACCATCGCGAAATGTCCCCGATGGAATAGGCTGAGAGAGAACCTAACGAACCTAAAGATTTTGCTTACATTCAACATCGTGTTAAACCATTATTTTGGTATTCTATAACTTGTCACAATACTCATCTCTCCGTCACCATCATATTAGTATTTTTTTGACAAAATTTTTAACATCTCAATAGAGACAACGTTGGAATATTAAAAAGAACCAGGACTCAAGGCGCCTACAGAGCTTACGACCTGTCATCGGCTGGTTCATGTTTTTTATCTTCTTCTTCTTTAGATAGGACTGTGTCCTGTTATTCTCGGACTGTGTCCTGCTCTTGTGAAGTGGACGCCCAGCTATCCTTCCATCGTTTGGGTGGTCTTCCAGGGGGTCTGCCATTTGTTATCTCCCCATTCGCTGCCATCTTCACCACTCTATTGAAACCCGCTTTCCCCACATGATCTCTCCAGAATCGTCTTCGTGCTCTTCCCCATCGCACAACATCTTCGACATCACAGATTCTTCTTATCTCCGAGTTCCTTACTCTGTCACGGAGTGTTACGCCTGCGATGGGTTTTTTATGTACTAGTAAATTAATTATGTATAATTTCTATTTTTTAAAAATTTATTTTAATAAATTATCCTATTGAATGATGCATGGAGTTTTCACTGGTCATTAATAAAGCAATGGAACATTGTTTAATAAATTGTTTAGACTGTGTTACTCTCTATCAACCAATAAATAATTATTAATACAATCGTTGTTACTTGAAGTGATAACTTTTTATAGAAAAAAATCAACCTTTATATTATGATGTAAATTAGGCTGTCGCTTTTTGGATATTACAATAAATTCTGAAACGCTTCATATGACTCATGGATACACCTCTTGGAATTTTGAATCAGCAAAATATCTAGCGGAAATACGTTATGTGACGTATACAACATCCTATTTGTTATTTCTGTTCGATGAAATCAATGTCAAAATATTTTTCTGTCAACACTCCCTTGATAGGATACGGCCGATACGGAGAGGAATATATGTATATCTTTTGGGACAGACGCGGGTGTTACTCAAGGCACCCTCCTCTGTCCAAATATTATTATTTCTATCATCTGAGGAAAAAATACGGCCGTAAATATACCAGAAAATTCCTCACGGAACGATTTCATATCCATTTCCCAGGACGAGAATAATATTCAAGTCGTCAGGCGATTTTTTTAGCGAATATCTCAATTTACCATATAAATCTGTCCAGACTTACGATTCAAATTGCTAGATTTTCAAGATCATACGTACATATAAACTTGAGCGTTCGCATATAAATAAGACAGGGTATTTCAGATATTTTATTTTTATTTTGAAATTTCCTTTTCAAATTATGTTTTACCTATTATTTATTACCTACTGACCAATCATTTGTTTGTGTTTTTAAGGGACAAATACAGTCTTATAAAACACACAATAAAATGCATTATGAAAATAAACACAAACTCGTGAAGTTGATCAATATTACATTAAGACTAGATTTTTTATGATTTATAATATTCAATAAAATTTGTTTACACCACTTACATGAGCACAAACTTATACCGGTTTCAAAAACAATGTTTTCTTCTTCAGGAAGACTTATTTACTGAAATATTTTACCTGTCGCTTGTTACCCCACATTGTGGAATATGTCGTGCTGGTATGTATGTATAATCCCTAGTGTTATTATTCTAGATAAAAAAAATGAAGATAATGACTATGCTCCTCCCTTGAACACGAGATCCGATCTCATCTGATGGATGAATAGATCTTAATATTTTTTTTTTTAATAATTGAAAGATGAAGTTAAAAATTCAATTACATACTAGAGATAGACGTTAAGTATATGTATACATATGAGTGTGTGTGTATGTGTGTTATTGATAAGTATGTAATTGCTAGGGTACGATAAACACCTCACTAGGAAGCCCTGTGCCGAGGTGTTGATTTGAACGGTTGTGTGAAATAAATAGTTCTTGAATTAAATTATACATTAAATTGTTATTGATAAAAAAAGGTGAAAGTACTTAAATTATAAATATAGGTGTAACTATATAGTTTAATTTTTAGATTCTTTTTATGACAATGTTTTTTACTCTCCACACTATGGAATAGTGGAGAGTCATGATTTCACAATTTTTAAGCATATTTTTTACATCAATTTCTTAACGGGTATCATGTAGAACAGGGGTTCCCAACCTTTTTGTACTCTAGAGCACATTCTAAAATATCGGTAGGGTGGCGGGCACCACCTATTTTTAATCGACAAACTCCTTCCATAACTTCTTATTTTCCCATAATTTTTTTTTTTAAATGAATATGTCCTTGTTAAACAAGTACATATAAATCTTACTACGTTCCCTAAAATAATCAAATAAATGCTTTTGCTATAGGTGAACGAAATCGGTCGAGGCAGGATTCGAACTCGCGATCACTGGATTACTAGCCCAGCGCGCTAACCGCTCTGCCACCGACCCATCTAAATATATACATAATGTATTAAGAAGAAAACTGTCAGTTTGGTTGTCGGGGCCATGCTTATTGCTTTCACTGACAGATCACTCATATTATATACAACATAGCAAACATACGAACGTATTTAATAAACCTAGGCACTCAAAAATATTTAAACCTTAACAAATAAATACACATTTTTAACTAATGTTTATGAAAAAATTCTGTCGAATAGTGGCGGACACATACGAATCGTGTGTGGCACCATGGCGCCCGCGGGCACGGGGTTGGGAACCTCTGATGTAGAGAGTGCACACTATGGGTTTCATCGTGATGTATGTATGGCGTACGGCGTACGGATTATCCTTTTTGTGTCCTCACTATAGCCCAAACTAAAAGTCCGATCATTTGTGTAAAGAGCATAGACCTAGGGCTTTTCCATAGACAACTTTTAATTTCTTCTCTATGATTTCATCATTTACATTGTTTTTTTTGTGTCCTCTCTACAGCCCAAACGATAAGTCATATTTATATCATATATGTAAAGTCCATAAACTTAGAGCTGATTATTTTTCCATAGATATCCGTTAATTTCTTCTCTATGATTTCATCTGTCCAAATTTTCAAAATGCTCTGACGGTCTAGAAAATCGAGGTATTCTTATACTGTTTAAAATTTTGATACAATACATATGCACTCTTCAAAAATGCATTCAAGGATTGTCAAAATTTAAAGAATAAAATCTTTGGTCTGCCATATCAATGTGAAATAAATTTCATATTTGTATGAAAAATGTATATAACAGAGTAAAATAGCTTCTGTATGGGAAAATTGAGTGATCAACTTCATATTGATATTGTATGTGTCTCTATAGACAAGTGTGTTTTTTTTTCTCCACTTCTATCTTCCACAAGAAATTGCCATATATCAATTATAAACTCGCCACTCGCGCAGGATGCAAGAAAGTGTTAATGTTTCTTTTTAAATATACCATTTTTATCTTGGATTTTATGGCATACTTACACAGATACTTAGATGTAAGTAATTTAATTTATATAAGAAATATACATTGTGTGGCTAACGTCGCGACGCTCGATACGAAGCCTTCTTTGTCGGTCGCTCTAGACGGCAGGCGCCAGCTTGGCTTAACACGCGGCGTCGTGACATACATTATATCAGAAGAGCCATCACATTATATGTATACCCTCTTACTTGTATATATTATAACTATTTATATTTATATCTTGTTCTTCAGATTGGGGTACTTCCCGATATCACTCAGCTGATAAGCAACCGATAATTTGACATATACTTGTTGCATGTAACACATGAGATCCAACTGTCGATGACACGATCGTATCATCGTATGCATAATTGAAGAATACGTACCAAACTATAAACACTTGCAATGAAATGAAATTATTTATTTCGATTATTTACACATACATATATAACAATAACAAAAAAATAACTATATATTTTAAAAAGACTTATTATAAACATACTATGTACAATTGTAGGTACCTATTTGGAAATTTACTGCCTCACTAGACAAGTCTGTTCTGAAGCAGTACTATTTCAATTTGGCCTATGGATTACTTAATAGATATTTTGTTTCCTATGTAAAACATGTAAGTGCTGGGTCCCATTCTTTTCATATTGTACATCAAAATGCTTGACGATATAATTGACAAGGAAGGGTTTGATTCTTACGCATATGCTGACGATCGCCTTATTCTTAAATTTTGCACTGCTGAAAGCAGGGATAGTCTTAAGGAAGGTACTGTTAGATGCATTGAAAAAGTTGCCGCATGGATGTCGCTCTATAAACTTAAACTGAACCCAACAAAAACAGAATTTATGTGGGTAGCTTCATCACGGCGACAACACCTAATTGAAAATGCTCCTATCAACATCAACGGAGAAGCACTTGCACCATCAAAAAATGTTAAATTCCTGGGCGTTCACTTGGACAATAAACTATCACTCGACCTGCATATTTCTAAAACTGTTAGCTCATGTTTCTTCCATCTGAGGCAGCTTAAAGGTGTCCGCCGAAGCTTGCCCAAAAATGAGGCAAAGACACTAATTAACGCATTTGTTGTGTCTAGGTTGGATTACTGCAACGCTATATATGCTGGTCTGCCCAAGTGTCAACTTAACAGATTACAACTGGTGTTTAACTCAGCTGCGAGGCTTATCTATGGGGCTGACAAAAGATGCCACATAACGCCTCTCCTTAACGAGCTGCACTGGTTGAGATGCCCAGAGCGAATAGACTATAAAGTGTGCTTGATGGTCTTCAAAGCTCTGCATGACTTGGCTCCGCACTACATTCAAGAACTATGTCAAAGTAATACACCACCACAAAGACGTTTAACATTGAGATCATCAGAATCACAAAGTATAAATTATTTAAGGGAATTGGATAGAGCCAATAAAGCGGCCTACTATGATGGTGGTTTTAGTGTAAACGGACCCATTAAGTGGAATAAATTGCCTTCTGACGTACGTGGAGCGTAGAGTCTTGGGACCTTCAGTAAATTACTTAAGACTTCTTTGTTTCGCAGAGCCAACAACTAATTGAGAGCGCCCTTGGAATGGTCTTGATATCATAAAACGGCGCTATATAAATTTGATTATTATTATTATTATTAAGTATGTATGTCAGGATAGGATAGTATGGGGGTCAGTCTGTTTTTCTTACCCAGAATATGAAAACAGCATGATGTATGTTTGTAGATTAAGTAGGTAAAGTTTTCGCCAAATAACTTGAACTTTTAGCCGAGAAGGGGGGCGTTTTGCACTGATTTGCGAAGCAAAAGACACAATTTTGCGCTCTGCGCAACAGGAAGGTCGTTCAAGATGTTTGGCGAATATTATATCAAACTATTTAGTGAGATATTGTGTAACGTATACTGCCTTACAAATTGTATGAAACGATGTCGTCACTAAAAACAACTTTTTGAACTGAAAATTTGAACTGTACTAGGTACTACAATGTTCATATTTTTTAAAGCAAATTAAATTATCTAGTTGACCTGATTCGGCTTTTTTCGATATTTTTAAAAACTTTGGAAATATAGGCAGTTAAACACATGAATTTATCATAAAAAATGTTTATTAATAAAAAATATTTGAGAACTCTGTAATTTTTTTGAAAAAAATCAATTTGAGATTTTGTATTTGTCTATTATAATACCAATTTATAGGGTTCTAGCTTATATGGTTTTAGAGATATGTATATGGAAAAATAAAGTAAAAATTCAAAAGTTGATAACCCCTGACAGAAATAAAAATTCTAAACTATGAGGATATAAGTTTTGTAGGCTCATAACTATCTATATATTCTGAAATTTTAGGCTGTGTGCATTGAGCGGATCAAAAGTTATAAGGGGGGGGGGGCACAGAAACATGGACACACGGACACATTAAATTTTCTTCTCCGAAATCTGAGTAAATCCAAATATTTATTTATTATTGCTTCTCGGGCAACTAACAGGTACTATGTCAAATATTTATTTAACACGCACCCAATAACAAGTTGCCACATTTTGAGACTTACGATATTTAATCGTCTCACAGATCCAAACTGAAAACACAATTAAAAACTGTGTCTCCATCGGGAATCGAAACCGGGACCTTTGGATCAGCAGTCAGATACCCAACCAACTGAGCCACGGAGGCCGAAAAATATATATAGAATATATATGCGATATATAGAATATATATGCTACGAAGCCACACATTTTTTCATGCTTTAATACAGGGGTTCCCAACCTATTTGTACTCTAGAGCATATTATAAAATATCGGTAGGGTGGCGGGCACCACCAATTTTTAATCGACAAACTCCTTCCATAACTTCTCAGTTTCCCATAATTTATTTTCTTATATTCATAATTTATTAATAAATAATAAACAAAAATGTTTCAAAATAAAAAAAAATATTATTCAAATTGCATATCTACACACAGAGAAATATATTTACAAAACGTAAACAAAAAACACAAATACAGTTAATACATTTTATAAAAAAAAATATAATATCAATATGTCAACCACTAATATACCTATACAATATCGTAAACATACGAACGTATAATAAACCTAGGCACTCAAAAAAATTAAAACTCTAACAAATAAATGAAAATAATTCACATTTTTATTTAATGATTATGAAAAAATTCTGTCTATGTCGAATAGTGGCGGGCACACACGAATCGTTTCGCGGGCGCCATGGTGCCCGCGGGCACGGGGTTGGCAACCTCTGCTTTAAAATATGACAAAATATAAGTAATACTCTAAAGTCGAAAACAATACGCGTATCTATTGTGTCTACTTTATATAATAATATTATAATCTGTTTTCGATTTCAAAAAACGCGAAACCATCAATATCCATACAAATCTTAGTATTGTTGTCATGAACAACGATTGACTAATAATGTTTTGATTTCAAACGACGCGAAATCTATGTACAAAATTCATACAAATCCTAGTGCGATGTATTGAGCAGTGGAAAATAGAGTAATAATTCATTATATCGTCTCTCTGTATTACGATATATCCATTATAACGCAGAAATTCTTGGAATTGATAACCCAACTGTCGTTTATTTCCGAGAAACTATTCAAATCCGTTCTTCAATATAACCGTAAACGGCTTTGAGACAAAAACGTTCAATTGGATCAATGTGAAATTTATAATTAAAAAGTATATGCATATATTGGAATATGTATGCATGTATAATACGCCATGTATCTCACGGGGTAGACAGAGAGAAGCGATTATCACATTTTACTATCATGACACACAACCATCACTTCATTCGATCAGCGCGTTCAAAACTATTTTATGTAGGTACTTATCTGTATGTGATATACATATGTGCGTATTTTCTGTTTTTTAAAAACTCATTTCTTACTGGATATTTAACTAACTTCTTTAAACTTTTACAATTTGTGTATTCCGACCGCCGTGGCACAGTTGGTAAGCCGTTCGGTATCTGTGCAGGCGTCCTGGGTTCGATTTCCAGCAGAGGAGAAATTTATTTAAATTCAGTTCTCACGCAAACATTGCTTCTCTGGGTTGGAAATACTGGTAAGTTGGAAGAAATTGCCATACGGCAATAAACTCGCCACTTGCGCAGGATGCAAGGAAGTGTTTATTATTATTATTATTCCCGATGACAATGCATTAATTCATAATAAGAATAATAATACACACTTCCTTGCACCCTGCGCAAGTGGCGAGTTTATTGCCATATGAAAATTTCTTCCAACAAAGTGTTTCCAAACAGTATTTTCAGTCCATTTTATACAAAATTATACACCATACACACAAAAATTCTCCCAAAACCATTCAAAAAATCATCCCAAATACACACAGAAAATACTCCAAAATACAAACGGTAAAATTTTTCTAAAACAAACAAAAATTCTTCCTAATATGTATTAAATAATTTTCCAAAATACATAAAAGAAATCCTCCCTAATATGTATTAAATAATTTTCCAAAATACATAAAAGAAATCCTCCCTAATATGTATTAAATAATTTTCCAAAATACATAAAAGAAATCCTCCCTAATATGTATTAAATAATTTTCCAAAATACATAAAAGAAATCCTCCCTAATATGTATTAAATAATTTTCCAAAATACATAAAAGAAATCCTCCCTAATATGTATTAAATAATTTTCCAAAATACATAAAAGAAATCCTCCCTAATATGTATTAAATAATTTTCCAAAATACATAAAAGAAATCCTCCCTAATATGTATTAAATAATTTTCCAAAATACATAAAAGAAATCCTCCCGAAAAATCCAAAAAAATTATCATACAGATAAAAAATACACAGAACAAAATCTTCCTAATGACATAAACAAATCCTTACAAATACATACAAAAAACATCACTAATATATAAATATACAAAAAATCCTCTCAACTGCGTACAAAAAACACGATAAGGTTTAAAAAAAGTTATGTAAATTGCCAAATGAAAACTGCCCAACATTTCGAAGCAATTGATTGAACATATTATTTTGAAATATTCTCAGAAGCGTACAGCGTAACAATTCAGTGAACCGTTATATAAAAAAAACGGAAAAAAGTTGTAAGTTATTTATTCAGATACAGTAATTCTTCAACCTACAAGAACTCGGAATTCGCGGTTTTGTATTTTTTTAGCAACATCTGCCGCCATCCATAAATTCACATTTCTTTAGCAAGAATACCTATGAAGGCATATGATGCGTTTCTAATGTATACGACATAGTTAATAAATAAAAATTGTATCTATAAAAGATATCAGGAGTTTTATATCAAAGATATCAAAGTTCGGCAACTTGCATCATTTGATGACTTTATTGTGATGTCATCAACTTGCCTTTCAGAATGTGGTGCATCTTCAAACCAGTTCTGTCCAATTCTGACAAGTTTTTTTAGTGCATTTTTACTATTTCGATAGTGAACAAGTAAAATTGTTTCGAAAATGGTACTTTCGACTTAGGGCACAAACAAAAACTAATGCGTAAAATCGGATAAACTTTTCCATAAACAAGCATTGCTATATCAAACAGGTAAAAAAAATTTACGAAAAAAGTACACAAAAAAGAATAATATATTTTTTTTCCCTTTTGTTTAAACGTCAATGAAATAACGAATAATATCAACATAAATATAATACAAGAAAACGAAACTCAAAATAAAATAGCTAAAAAGGACGAAGTAAAATACATTGGAATAACCATTGATAAAAATTTAAAATGGAAACACTTCATAGAGTTAACAAAAAATAGAATGAGAAAGTTAATTTACATATTTCTACAACTGCGTAATATACTGACAATCCAAAATTTAAAAATATTATACTTTGCCTTTGTACAATCTATTCTACAATATGGAATCCTTGGATAGGGTGGAACGTATAAAACTAATTTAAAACCGATTGAAATTACTCAGAAACTGATCATAAAAATAATCTTAAAGAAACCAATAGACTTTCCCTCCAATGAAGTATTCAAACAATTTCGTGTACTAAAGCTTAACAATTTATATAAAAAATATACTCTTTTAACAACATTTAAAAAATATTGTAGTGAAATACATGAAAACAACAGTAGAACCAGATCGAAAAATAATATTGCTATCCCTCGCGTCAATACATCTGCAGCCCAGCACCACTTTACATACCTGGGAATAAAACATTTTAATGACCTTCCAGATGAATTGAGGAAAATGAAGGAATATATACAATTTAAAAATTCTATTATAAAACATATTAACAATTATAATTACATCCAGTGATGGATTTTTGTTTTGTTGGTTTTTTTTTATTTTATTTTAATTTTTTTATATTTCCAAATTACGCCAAATTGTGAGTGTAAATTTTTTGTTGGTGTTGAGTTGTGTGTACTTTTTTTTTGATGATATGTTATGTGTATATATAATTTTTTGATGTTGTCTGTTATTATATAAGAAATATTGATTTTGTTTTTGATGAGTAATTTATTTGAATTTGTTCTTGATGTAATTAATGTATTTTTATTGTATTCCAGTTTTCGCGGTTAGTGGTTTTTGTTTCGTGACGGTGGACGGTGAACGGTGAATGCCTGCTAGTGGGGCCCTGTGAACGGCAAATGCAGTTCGCGGTTCTCAGTATGCGCTTGCGTATACTAGAGTATGCTCCATTGTTGAGGGTTCATCCGTAAACTGTTCACCAGTTCGCGTAATATTAATTTAAATATATGGGTGTTATTTTTAGTAATATTATATGTTATTGAAATAAATGAACCGATAAAATGACTGTGCTCCTCCCTCGAACACGAGATTTGATCTCAACTGAGGGATGAATAGATATTAAATAATTTAATTTTAAGATACTGTTTATAATTCTTTTTATCATTAATGTATAATTGTTAAAATAAAAAAAAATAAATAAATAAAAAAAAAAATAAAATATATTTTCGTACTATATATTATATAATATATATTTTAATATAATATATATAGAATAATATATATTTTCGTACATTTCCAAGGGATCATACTACTTTAGCATTCAAAATACGATTCCTTCTCATCCCTGGTATTACTCAAAGAATCTCCCAAGAAGCCTAATATCCAATATATCTCGTCTTCGATTCGGCCATTGCAGATTGGACAGACATCTGTTCAAGATTGGACTTTCCCCCTCACCTTTCTGCGAATGCGGCCTAGATGAGGAGTCTCAGAACCATGTTTTCTTTTCCTGCCCAATAAGAGATGCATTTGACTTTTATCGAGCATTGGATGATGTCCGATACTCGATGAAGGAAAAATTCCAATTTCCATTATCAATGCATTACCTTCTATCTTTAGGATCAACGGAAATTTATAAACTGCTTCATAAGTTCATAGAGAAAAATATAATTATACTGTAATCCTCCACATTATCTAATTATTTTTCACACTCACTGGAGTTGTACTATTGACTGCATATACACATTGATCAAATAGTCCTGTATAGGGACTGGCTGCCTTACTAAAAAAAAAATATTTTCGTACTTTTAATGAGCATCCGTACGGAGTGATGATCATCCAAAAAGTACCTTGAGTCTATCCCGTCACCTTAATTCGAGTACTACGGCTGCATTCACAATGAAAGCCGAGTGCACTTAGTGACTCTCTTAGCCGTTCAGAATGACCGAAAACAGACGCTCTAATGACACTGTCTCGTTCAGATTAAATTTCGAGTGTACGCTCCAAACTCTCTGTATAATCGTCGGGTGAAAACTGCTCTGACAGTTATAGTATCTGTTGACTTCTATTAAATCTATGGTAAGATGAATTCTGTTTGTTTCTGTGGTGTCTACTATGTCGGTTGACATTATATCTGATGACTATATGCATTCACAGAAAGGTTAATTTAAGAAAAATATCATTCAAATGTTTCCAATAAAAGGTCAGAGAGAATAATTTACTCCACTGTTCAATTGTTGTCTTTCGATTACTTACTATTTGTAGTAATGCTCCATTATACAGGTGTATAAATACCTATACAAAAAATGTAAATGAAACTGATGACCTGGACATTTTTCATCTGTCAACATCAACATTTAAAAAAAAATCCTTATGATAAGGACAGGTAGAGGTAGTTTTCTCACATCTTTCAAAACCTCTTTTGTAACTTTATTTTTGTTTCTTTTTTAATATTCTTAATGTTCTTTTTTTTACTTTTGCTACTCTTCGTGTTCTTAAACATAAATTCAATCTCGTGCACACACCACTCACATACACACTATCCTCCTCTCTATTTTCTCGTTACTCCATTTTTTCCCCTGATTACTGTTGCAATAAGATAATATGACACTCAAAGGTGAGTCGAGATAGGTACTCGTTTTTGATATTTCATCATTAAATATATTATTGTTTTTTATGTTATGTAGTATGGGTATTCACCTTTTACAAAAAATAAATAAATAAATAAATAAATAACCATACTCGCCCGATGATGCGTTCAGATTAAATCACCGCTCGAAAGCGTTCAGTGACACTGGTGCGAAAAACGCCATTATCTGCTACTTCAGGTATATCTGGATCGACGCCGAGTGTTCTGTCTGAATACAGCCCAGCTGAGTGCCACAGGTGCCACTCACAGCTGGGCCATCAGTGACCATAGTTGTGAGTGTGGCGATCTGGTCCAAAACATAGAACACATTGTGTGCCCATTACACAGTTTCGATGGAGTGATGGAAGATCTAAACAACCTGACGACCGAAGCCAGAATATGGCTTAGGGAACTTCTTGCGATCTTATGAGCGCCTGACTCACCATTCGAATATATCTATATAGCCTTTTAACCGTCGATACGCATTTGTATAAAAAAAGTTGTATTGCGACTAGTGAGAATTTGACGTACGCGGTTTTTGCCAAATCCACCAATCGCGCAACTTCGGAGAACCCCCTATCTGAGTTACAATATAGCCGAGGATCAATCGATTCAAAGAAAACATTTATATTTTCTACATAGGATGATGAGGAATCGTATTGTCGCCAGCATTTGTGCGGCAAATTCTTGGAAATACTGAATTATCGGTTATGTGTGCTGGGAGTATGGGAGGATGGGGGGCTGTGGAGGCGGTTTAGTGTTTACCTCATAAAACAGCAACCCCATCCAGTCTGCGTCAGACACACTGTACCCGGGACTCGGGAGGTGGGCATTTCGTAGAAAATTCACAATTCATATCCAAACTTCCAAACAGGACTTTACAGTAACAATGGCGAGAGTCATAGTCAAAACCCGTATTATATAACGGTATATAATGATTTGCAAATCTCAAAAAACTGTTCCCGATTCTTTCGTCTGAGACAGCTAAAATGTATCCAATGAAGCTTTCTCAGAAACAAAACAAAAACATATGCGGTAACATATTTATTTTTGTTTGTCGGGAGTCAATATTTTTTTTTCTCATTTTTACTCCTCACTTACCCAAGGGGATATAGTGGGGAGTTATGATTTCGCAATTTTTAAGGCTTTTTTTATTGCAGATTACCAACTATGTAGTATCATGATGAGATTGTATTCTGAAAGCTTCATCACAATGTATCTGTGTGTGTGCTGCTGTGTGCTATGTACGGCGTGTTTATTTTACTTTATCAATCATTTCTACTAAAGTACTCGTTCGAATCTTTATATCTAATACTCACTTAGAACCCATTAGATAAAAAATTAACAAAAAGATAAGTTAAAAAAAAACAAAAAGAAAGCATACAAAAACATTTCATATCAATGATAGGAAATCCAAAGTATATGGAAAAGAATAGAAGAGGAAGATGTAATCAGGTATTATCAGATAAATATTTTTGCTTTAGCCTTTTCTTGAAGATGTTTAGTGAGATAGACGACGTAACATCAGGTCTTAAGTATTCCATAGTCTAAGACCTGAATTTCGACCGACAGATCTTTTATGACGGGTTCTATGACAATATTTCTTGGAACGTTATCTCCATTATTTTTCCCCCGCCTAGATTTCCTTAGCAATGTTTCAAACTTTATTGCTAAATGAATCAATATAATTAAGATATAAAGTTCTTATTTGTGTGGTTTTGTTAATCACTTGTTAATGTCGGTTGTGGGAGGTTTAGGGGAATATATTTAGCACTAAAGAGAAATAATTTGAACGATTTGAACGAAGTTTACTAAAGGAAGTTTCATTTAGACCTTGATAATGTGGAGACATATCGGTGAAAACGTTCGATCAAAATAAATCAAATCTGTGGAAAAATACTATTTTATTTGTTGCTTCCAAAATATTTAAACTATCGCGGTTAATTTATGATTTAGTAATATAAAATAGATACTCCCCTTTTTTAACACGAGATTTTGTCTCAATTAAAGAGGGTTATTGTGAAATATATTATGGAACTTGTCTTCTTCTTCTTTTTCTTCTTCAGCCAGTTTTCATCCATTTTTGGACATAGGCCTCCCCTTTGATCCTCCACAACTCCCTGTCTTGAGCACACTGCATCCATCTCCCTCCGGCACATTTCTTGATGTCATCAGACCACCTTGCCTGGGGTCTGCCAACACCTCTTCGGCTTGTTCTCGGTCGCCATTCTAAGATCTTTTTGGTCCATCGTGAATCCTGGCATCTGGCAATATGCCCAGCCCAGCTCCACTTAAGGCCAGCGACCCTTTCCGCTACATCGGCTACTTTGGTTCTTTGTCTTATCATGACATTCTGAATTCTGTCCCTTATTGAAATACCCAGCAACTTTCTCTCCATAGCTCTCTGTGTCACTAACAGCTTGTGCATTATGGAACTTGTACATCTTGTTAATTGTAATTTATATGTAAATTGTAATTTAATCTATTAATAAATTAAAAATAGGCGTCTCTCGAAGGGTTTCAAGAAGGTTTTTTGAAGTTCGCTTGTTGACGCCGCGGCGACGAGACGTGTTCTTCGATAGTATAGCGTGTATTATTTTTCGTTCAAATTGCATTCAAAAGACGAGTGGCGGCAGAAGAGCACAGCGCGGGGCGAAATTTCGGCCGTCTCAATACCCGGCCATCAGATAATTCATTATATATTATTTACCTACCTACTTTTTGTTTGTGTATGCGGATAATTATCCGGCGTTTGGTTTTCTTGTTATTTTTTCTTGTTTACTCACAGGGCTGAGGTAGTTTCTTATTCGTATTTTTCGTATTATTTTCGCGAATTTAGATCGTTTTATTTGTATTCGATAATATATAGGTATTCTTTTTTCTCACTTTTTATATTACGTATTACGTTTATTGTTTTATAGGTTAAGGTACTAATTACTGTAAATATTTAATATTTTCTTTAGCTATTTATATATGTGTTAATTATAAACCTGTATCATGGAGGAAAACGAACCTCCAGATAAAAGAGGAGGTACAAAATTAAGAAAAAATGACTCAGATTCTTCTTCGTCGGAGTCATTAATTCTTCTATAAAAAAAACGAAACTTTCTTCTGAACATGCGTCGCCCTCAATTTCTATGAATGATGTGTGTGATGATGTCTCAGGATATACAAAAAAATGATGACCTATCCCCTCCCAACACTATAGAAAAAAAGTATTACGAAAAAGATGCGCGCGCCCCGTATATAGTTCACATACAACGAGTGGACAAAAAAACCATAAATCCATTAGAGCTGGGCAAAGTCCTATACACCAGAAATGTCTGTAAAATTATAAATGGTTCACTAAAAAAAGAGGGAAGGTATAGAGCTGCCCTTGAATTCCAAACTTTTCAAGACGCTAACAGCTTTATTAAAAACATTTTCATACTGTCCAACGACAACTACACGGCATTCATTCCTACCTATAATCTAACAAAAATCGGTTTGGTCAGAGGCATCCCCACGGAACTATCTGAACAGGAAATATTAGATTTAATTTCTGCCTCGGGTCAAGGAATAAAGGCCATCAAGGTTAGACGACTTAATTATAAAGACAAATCTGGAGAGAAACCCAAGTGGCGCCCATCACGCACGGTCGTCATAACTTTCTTGGGCCAAATTTTGCCCAGATTCATATACATTTTCTATAACGCCATTAAAGTAGAGCTATATACGTATCCCACGACACTTTGTTATAATTGCTACAGATACGGTCATAGCAAGATAGCCTGTAAAGGATCACCGCGTTGTAATATTTGTGGAGAACACTACTCAACAGTAGAATGTAAAAAAGATCCAGACCTACCCATTTGTGCGAACTGTAGAGGAAATCATATGGCATCAAGTACTACTTGCCCTGAATATATTCGTCAAAAAAATATAAAATTCTCTATGGCTTCTGCAAGTCTCTCGTATTTCCAGGCCTCTAAACTCTACCCCCCAGCAATAAAATCATATGCAGAAACGGGTCAATACCTAACACAAAATTCAAACACGGAAGCACCTCAATCGTATACCAAAACTGTTCATAAAAATGTTAAACCTAGGTCAACTCAAAAAGCAGGGTATGATAAAAACGCTCACAACTCCCTAGTATTTTATCCGAACGGAAATTCTCATTCTCTCCCAGATGGTTGTGCAATTAATCATCAGTTGAGTACTGAAGATTGTAACTCAGTATCAAGTTTGTCAAACAACTTACATAATGATAATACTTTGTTTGTGAAATCACTAGTAAATATTTTAATTGAAATGATATCTAAAATTCCCATGTTACCGCAAAACGCTGCATACCTATTAGAACCATTAAATCGCTTACTTTTGAACAATCCTGAAAATTCAAAAGATAAAATTTGAAAATGTAGGTTTATTTCGTATGTATTTTACAGACCCACTGATGAATATTAAAATTAATAATCTAACAAAACGACAATGGTTAACAAAAATAACATAATAATCCTTCAGTAGAATGTCCGAAGCATTCAGGCGAGTAAGTCAGAATTAATAAACTTTCTAAATAAAGAATCAATAACAGTGGGAGCCATCTCAGAAACTTGGTTGAAAGAGGATCTCCCTTTCCACATACCAGGTTTTCAAATAATACGACATGATAGAGCTGACGGTAGAGGAGGTTCAGCTTTACTCATTAAAAATAACATAAAGTTTACTCCTATACAAATATCCAACGTACCTGATTCCATTCAAATAACAGCCGCATTCATTGAAACTATCTCGGTGTTGTATATATTCCACCTAATATTCTATTTTCCGAAACCATTTGGTCAAGTATTATAAAACAAATCTCTCCACCTATTATTTTGTTAGGCGATTTCAATGGTCACTCTCCAAGTTGGGGTAGCGATATTACAAATCAATCTGGGAAAAATATATTAGAATTTTTAGATAACAACAATTTATGTTTTTTGAATGACGGCTCCCCTACACGTATTACATCTCCTTGTCAAAACAAGAGTGCAGTTGATTTAAGCATATGCTCACCATCGCTTGTCTCATCTCTTACTTGGTCCGCTGGCCTCAATCCATACTCAAGTGACCATTTTCCTATCATAATCAAATCTAATAATATATTTCCTTCTTCAAAACGACCCAAATCAATAACTAAGACGCACTACATTACGGGTAAGGCCAATTGGGATAAATTTGCGGCTATCAACGAAGAAAAAATGAAATATCTCCCTCCACCTTCTAGTGAAAATGTTTTAGATGGTTACAGAACGTGGTCAACAAAAATAATTTAAACTGACAACGAAACAATACCAATAAGTAAAAAAGTGCACCTTGGTGGGATGAGGAGTGCAACAGATGGGTGCGATTAAGAAAGGCAGCTATGAAAAAGTATCATGCCAATATGACTATGGAAAACTTTCTTAATTTAAAAAAAACACAAGCTATCACCAAAAGAACCCTAAGAAATAAAAAAACGAGAGGGTTGGAAAACTTTTTGTAACTCTCTATCACCAGAAACCCCCGCAACGGAGGTCTGGAAGTCAATCAAAAGTTTTCGATGCAACTCTAAACAATTTTTTTCTAAGTTAGATTCTCATACATGTATTTCTGAATTTTTTGATAAACTATCTCCCTCGATTGTCCCAACCTATGATGAATACAGTCCTAGTTTTAATTTGATAGAGGACAACTGGCTAGACAGCCCGTTCACAACCGAAGAATTAAACGTAGCATTGGGGTCTGTGTCAGACACAGCGCCAGGACTAGATAATATACCGTACAGTTTCATTAAGAAATCGGGTGATTTTTCTAAAAACTTTTTCTTGGAATTGCTCAATATTTTTTTCAGTACAGGCCTTATTCCGAATGAATGGAAGCAACAACTTATCATCCCCATTTTAAAGCCAGGATGCAACCCAAACTCTGGCCTCTCATATCGTCCAATAACATTGTCGTCCACCCCCCTTAAAATTGTGAAGCGAATGATCAAAAATAGGCTAGATTGGTATGTTGAAAGTGAAAAAATCCTTTCCAAATTTCAATTCGGATTCAGAAAAAAACATTCAACTTTGGAGAGAATTGCCATTCTGGCAACTGAAATAAGTATGGCTAGTCTAAAAAGAGAGTTTTTGGTAGGAGTGAGCCTGGATATATATGGTGTCTACGATCATGTCTTTCTCCCATCATTAAAAAAAAGACTTCTGAATATAGGGGTTCCAACAAAACTTTCTTATTTTATATCATTTAATGATTCGGCGGATATTTTGTGGTAGTTAATATAAACCATTTTTGAATTATTAATTAGCTATAAACCACTTGTTTTTTTTTTTTTTATTTAACAAAAACAATACAATGTTCACATATAAATCATAATTTAAAAAGGTATACAATTTCCATCATATAATTCATAATAACCCTCTTTAATTGAGATAAAATCTCGTGTTAAAAGAGGGGAGTATCTATTTAATATTTTGGTGGTTTATAGCTAATTAATAATTCAAAAATGGTTTCTTCTTTTATATTAAATCTACTGATCAAAAGGGAAATATTTGTCGAGTCATACGATACCACGCCAATTACCAGAGTAATTCATAGGGGACTACCACAGGGGTCTTCTCTAAGTCCTCTACTTTTTAATATATTAATTAGTGATATTTACACGAATTTTCCTTCCGGTGTTAAAATGCTATGTTTTGCAGACGATATATTTCTATACGTCTCTAACCGCGATATAAAACACGCTGTGAGAATAATATCAGAAGCTGTAAATCACGTATATTCTTGGTTATTTTTACAGGGTCTAGAACTATCGCCATCTAAAAGTAAAGCTATAGTATTCACAAAGAAACGATCAGTTCTACACATTAAAATTCAAATTAAAAATCAGGACATCTATTTCTACGATTCGATTAAGTTACTCGGTGTTGTATTTGATTCCAAAATGACATGGAGACATTATGTTGAACTTCTGATTTCTAAAGCTCAGAGCGGTCTTAACATGATGAGGGCTGTCTCTCGAGTTTGGTGGGGGTGTCATCCTATTACACAGAACAAATTTTATAATGCATACATAAAAAGTAAATTTGACTATGCGTCATTCATAATTGAACCTACCTCGAAAAAGAACATTGGCTGAATGGACCGCATACATAATCAAGCTCTTAGGCTAATAACAGGAGCTATGAGGTCATCGCCAATAAATGCACTCCAGCTCGAAGCTGTTGACCCGCCGTTGAATTTGAGAAGACAACTATGTGCTGATAATTTTTTTATAAAATGTTATGCAATCAAATATCACCCTCTGATAAAACTTTTGAATCAGTTATCAGATGAGCTAATTATCACAAATAAACTTGATAACAAACACAAACCTCTCTTATTGAATAGTTTACAAACACAAAAAGAAATACTGCCACATTGTCATCAGTATACAATTTTGCCTCTGTATAATTTTGAATTTAAAATTAGTATATTTAGCCCCCATATATTGTTCTCTTTTGGAATCGAAAAGAGTCCCAACGCAAATACACATTTTAAAAATTTGATTGACTCTGATTGGCATGATTGGGATCTATTTTTCACGGATGGTTCAAATTGTCCGTCTTCTCCATTCACAGGTGCTGCCGTATACAATGCACAACTGTCGATAGAGCATAGTATTTCCTTACACAGGGAATGCTCTGTTTTCACAGCAGAGTCCATTGCAATATTAGAAGCATTAGCATTAATTAAATTGAAAAACACTAAAAAAACTATTATCTTCTCGGATTGTTTAAGTATTCTACAAAATATCCATTCATCACCTTTTTCCTCACCAGATAATGAAATTTGTTTGAATATTCGAAAACATTTGTATAAACTGAACTCTGATGATAAGCAAATTATTTTGGCTTGGATTCCGAGCTACTGCGGAATAGAAGGCAATGAAAAGGCTGATCTTTTAGCAAAAATAGCTTCTGATATATTGTTAATACCAAAACAAAATTTATATATTAATTGGCATAAACTTTGGATTAACTCATCTAAATTTAAGGGAAGACACTACGCTGCAATCCAAACTGAAATTCCCAAGATTCCTTGGTTCAAGGAAATAAAATGTAGCAAATATGTGATATCGACAATCTGCCGTATGCGTATAGGTCATTGTTGTACCAGGAGTCACTTGTTCAGATTGGGTGTTGTGGATATTTTTTAATTGTGAAAGATACCCGTCAAAAGTATTTTACTATGAAATAGGTTCAATTAACCCTCTCCCAACAAGAGTGGAGACTCTACTATGTAATATTAACCAAGCAACTTTAAGCTTATTTTCAAAATTCATTAACGATAATTGAATCTTTGTGTGAATGTCCGTTTAATACCTAACTCCATAAAGTCGATGCGTAATAGAATATGTAACTGCCTGAGAACGCCTCCAGGAGGTGAAGGGGCATAAAATAAAAAAAAAAGGTTTTTTGAATGTTCTCTATTTGGTTAATGTAGATTTTTTAGTGTGGGTTCCAAATCGGTTCTATATCCATAATGAGGACGAAAGCCGTAAAAACTATTGCTGGTTTTAAGGCACTCGCCACTTGCGCAGGATGCAAGGAAATGTTCATTATTATTATAAATTAAAGTTTATAGGAATGCTTCTGGTATCGCAGACTGGTCGTAAACCTCGCGATAACCATTCAGCTCAAGTCTCAATTCTATGGTTTGTTCACCTGTGTCCGGCGGTCTTTCCCAACCGTCTGGACAATTTCCTTGATTTTTATTTATACAAAATTCGACATTTCAAAAATGAACAAGACGCGAATATTGCTGTGAAATGATCGGTGAAAGTAATTTGTATCATTAAATGTTTCCTCAAAGTGATTTCTTTCCCCTCCGAACATTTATGATATTTGGCAAGTCGTCAATACATCAAAGAAAATGGCCGCGTAATAATATATCACAGGGCAATGTTTGTAACTCAGATCGGCGTGAAATAATATCAGCGGTAACAATACCACATTGTAATTTATCACCTACCCACGTCTAAATAAATTTATTCTTCCGTAATATATCAGAAAAAATAATTCACATCCATTCCCAGAAAACATTGCTACGCTATGATGTAATGTAACATTTTGATAAGTTATCTGAAATTGCATCAAAATTTATCACTTGGGGAATATTTTTGTACCTATAAAAGACTAGTGATAAGCAAAAGTCTTTTTATTGAGTTTCCTTATCAATCCAATTTATGAAAGTTCCATCACCGGCGCCGTTTAGTGATACAAGATCACTCCATGGGCGCTGTAGCTTATTTATTGGCTCTACGAAAGAAGGCAGTCTTAAGTAGTCTACTGAAGGTGTCAATATTTTGAGCCCCACGTATGTCAAAGGGCAATTCATTCCACTTTGAAGGCCCGCTCACACTGACGCTGATCAATGCTGTGGAAATGAGGCCCCTGAGACGAATGTGTGATAAAACAACTATGATAGGATAAGGAATGTGGATATTAGAAGAGAATGCAAGATTAAAAGAGATATTGTGAGTAGAATGAAGATAAAACAATCTATGATAGGATAAGGAATGTGGATATTAGACGAGAATGCAAGATTGAAAGTGATATCGTGAGTAGAATGAAGATAAAACAATCTATGATAGGATAAGGAATGTGGACATCAGGCGAGAATGCAAGATTGAAAGAGATATTGTGAGTAGAATGAAGATAAAACAATCTATGATAGGATAAGGAATGTGAATATCAAACGAGAATGCAAGATTGAAAGAGATATTGTGAGTAGGATTACAATAAAACAATCTATGATAAGATAAGGAATGTGGACATCAGACGAGAATGCAATATTGAAAGAGATATTGTGAGTAGGATTAAAATAAAACAATCTATGATAGGATAAGGAATGTGGACATCAGACGAGAATGCAAGATTGAAAGTGATATCGTGAGTAGAATGAAGATAAAACAATCTATGATAGGATAAGGAATGTGAACATCAGACGAGAATGCAATATTGAAAGAGATATTGTGAGTAGGATTAAAATAAAACAATCTATGATAGGATAAGGAATGCGGACATCAGACGAGAATGCAATATTGAAAGAGATATTGTGGGTAGGATTAAAATAAAACAATCTATGATAGGATAAGGAATGTGGACATCAGACGAGAATGCAAGACTGAAAGAGATATTGTGAGTAGAATGAAGATAAAACAATCTATGATAAGATAAGGAATGTGAACATCAGACGAGAATGCAATATTGAAAGAGATATTGTGAGTAGGATTAAAATACAACTTGAACAGAACAGAAGTCATAATACAACTTGAATTGACGTGCTCTATCTTTCTCTCCAATAGTATTTAACTTTTTGCAGTGAAAAATCTGTGCAATTCATTACTTATATATATCATTCGATAGCAATTTTTCTGCTTTACTGTGTGAAAAACTTTTTTTTGTAAAATTAATTGAATTGGAAAGGCTGTCGTGGAAAAAGTGAATAATCATCGGAAAACTGTGAGAAAATTGAAAACGCTGCTCTTCCCGATTATCAAAGTGATAAAATTTTGTTTGTAAAATATAGAGGGTATCAACCCGAAGAAAAAACGTCGCGGAGGCGCTACTCTAACTCCTAACGCTGAGGAAGGAAAATGATTTTTCCGTAGTGAAAATTTTCAAAGTTTTTCCAAGGAATTTTTTTTTTATCTTTTTCCAGTTCATTTGAAAAGTGCTACAAAACTGCATTTTTAGTATTCGAAATTAAACAAAATCAATAAAGTTATACCAGTTTATATCTGAAAAGTGACATTTTGGTGAAGTGCCGCTTTTGGTGATGGGTATGTGTTGTTTATTTATATACCATTAGAAAGCCTATCAAATTTGGTACAAAAAACCTCGCGGGATCAATGTTCTATCTTACAAGGTTCTAAAGTTATCTATGAAAATAAGCTTTTTCTCATACTAAATAGAGCTCTGTTGAGCCCTACCCACATACCTACACTATATATGTACATAACAAAAAATCAATTAACAATTAATATGGATTGCTTTAAATGCCAACAAACTGTAACTGACGGGGTAACCTGTACATCGTGCAAAAAGTTATTACATTATGAATGCGGGGGTACCTCTGAGACTACTTTCCGAAAATCAAACATAGAGAAAAGGAAAATCTGGCGCTGCGTTACGTGCAAATCCGACCCTACTAACTCTAATAACACCATAGATTCTGTGATGGCAGAACTAAAAAAGATTACCTCTGAACTGTCTGCATTTAAATCCATAAGCATACAAGTACAAGATCAAGTCAAAGAGTTAAAAGATGAAATAACACAATTTAAAAAATCCATTGACTTTACAAACTCAAAACTTGATCAATTTTCTGTTAGGTTCGAGGCTTTGGAGAGTAAAATTCATAAAGTTGACAGATTAGAATCCGAGTTAGCTACACTAACGAAAACAGTAAACATTTTGAAACAAAAAACAGATAAAAATAACAGAGAACTATTAGAGTCTGAGCAACGTTCACTGATAAATAATATAGAAATCCACGGCCTGCCAGAATCAAACCAAGAGAATATTAAAAGAGTTGTTTTGGATATTGGAAAATCGTTTGGGTGTACACTTAGTGACAAAGATATAATCGAGACATATAGAACAGCCGGCAGCAGAAATATTTTGACTCGGAAGAGTAACAATATTGTTGTTAAGTTTGACTCTAAGAACAAAAAAGATGAAAGGTTGGCAGCAGTCAAAAAGAAGAAAGGCATCGACACAAACATGATCAATATACCAGGAGAGAAGATTCGCTTTTTCATTAACGACCATCTAACATTCAAATCGAAACACATACTGAGAGCCGCCAAAGAATTCAAAAAACAAAATAACTACAATTTTTTATGGATAAGAAACTCAAAGATCATGATTCGGAAGGACACCACCTCAAGACCGATACATATCTACAGCGTAGATCAACTAGAGGACCTCGAACGTCAATGAAATACTCATTTATATTATTATTTAAATTCTACTTACCACTGTCACAATACACACAGAAATATACATACATTCTCACAAATTACACAATACGCATACAAGACTCACTTAGACCAACATGTTACAACAATCAGTATGTGAATGCATATGTAATATTCTTATCATATAATAGATCCAATTGCATTGGATATCTCGATATAGGTGATTGTTATTCATTTGAGTGTAACTTAAGTCTAAAAATGGATATTACGCTTACGTTGCTAGTGCGTACGAATTACCTATGTCAGTCAACAGAGCTGAGCCCAGTGGACTTTTCACAATTCATAACATTTTTCTATAGATATTATTTATGTTTAATAATTGTATTTTTTTTGAGTATCAGTAATGATAACTTAATATCTACCTATTATAATGGCTGAATCTATTCATGTGTACTATCAAAATACTCGCGGATTAAGAACAAAAACTGAAGAATTCTATTTTAACGTATTGTCAAACGATTATGACGCAATATTTATATGTGAAACATGGCTTGTTGATAGCATATCCGACAGTGAAATATTCGATACACGCTATAATGTGTACAGGAGAAATAGAAATATTCAAAATAAAAGCAGAGGGGGTGGAGTGGCAATAGCTATTAAAAAACAATACAAAACTATTGTACAGAATGATTGGTATACATCGGCAGAAGATATTTGGATAACGATTACATTAAAAAGGTTGAAAAAAGTCCATTTATGTTGCACGTATATCCCAGGAACGGGCCCCAAACTGACAACTGCAGAACGAATAAATCTGGTTTCCGAGCATACTAATAGAATAAATGATTTGATAGTGAAATTTCCTGATGATGGTTTCTTGATTATTGGCGATTATAATATGCCCTTTATAAATTGGGAAACAACGGATGTTATAATGGACAACATAGATCAATGCTCTACATTATTGATAAATTCCCTTGCTTTCTCTAACTTAAAACAAATGAATAATATTCGCAATGCTCATAATCGCATATTAGACCTCATACTTAGTAACATATTAGTCTCTGTATCTGCTGCAGATGAGCCACTTGTTAGTGAGGATCCTCATCATAGATCATTACTGCTGGATATTACTCTAGCGGATTCTACGATGAAAACCTCTATACCACGCTCGACAAAACAGTTCCATAAAGCAGATTATAATACAATAAATGAAATTCTTTCATTAACTGATTGGAGTCCAGTTCAAAATACTTCTTGCATCAACGCATCTGTTGAAAATTTTTATAATATAATTAATCCTATTATAGATTCATTGATCCCAAGTAGAGTCATAAAAAGTTGTCACTATCCCAATTGGTATACATCATCATTGATAAAAATAACTAATGAAAAACTTTTTTACTTGAGATTATCGAAAAAAAATAAAAATCCCCTTGACCGCGCCACATATGAACTCTTAAGAAAAAGGCACAAAAAAATGGCTAAAGAGATATATAAACGATATATCACTTCTGTAGAATCGAATATTCAAAATAATGTCAACAGTTTTTGGTCATATGTAAAATCACAAGGTAAATCACAGATTATACCCGACTCAATGACATATCAAACAAATAGTTCAGAAAATCCAGTTGAAACTGCCAACCTGTTTTCGAAATATTTCGCCACAGTTTTTGACTCATCTACAGTAACACATACCAGCGGTCATAGTACAACTGATCAATCAAAATTTCCAATAAACATTGACAAAAACGTAACATTAATTTATCTTAGTAAAACAGACCCCAGGAAAGGCGCAGGTATTGATGGAATACCTGGAATATTTATTAACAAATGCGCCAACATGCTGGTGACACCGGTTTTCGATTTGTTTAACAAATCACTCAAACAAGGTATTTTCCCCGCGAGATGGAAAACAGCATTAATATCTCCGATTTACAAATCTGGTGACAAACATAATGTAGAAAATTATAGGCCCGTATCAAAGTTACCAATTTTGAGCAAAATATTAGAAAAGATCGTCTATGACCAACTCTATCCCTGCATTTCTTCATTGATCACACAAAAGCAACACGGTTTTATGAAAAAGCGCTCAGTGATATCTAACCTCGCTGTTTTCACTCATTATCTCAATGATAATATGGATAAAGGACATCAAATTGATACAATTTACACTGATTATTCAAAAGCGTTTGATCGTGTTAACCATGATGTACTAATAACAAAACTTTTACAAATTGGCATACATGGAGATCTTCATAGATGGATTCAATCTTATATTTCTAATCGCACTCAACTTACGGTGGTAAAGGGTTATGCATCTGAAAATATAACACATATATGTTCTGGAGTTCCTCAAGGATCCCACTTGGGACCACTACTGTTTAATGTATATGTCAACGACATTGGAAATTGTTTTAAATACTCTAATTATTCACTCTTTGCAGACGACATGAAAATTTACAATTGTGTGAAAACTATATCTGACTGTGCAAAACTTCAAGAAGATTTGGATCGACTTGCAGCTTATTGTAGATTAAATTTATTAAAACTGAACACCTCTAAATGTTTCTCAATTTCTTACACTAGAAAAATTAATAAACACACTTTCGATTACACATTAAATGATGAACACATAGTAAAGAAATCTTTGTGTCGGGATTTGGGATTATTCTTGGACAGCAAATTAAATTACAGACAACATATAGATAAAATTACAACAGCAGGTTATAAAAAATTAGGTTTTATTTTTAGGATAAGTAAAGATTTCAAAAATCCACAAACATTTAAAATATTATTTAATTCACTAGTCAGAAGTACACTGGAGTTTGGCTCTGTTATTTGGAACCCGCAATATCGAGTGCACATTAATAATATAGAAAAAATACAGCGTAAATATTTGAAGAGATTGGCATATCGAAGTATTGTTGCACCTATTCCACCGTCACTAGAATCAAGACGCAAATGCCAAGATATACAATTTCTGTACAACATATTGAACAATATTATTGACTGCCCGGAACTTTTGTCGAGTATTGACTTTAACGTACCATTGAGACGCTCCAGACACACAACTCTCTTCCGACCTAAATTATACAAAACTAATGCCGCGAAAAACTCAACTATAAACAGAATTATAAACACATACATAAAATATGAGAAGTCCCTTGACATAGACCTATTCAGTGATACAAAACATAAACTCGCTCAAAAATTAAAAACAGGAATTTCATAAGATTATCACTAACGCACAGCACGCATGCACATACACATATATGTACACTTACACATACACACACATACACACACACACCTTCACACATATACACCCTCACACACACATATGATTTTGTATCTTGTATATATGACTGTATTTTGTAATAAATCATGATAGTATTGTAAGCTAATAATTGATGTGCGGAGATGATAATTGTTATATTTGATATTTTTATACATATACATATACTATTCTTTGTACATTGTTAGCTTCAATTTGAAAAAATAAAAAATAAATAAAAATAAAATAAAACAATCTATGATAGGATAAGGAATGTGGACATCAGACGAGAATGCAAGACTGAAAGAGATATTGTGAGTAGAATGAAGATAAAACAATCTATGATAAGATAAGGAATGTGAACATCAGACGAGAATGCAATATTGAAAGAGATATTGTGAGTAGGATTAAAATAAAACAATCTATGATAGGATAAGGAATGTGGACATCAGACGAGAATGCAAGACTGAAAGAGATATTGTGAGTAGAATGAAGATAAAACAATCTATGATAAGATAAGGAATGTGAACATCAGACGAGAATGCAATATTGAAAGAGATATTGTGAGTTGAATGAAGGTCAATGCTCTGCGATGGTTCGGACATGTAGAAAAAATGAACGATGAATGCCTGACAAAGAGAGTATAGAAGGCTGAAAAGAGAGGAACGGGATGTAGGGGACGATCGAGAAAGAGTTGACATGATCACAAAAATGAGATTTTAAAGATGGTATAATAATATATGAAGTCAGAATAATATGAGAGCATGTATGATGCGATGCATGAATGTAAATGAGGCAAAACATATTTATCTATTTATTTATGTCAAGTTAGAAGATTCTGGCGTTCGGTTCTCTCTGCCTAACAATGTTGTTCTTTTAAAATGTTGTTTCATTTATAATGGAAACACAATATCGCCAGTCGCTCATTCGTATGGCTTGGTAGGTACACCGCATTCTCAAAAGATACACATTACGAAGGTTTACATGGATCTTGATCACACGAACTTTTCATTTTTATAAGGATTCGAGAGAACACAAGTTTGTAGCAGATAGCCACTTCACATGAATAAAAATAGATAATTTTGGGTTATGCGGGAACCTTTCTCAGCCATTTTTATTACATTCAGATAAGGAAGACAGTCAAGAGCGGATATGTTAAAGGCAAAATGTGGAAATTTTGTTCATTCGGATATCATTTGTGGAGAAACTCTAGAGCAAATGGATTTCTATTACAGTACATAGCACACACAGATACATTGTGATGAAACTTTCAGAATACAATCTCAGCATGATACTTGTTGATAATCTTCAATAAAAAAATAACCTTAAAAATTGCGAAATCATTACTCCCCACTACCCCTTTGGGTTAGTGAGGAGTAAAAATACACTTATGGTGTATTGCAAAAGTATACTTGTAATAATTAAACATTTGTAACCTTATCCGAATTTATATCATTAATTTCTTAATAACTGTATTTTCTCAAATCGTTACGAATGTGATACGAGTATTTTGTTTTGTTTTATATTATTGTTAATTAATTCTTTTTTTAGTAATGTTATTTGTTTTATAGATTCTGTGTAGTATTTTTATTGTGTTTTCAATTCTTGTGTTTTGCCAGTGACAACATACGGTCTTGAAACCATGTCACTTACTGCCAGAAGTCTCCACAAAGTTAAATGTACTCAACGGGCAATGGAAGGACAAATGTTGGGCGTATGCTTGAGAGACCGAATAAGAAACGAGGAAATAAGACGCCGGTCAAAAGTCACTGACATTGCAGAAAGAGTGGGAAGGCTGAAGTGGCAATGGGCAGGTCATGTGGCAAGACAGAGAGATAATAGATGGACCCCCAGAATTCTGAATTGGAGACCTTATCATAATAGAAGAAGTGTAGGGAGACCACAGAGGAGATGGACTGACGATATTGTCCAACTGGTGGGACATCGGTGGAATTAGAGTGCCTAGGATAGAGAGAAATGGAAAACCCAGGAAGAGGCCTATATCCAGCAGTGGAATGAAAGGGGCTAACAAGAAGAAGAAAAAGATTTTTACTGTGTAAGCATTTTTACTGTGTAGTTGCTGATTTCCTATACACAAGCTTCTAGCTCAAATTAGGAAAATAACATTAATTATTTTTTTTATAACATGTAATATTGAATGTAACTCGTATATTTAAATAACTAAAAAAATTGTGTTCCCATGATTATTTGTGAAGCAAATAAATGATTATTATAAAGAATTATGTGGCGTTCGATTCTCTCAGCCTACTTCATGATGGTATCCATGTGTTTATCTGCGTCTTTTGCATCTGAAGGTTTTGAACAACGACTTATCCGGCCCTGACGGGGGGGTGGCTTAAATCTTAAAATAGAGGTTGTGGGTCTTTAGACCTTTAACATCAAGGGGTAGCTTTCCATAAAGATGGCATTTTGTATCCTTCCCACCGTAGAGGAATATTTATGACATATTAATACAAAACACTAACAAGTCCAACGGAGAGACAGCTGAGATACGCCTGGAAAATCTCAAACTGTATAACATGTTTTGCAGATGGGTTGAAATCGTCGTTACAAGTTTCAAGAAGCATTTTGGGAACTGATGATCATATTTTTTTATCCTAACTGTCCACACCGAATGTTTTGTATGGAGATAAAATGAATGAATGAATGATTTCCAAAAGTATAAATATTACAAACCAACAAAATACAATTTAATTCATAATTAAAATTACAATTTTTTTTCACACATTAGGAACTTTTACTGCCTCGCTAGACATAGGGCCGGTATTACAGTCTCAGTTTAAGAGCTAAACTCAAGTTTTACAAAAATATAGCGTATTACAGTGTCCGTATAGGCCTAATCTTCCATCAAATACGTCACTAAAACGACAAATATTTAACTCAACGTTTCTGGCGGATTAAGTACCTAACGGTGAGTCAACTGTCATTTGCTAGGCAACGCGTGTACTTTCAGTTTCTATTACTAGAGGCGTAAGGCAACGAGTGTAGTTTCAGTGTTCTATCACTAGAGGCGTTAGTTGTATCGACGGTGGCGCCACACAACAAAACAAACTGACAGCCATATTGAAATGAACATGGGCATTTAAAAGCATTATTTTGCTGAAAAAAAAAATTTACCATGTTGGATAATAAAACAATAGTATTTCAAGTCGTAGCGTCCCGTTTTGTAGTTCGTATTATTTGAGGTTATTTAAAATTTGACACATAATAACCACAGAAAAAGTAAAATATGTCTATAATTGAAGATTTAGTAACTGTCATGTCATATTGCACTGTAATACGGAAATGGATTCAATCTCCCCTTATCTTGAGTTTGACAAACTCAATGAGTTGAGGGCCGACTGTAATACCGGGCCATAGTGTGTTCTGAGAAAGTACTAGTTTAAAATTGCTATGGCTACTCAGCAATCATAAGATTTGTTTTTTTTTTCTTGACATATTCCAATACAAGAAAAGTGATCTTGTTATTCAAGATCACTCCAAGGGCGCTGTAGCTTCGATATCGAGCGGTGGCCCCAACGTTTGAGGTTGGACTCTCGGGGGTAGTGGTTGAACTCGCGGATAGGGGATATTGTGTTGTCCGACGTTGCGGCTGCGTCGGGGATGAATAGGACCAATGGTCCTATAGCGTCCTCCAGCGTGGAAGTGGATCGCAAACTCCATCCTGTAGCTTATTTGTTGGCTCTACGAAACAAGGCAGTCTTAAGAAGTCTACCGAAGGTGTCGATGCTCTGAGCTACACATATGTCATGGAGCAATTTATTCCATTTTAAAGGCACATTCAAACTGAAACTGCGATCATAGTAATCCACCTTATTGACTCCAATTCTTTTAAAGAGTTGGTACTCTGTGATCCAGATGATCTTAATGTAAGCTGTCTTCCATAATTTGCCTGGAAACTTTTTGTAATCTATCAAGCTGATACTTACATATAATTCTTCTGAACGTGTATATGTCACTGAACTCTTAAATGGCTGAACCGATTCTGATTTGCTCTTCCCCATCGCCCAAAATCTTCAACATCACAGATTCAATTTATTTCCGAGTTCGTTGCTCTATCTCGGAGGGTGACTCCTGCGACGGTCCGTAGAGTCTTCATCTCCGTGGTTCTAAGGAACTTTTTGTTCTTGTGGTGTCAGCTCTTGAATCGCAGTATAAATAAACAAATAAAATAAAAGTAATCAGATTCAACACTTAATCGAGTACAGATTGAAAAAAGACCCATCTTTATAAATATTTGTACAAAACCGGCGCTGTTTAATAGAAGACAACAATTTCTTATTCAGAAATTGTTGACTAAAGACAAAACGAGTCGAGATAAGGGTCAGGGAAGAGGAAGTCAAGAGGTAGGAAGAGTGTTTGAAAGCTGAGGAGGCGGCTGTGGAGAGGACAAGTACAAGACGGGGCCGGTGAAGAGGTCTCTTGGGAATTGCCAAAAACATCAAGTGGTTGGTTCAACACAAAAGCGCGCGGCATTGAACGAGAATTAAAAAAAAATAATACGTCCTTTGAAAGTTGTATTTCGAAGAATTTAAATCAATCGACAATTTTGATAATAATGATGGGTGAGGCCGATGCATCAAGATGCGCTATATTGATTGTTTTATTAATTACAGGACCGTGGAGGAGCTGTTTCGAGCCGCCGAAGATAGAGAGATATATTCTATAGTGACATGTAGTATCGAAGGGACCTAACAAGATACTGGAAAACTCAAATAAATTCAACCATAGTTAGGATGAGAAATTTAATGTACGTTTTCTATAGACTACGGAACTGTAATAAGTTTGCATATTTGTGTATATAACTCCGTAGAACTAAATTCGCCAGATTGTCAACATTGCAAGCTTATCAACACAAAAATACGAAAGGAGTTATTATAATCTATTATTATCACCATAGATCATAAAATTTTTCCGTCTTACTTAAAAACGTAAACTATCTAAAGTACCTGGTAATAGAGCGTGATTAACGAAAAAGTTTACTTATAAACCGTGACTATCTTTATTACACCTTTATTTCTTCTTCTTCGATGGCGCTACAGCCCAAATCGAGCCTTGGCCTCCTTCAACAAGCGCCTCCAACCTCTTCTATCCTCAGCCGCCGTTCCCCAGTTAGGGACCTTTATTTAGTAGACGTCAAGTTAGGACGGGTCGAGAGGTTGTTTAACGCTTGACTAACGCGTCATACTAAGTATTTAAAAATGGAGGAGCTTTTATATATAATATGATCCGACGCATATTTGAGATTGACGGAAAAATTTAATCCTCTCAACGTTTTTTCTTGTTATTCTACATCGCAATCGTGTTTAAATTGAATCAACACGGCACAACGCGGTGTTTGTTTTCATTTTTCGATGTCTGTTATTCAAAGATTACACGCAATTATCTAATTTTTGATATCTCTGAAGCCGCTATGCGGCCATATGAAAAAAATAAATGAGGGTGTTCGTAAACAATTCAGTGAACTAGTTAGTCACATCTTAGTATAAATTTATATATAAGTAAGATATTTGAACACCGATCTCAACTATTTGAGTCGTGATTATCTGGTTGCGCATTTAGTAAGCTTTTAACGAAATCTAATAAGTAAGGCTGATAGACTATAAAAAAATAGACACAATCACAAATAGCCGTGGCCCGCTTAAATATTCAGTTGCTATTTTGATCGCTGAACAGACAGTACTTCCGGCAAGAACCGGACGTTGAAAAAACGCCATGTTGTTATTGTTGAACGACTTAAGTGTTGCCCGGCGGGAAAAATGTGATACCGACATAAAATAAATATTTCGTTTGTTCCTGGAAAAGAGCTAACCAAGCGTAAAATACAACTCTGACCAAATCGGTAAAGGGAACCCACGAAAGTTTACGACTCCCAACGGGAAAGAAATATTATTATAGCTCGGGAAATTATCAGAGGTCAAGGACAGGAGCGGTCTAAGTTTGAACCTATTCGACCTGCTGTAGCAAGTTTCGAATATCTGCCTAATATTATCCTATTAATATTTTCGAAATACGTGACACACTTTTCAACAATTAAAATCTATAAATGAATACGCGAAGCGAAAACTTCGGACCCATTTTTAAGCAAACTGCGCCCACGGAAATGTGTGAGATTTGGAATAGTTAAAGTTCATATGGAGTAGGAGTACAAAAAGCTTAAATTCGTTCTTAATATGTGTCACAAATACATTAAATTCAATAAAAAATATTTCACGTCAAACCATAGATTGGTTAGTTTCATACTGCCAATGTCAAACACAGTTGTTTTAAATTCAAACGATGAAGATGTTAAACAATATAAATTAATGATACTTTAACAAAAACACTTACCAATTTGTTTAAAGTAAACTTTGTACCTCTTGATGAATTCATGATGTTTTTTCACCATAGATCAGATCCAATGAGTTTTCAAACTTAAAAATTTAATGACTTCGAATTTTGTCGAATTCAAATTCATGGCAAAAGTCGAATTTTGACCTCTGAACGATCACTAGTTATAAATGAATTCGAATGATTTCCAGTATTTAAACAACATACCTACATATGATGTTAATCCATAGGTCTCTGATTCAAATCTGGCTCGAAGGACCAAGATAGGGAGATATTTACGATTATATCATACATGAAACACATTTAAGTATTGAATATTGTTTTGCGTCCATATTTTTTATATTTCTATTATTTTTCTTGTAGCAAATAAATAAATAATAAATATTATAATCCATAAGTCGCTGATTCAAATCCGGTTCGAAGGACCAAGAGATGGACATATTCACGATTATATTATACATGAAACACATTTAAGTTTTGAATATTCTTTCACGTTTATATTTTTTATATTCTTATGAGTTTTCGTGAAGCAAATAAATAAATTATAAATATTATTCTGAACCTTGCAACGCCACTGGTCCTAACTGCTCGGCGTTCTACCAACTACACTGATTGAACAGCGTAAAAAGTCATCTAATATTCAAATTGGACTGAATTTTGTATGGGCGCCATGTTGTAGTCCAAGTGTCATTTTTGTTGACGATTAGTACCACACACACACACTACTAGCCATAACAAGCCATCGTTTGGTGGGGGGGTGGCATGTCATGTCGTTTGTGAAAATGTTTAGGTTATTACCAACAAAAACTAATGACCCTAGTGGACATGTTACGAAACTAATGACAAGAATTTGTGAAGTTTTAGTACAATGTCGATTGGTTTACTCTACATACATTTCTTATTATTATTTTTCACCCATAGCTTTCGACCCCATACTTTTTTTTTCTTTTTATTTACATAATTAAACTGCACACAAACAACACTAGGTAAAAAATAACAATGAGTAGACTTAATATATAATTGTTAAACTATCCCTACCTAGTGTCAATTACTTGTGGCAAACCAATTCATATAAGTAATAACATACGTAACAAGGGATGCGAATGTGTAGTGGGTGAAAATGTGTATTGAGGTGTATAAAATGATGTGTATAATGTGTCTCGCTATGCTGATTTTAAATTGAACAGTAAGTTTTTGTATCGGTAAGGCGAGTTAAGGAAAATATCTAGTTATAGGGTACTTTGATGCTTATTGTAAGTCGTGAGGATTCTGTTTATTGGTGAGTTTAAAGATGAGTTAGTTCTATAGCAATAATTATGGAAGAGTGCTTGCTTTAAATATTTTCATTGTTATTTCTAATATTATATGGATGCCCTTTTTATATACGATTGATGTTGGCATTAGCTATTACAGTGTCACTGTCTCGAAATGCATTGGCCCCGGCACAGTTTTTTGCTTAGTGGAGATTGCAGATGCAATAATTATTGTAATGTCTATTAGTGTATGTATAAATAAAAAATATGAAAATGAGAAAGAAGGCATATTTGCGATACATTATACGGTCGTAAAACGGTCTACTGCACCTCATCATCAAAGGGAAAATTGAGGGAGTCGCTGTGTGGATAGGAGGCAGATGTCATGGCTACGAAACATCAGGGAATTGACTGAAGTAAACAGAGTGAAAGAGCTGTTCCGGTTATCTCAAGGCAGAGATGTCTCCGACAGAGTAGTAGCCGACGTCAAGGGGACCTGACATAGCACAAAAAGATTAAATAGAATTTCGCAGTCTCCTGAGAAAATCTATCTGCACCAAATCAAAAAACTGAGCATGGTCCTATTGAGACGAAATCGTCTATCGTGTCTCAATAAATATTTTATTAAAACAAATTTCCACATTTCAGAGATTTAGGTAATATGTTAATCGCCTCAAATATCCAGACAGTAAAAGCTGTATCTTCGCCGGAAATTGAACCCGAGACTATTGTTCCATCTACCTAACTGAGGCGCAAAAGCGGACATTTAATTTTTTTTTATTTAAAAACCTAAAGTCATTTTTTGTTCCATAATCCATCCGTGTGCATTGTAGACGAGATCCCAAATAGGTTTTATAATAACATTACTATTCCATTACACTTGTAACTAGATGATAGGGGATGCAATTAACCCTGGAATGACTAGTAGATGTTAGATAGCATTTCAGGATTCAGGAAACATGAGTTCAGTAGAATTCATTCAGGAATCAAAATATACGAGACAAGACGAGTTTAATATACGGTGGCAGAGTTGCTTGGAAAGTAACTCAACGTATCACAAACCGCGAAGAAAAACACAATTTCATTTCAGTCAAAGGCGTACAAATGAGAAATTTATTTGATCCAATTTAAAACTGTATCAATTTTGTTCCTACCTACATGTGATTGTGTGAAGCGAACGAGGATTTATATAGTTACTAAGGGGTTGTGTATTTGCTGTATAAATTCTCTCCCGACGAGAGAGTGTTTTGCTTTACTCTGTTTGTTTTGTATCTTTTACGATGTTTTCGATTATTTTATTTATGTGATGTGAAACACTTCTTCGCTTGTTATTGATGGTTATAATTTTAATGAAAAAAAAACTTTTATTCGTCTTAATGCCTTTGTAATCTACAAATCCTGGTCAGCAGGAAGAACCTGGATGCGGAGAAGACAAGATAGAAACCACTGAAGGTAGATAAAAGAGGCGTATTATATTCAGCAGTGGAGGTACATCAGAATTTGAAGGAAAAACAAACAGTCGATATTGTGATCATTGTGGTCCTTCGAGCCGGATAAATTTTTGATAAATTTTGATAAAAAATGGTTTATTTTATACAGTAAAAGTATTTTGTTTACAGTTTTAAAATATTAAGTTTTAATAAAAGGAGACAAAAAATATTATGAATTATTGAAATTCAACGTGTTTAAATCAATCAAAAAAGTAAATGAAAAATGAGGACACACTTTTTAAAGTTTTCTTCGCGTTGACACGAAGAATTGAAAAATAATGCACGTCAGTCCGTAGATTGCTTACATAACTGATACACACTGATACATTTCCTAGATTAAGTATATAATATGCTTGTGCTATAGTTGAACAAAATCAGTCGAGGCAGCTAGGGTGGGGTTCGAACTCGCCATCGTTGGTTTACTATGCCAGCGCAATGCCCACTCTGCCAGCGACCCATCTACATAAAATGATCTTCGAAAGGGGTTTATTTGATTTTTGTTGTTGAGAATAAAAACATAACTCTAACAATAGAAGACTGACCGGAAGACCACTGAAAAGATGAAAGGACAGTTGAAGCTTCTCCTATCAGGATAGTCCATCTTAAATAAATAAGTCATATGACTTATTATATACTTATACGATAAGGAAGAAGATTAAATAAAAACACTGGTTTTACCTCTTTTCCGATGCTGGGGCCTGGAGCTCCCGGAGACAGGAGACCGTTGAGCGGCAGTTGGGCGCCACCGAGCCCGTTGCACGGCTCGAGCCGGACCAGAGACTTGGCCGAACCGCGCACACGCACGCTGGACCAGCGCGCCTGCGCGGCTCCCGCGCCCGGCTGAGTGGTCGCCGCCCCCGCCGGCGGCGCCGCCAGCAGGGGGATGTCCCCGGCGCGCTCACTCATGCCTCGGCCGTCATCGCCCGGGGAGCGCCCTCGCGAAGCGCCGCGGCCCACGGCAATGAGCGATTTCCGATTGGAGGCAAAGAGGGGCCTCGCGGCGGGGCAGCTGGTCGCGGAGGAAGCAGACCTAGTAGGGAGACGAGGGAGTAAATCTCAACTTGGTGTCCAGTTTTGATAAGCTTCCAATATGATCAATTAATTATCAAATAAAGGGTTGGGTTTCGCGACTGGGTAGCTGTTACACAACGACAAATGCTGTCAAAGCCGGCTTTCAACTCAGCGTCCAGTTTTGACAAGCTTCGATTTGATGTATACTATGTGAATTTGATCTATGTCATGTGTAAAATTATCAATCTTCAGCCACAGTCGCTCACAACTTATTCCTTCTATATCAATAGGTTGTTTTCAGAAGATTTTAGTTTCTAACAACAGTCTTCAATGTATATATTATGCTTTTGTTATTTAGCAGGACATTTATACATCGAACGAGAATTCTGAAATCATTATTAGTTTTGACAAATTTCCAAATATCAAATTTAGTCTATCGTCAGTTTGATCTTTTTCTGTCAAGCTTGAAATTGTCAATATCTCGATTTGAAATTGTCAACATAACTTATATAATACATTCGTTTTATCTCGAACTGTTAGTTTTTTTTTTAATTTTTCAACTTGGTTCTCAGGTACAAGTGTTATTTTTTAAGTGATCAGGTATGCATCGATCAGTTCTATACTTATCACTTTACAGGAATGCTTATATCAGTTCTAGGGTTGTCAAATTCGTAAGTACATAATATAAATCTTCTTACAAGTATTTCTTTTTAAGTTTAAGGAGAACAAAAGCACTTTTATCGTAGAATTTGAACAACAATATGACGTAATCTTCTAGTCTTTTTATAGGACGGTCCCAAGTTGAGAAGTTTAAAGAGGAAATCGAATAATCTCTGTCAGTAATCCCATTCAAATATTATTATACAGATTTCTAAAGAATCTCAGGATGTAAAAGAACGGACGAAGGCAAATTTTAAGAAATTTCCTTTGAAAGTCTTCAGAGTAGTGGAATAATTTCATTCAACCGATGAACTCTGGCATTTTGATTCGGATAACCGATATTTATTTTTAAATCTGTCTGTTTTTGTTTTCTCGAGACTTCTGTTTATCGGGTTTATTTCGAAATTTAATTGTGTACTCCAAATACTGAACGGCTTTGTTTGTAACCGTCGTGACAATTCAAGCTTCCTCTGAAGTTTTTAATATATATTTGCGAGTATCTGTTTTGTTATTTCTTTCTTATATTCGTCTCCTGAAAGGACAATTTAAGAACTCATTCAATTATTGTGCTCCGGAAACATATTTAATTAGTATTGAAAAAAATTCTGGGTCTCGGATGCGAATAGGTATCAAACGTTTTGCAGAAACTTTTCTCGGTTTAAGAGTAAACGTGAGTGCCTGTTAACCTTTTGTTTGTAATGCTTACGCATTTAATTTGCCCTAGATCTGTTCAAAAGTTCGGAGAGCCGATATACCTCTTTTGATTCGCCATCTAGGAACTTGGTTCGTTCTTTACCGTGTAAACAGTTATCCGTCCAAAAGTTCAATAGAAGCTTTGATTAGTTCCCGATAAATGTTTATTTCTTAACAACCATGACGGAAAATTTCTTAACAACCATTCTGGAATGTTTCGTATAGTTTTACTAAAACTATTAATGTGACAAATACTTAAAATCAGTAACTATTGAGTTCCATCAAATTATCTTATATAGCACTGATGCGATGATTGTCCAAACATTTCTTTAATGTTTTTTCACCATTTATATCATACAATTAAAAAAAAAGATAAATTATATCACTTTGTTTTTTTTTATTTGGATTTATCACTTTATTGCTGTTGAAATTAAATTAATTAATTACTTTTATATATACTAAGAGTACTCATATTTATGTTCAGATATACATTGCGGAATGCGGAAAAACCAATCTTAAAAAAGTACGTCTATAGAATCAACAATTTATACTATTGCATAAAAAAGCATATACATTTAGGCCACCCAAATTACGAATTATGCTCAGAACTTCTTCATATATTGTTGTTAATGGTACCATGGATTCGAGACTTTTACAAGGCATACAACTAAATATTCCTAGGAGATCGTAATCAGTTTGGAATATGTCTTTTCTTTAACTTACGTAACTATTTTTTTTTACTACGTAACTTATATACTTACCTATTTTTTTACTTCGATTTATTTAACTCCTTTTTTTTGTTTTTGCTTAACTTATGTAAAGTTGTCGCCAAATATCTTGAGCCATTTCGCCGAGAAGGAGGGCGATTTGCACGTATACCATTGAAGCAAAAAGACACAAAAGCCTGGTTCAAGATATTTGGCGATATTTATAACTGTTTTTTTTTACTTAACTCTTTTAACTTGGTTTTCTCTCATTTATGTAACTCTTACTTGTGTAACTTTTTTTTATTGGCTTTCGTCACCCGGTGACGTTCTTAGCCACTTACGTGTGTGATTAAATATGAACTCATGTAATTTTGTAATGTTGTGCGCATCCATAATTTTTTTTTAACAAAAAAATGAATATGTCCTTGTTAAACAAGTACATATACATCTTCCTACGTTCCCTAAAATAAGCAAATAAATGCTTGTGCTATAGGTGAACGAAATCGGTCGAGGCAGGATTCGAACTCGCGATCAATGGATTAGTAGCCCAGCGCGCTAACCGCTCTGCCATCGACCCAAATTGGACGTCCAGCACTCATAATAATAACCAATATTGTTTTATTTTTATGAAAATTGTAAGCTGGATGTCTGTCGATGTACCCTTTTATAAATAAATAAATAAACAGAACGTTTTTTTTAACTTCAATGCGTTCTTTAATGAAGAAGACCTCTTCAATAACTTCTTAAACTGATTTTGATGTTAAATTAAGAGGTTGCTGCTCCGCGGTAAATAGTGTTCGCGTGTTCCCCTTTTTCCTAATTTTCTATCCTGCTACATTCCTCAAGACCACTTGCACAATGCTTTTAATTGTAAACTTAATGTTTCGCATTAAATTCAACTGTAGGTATGTTTACACAATAAATTAAAATAAAATAATATATCTTAAACAGCCGACTCTAATGTGTGCTAGTAAGACATGGACATGGCAGAAAACGCATGAAAGTAGAATAAACGCGGCTGATGTGAGGTAATTAAGGCAAAGACAGTGTTTCACCCTTTTGTTCAGAATGTACAACAAAACTTTGTTGGCATGTGATATAAGAGCGATCTTTCTATAGTTGTCACAACATTTGGCAGGTGATCATTTTTTGTGCAGTGGAACAAAAACAGACTCCGTCCAATCTTTCGGCCAGATACCAGTTTTCCAGACCTTATTACATAACAAGTGCAATAGATGTATGCCTCTGTCATCCAAACATGAGAGGATTACTGCGTCAATTCCGTCCATGCTTGGAGCCTTATTAAGCATTACCTTATACATATTTATTTCAAATATTTCGAGGCAAGCAAAGCTCGCGGAACTCAATGTTATCGTCGTACCGACTCTGATGTATACAAGTGAGACATGGGAATGGCAGAAGACGCACGGAAGTAGAATCAACGTAGTTGAAATGAGGTCACTAAGACGAATGTGTGGTAGGACGATGTATGATAAAATAAGAAATGTGGATATTAGACGAGAATGTATGAACGAAACAGATGTCGAAAGATGAAAATAAATGCCCTGAGATGGATTGAACACGTAGTAAGAATGAGTGATGACCGTCTGACAAAAAAATATATAAGACTGATAAAAGAGGAACGAAAAGTAGAGGTCGGCCAAGGATAAATTGGCACGGTCACATAAATGGAATTTTGTAAGATGGAGACGTTAGAAGTAAGAATAACAGAAGAGACTGTACAAGACGACGCATGTGAATGAAGCGAGAAATGTATGTGAAGAGAGAGGAGTCTGGTGTTCGGTTCTATCTGCCTACCCCAAACAGGGAAATGGCTTGATAGTATGGTATGTATGTTAGTATATTCTTAATTAACATTACTATAAGTAGATAATAATTCAGCTGTAGGTTCGGTATAAATAAACTTCGATAAACGCGACACTGTATTCAATTAGACGGTTGACGCATGAATGCCTACTAGATTTGTTTGTCAATTTTCGCAAATCTTCAAGAACTGTCGAGGATATACAAATTGCAGTTATTGAGGAGCGCAGCTACAGTATCATAATTTGCATCATACGGAAAACAATGATATTTAACAGGATATACTAACCTAGTTTTGTCCATATTGGGTTTTGATTTGCTATCATAACTGTGAGGCAATTTCATAACATTGATAAGATATCTAGGAAATATATTATATGTAATAAACTGAATACTGAAAGGGCGTCTACTGTTTGGAGCGTTGTCTAATAAGGGGTGGGTGTTAAGCGATATTGCCAATTTGACGCTTCGTCGGAATGCACATATTTATCACATAATATGTACGTATACATACACAAAAAATATTCTTTTATACAGGAGGCGACAGAGAAATATATTCAAGAGACAGAAATAATATCTGATAGATGGATCATATCACAATGACCCTTGTAAAAGATGTCAGATTTGGTGACAAAATTATCAATTTGTATTCATTACATTGCTACGCCCCGTACTAAATTATGGTTCCGAATGCTGGGCTGAGTAAAAAGGATGAATTGTCTCTATTAGTAATCGAGAGAAAAATACTCAGAAAAATATTCAGACCTGTGCAGTTAAACGGCCGACCGCCGTGACACAGTTGGTAAGCCGTTCGGTTTCTGTTTGGGCGTCCTGGGTTCGATTCCTAGCAGAGGAGAAATTTATATTTATCACGCAAATATTGCTTCTCTGGGTTGGAAACACTGGTTAGATGGAAGAAATTCCATTTTTTTAACGGAGTTTGGAGAATATAGCAAAATGGCGAGATCTACAGTATTTATAATGAGCCCAACATAATAATAAAAATAGGGAGGCTGCGATTGGCGAGGTACGTGGAAAGAAAGAGTGTCAAAGAGGATCCTGCACACAAAGCCCCAAGATAGACGCATCATCGGTAGACCCATACTCCGATGGCTGGATGGCGTGCAGCGGGATGTGCTGTTGGTGTACGGAACTGGAAAAACAGGTGCTAGGATAGAGGATGATGGTGAGGAACGATGGAGGAGGTCAAGGCTCGCAACGGGCTGTGGAGCCGCTGACAATAATGATGATTTAGAAAGTATTCGTGTTTAGATTTTTTTTGACTTTTCGATTAAACGTGGAATTTTTATTACAAACGTAATTATTGGATTTATTCTGTACATTTTTATGTGCACTAAAAGAGCTTGACAAACGCGAGTAACAGCATGGAGGCAAAGGTCAGGGCAAAAGTGATACGAAATATGCTACCAACAGTAGAACGTCAACTGATCTAACTCATTCACTCAAATTAGAGTACCTACCTATAACCCTTAACTAAAATTTGTTTGTTCACAGGTTACGTCACCCATAATCTTTATATTAGCCAGCTCTACAATTTGTATTTTTTCTGTACAGTGTTTTGTATTTCCTGGAAAAAATAACTCTGTTTTTTCTGTAGTGTATACATGATTCTACATGATATTTAATTTACCGTGTTTTTGGATATTTTATCCTTCTAAATAATGTCCTCGTAAGAAAAAAATATCTATTGGGAAAGCAAATTATATATTAGATATTTCATATCACCGAAGATAAACTATCAAGCTTCTGATTATATTGAAATGGTTGATTAGAATTCTTGTGTTATGTATCCTTCCACAATTCTGCGAGACTTAAGTGAAGATGATTTAAAATCAGTCATCAATTCTGACAGTATATATCAGGGAAATACAAAAATTTCCCTGTCACACCCAGGCTGTGGAGAGGTGCGTCAAACTTGTGACAGAGGCTTCGAATAAGGTTTATGGGCATGAAGCTAGAGATGGCTTCATTCTAGCAACACTGAAGTCGAGATCAATTACATATGTCTCGTTTCTCAAAAAAATCAACTTTAAATGTGTAGTAGATAATATACAAAAAAAATACAGCTAGCCAAAGAGCCAAAAGCCGAAGAATCCTACTCTATGTATTTTTTTTAAATATTCATTCATTCATTCGTCCTTTTCCTTATGACTGAGGATAGCGGCTGTAGTCTGTCGCCACACGTATGGCCCGCCTCCATGCCAATCTGTTTTGGGCTGAACGCCGAGCACCACTCACCGAAGACCCCATTGTGGACTTAACCAAATCGCTCCATCAGGTCGGTGAGCGACCACGAGATCTCCGTCCCTCCACGCTGCCCATCACAACAAGCTTCTCGAGGCAGTCTGGTTCCCTTCTGGCAAATGTGTCAAAAGAATTAAAGGATACGTCTGTAACATATCGTCGATAGACGATCCTCGATCCTTAGCTCGTCTAGAATTGACTCATTGGTTCTTCTGGCTGTGTTTTTAAATATGCATAATGTAAATATGTATCACATACAACAATTGGATGGTTGGTTAGGTAGGGTGTGGGTAGAACTCGACGTGCAACCACGCTGTGAGTTCTGGGTCGTTTTGTTCTAGTAAAACGAGCAAAGAGTTGCACTATGAAAATTGAATAAAAATAGGTAAATTTCCGTATTTTCAAAACGTTTTGCGAACGGAAAAAAATAAAATATGGATAAAAATTAAATTTATTTAGATTATTTAACCTATTAAATAAGCATAAAAATATAAATGGTGTTTGTTTAAAAAAAAATACAAAAAAGGCGCGATTTTATAAATTTTTCAAAACTTTTAGTACGATGCGCGAACGGAAGATGTTAATCGATTTTAAATTTTTATATGGCGTTTTTCATCACATTGCAATAGGCAACTTTTCCGCACTAAAGCGTTTCGAAATTAAAAAAAAACTTTTTTTCGACCCACACTATTATATACGTTGAATCATAAATATTTATTTTGAAGCATTTATATGTCCTTATGAAATGTATATATTCATCCTCAAACACCCCCCAAATTAGGTATGAATGCTTGTGCTATAGGCAAATGAAATGGCTAATCAAGAATCAATATTAATTTATCTCACCAAAGTAAATCCATCACAAACACACCAAGTAGCTTATTTTTTGTGTCAACTCGATTAAAACTAATTTAATACATACCTATTCAAGCTTGCGATCATCATTTTATTTTTATTTTATATTACTTCTCGGGCAACTAACAGTTACTATGTCAAATATCAATTTAACACGCACCCAATAACAAGTTGCCACATTCTGGAGACTAACGATATTAAATCGTCTCACAGATACAGACTGAAAACACAATTAAAAACTGTGTCTCCACCGGGAATCGAACCCGGGACCTTTGAACCACGAAGGCCGACAGTAATAAGAAGTTTTTTGATTATTTTTTAATAAAAGAGAAAATATTTCATAATCTTAGTAATCGCATGCCAGAAGTTGCTAAAGGGAAGGATTTTATTAATATCATCGTAATTGCTGTTTTGGCGTTTATTAATTCATCCTTCTCTTGAAGTTTCCTACAAGTTCCACCCTGCGCATATTTCCAAGTCGAGCCGATATGGGGCGCGGTCAGGTCTACGTGATGTTTTCAAGTTTGTAATTAATTTCTGATTGAACTCTTTCAAGGAGAAGAGATTTTCATCAGACCTTAAATAAATTCGATACCATGACATGAAATTATTTTTTCCAAAAAATTCATTTCACAATAATTACACTTTGATATCGTCAAAAAAGTACACATCGCTGGTAAGAGAAGAAGAAGATGGCCAAGGAAAAGTTGCACAATCTTTCAAATGGGATTTGAAGGATGGAATAGAAATAAGACAGGCAGACCCTCAAAAAATGACAAGACAGCTGGCAGAAGACTTTCCAGGAGACAAATGTAGCGGCACAAACAAATCCTTCAGATCTATAGCATTGTGTTAGCCGTTAGTCACATTGCGACCCCATAATTTATTATGTTTCTAACTGCTCGATCGAATAGGAAATACGAGAATGTATATAAAATATGGCGCCCAATGTGGGGCGCACCATTTTTATTTAGCCTCACATTATTTTTATGAATAACTTAAAAATCATAAAACAGTTTTTAATACATAAACAACAAAAAATCGTATTACTAAGAACGTTCTTTGTAAAATTTGCAACCGGTGTCGGATCTGACTCTCCGTCATGTGGCAAATTGCAATTTTAAATTGTTTTTTAATTTATAGCTGTAAATAAGCCTGATTAGCAAGATGGCAAGATTAAAAAAGTAGTAAATACAAAGTTATAAGTAAAATATCTATAAAAATAACTTAAAATTAATAAGTTATTTTAGATAACATTAGGTAAATATATTATGGCAAGTCAGACAGTGTGTTATTTGAAGTTATCACCACGTGGAGTCAGTTTCATTATATGTTCTGGCCGAGCCAATATAGCGCAATGAAACCATTTGTAATTTGTGCACGTATTTCAAGCTTTCGTATACCGTCGACAGATGGAGCCATTGAACGTGAATTATTAAAACATATTGGGAAAGTATTTAAATGAAAACGCTTCGCTGCATCCCATTTTTATATATGTACCAACTTTCCGCGACTTGAATTTATTGATTGGACTATTTTTTAAAGATATTGACATTTATTTAGGGATAATAATAATAAAAATAAAAATTTATAAAGCGCCGTTTAGTGATACAAGATCACTCCAAGGGCGCTGTAGCTTATTTGTTGGCTCTATGAAACTATACAATATACATAAAAAACTATAAACATTTGCTGTGTTTTTGTTTTTTTTCTTCTTCTTTTATCTGGCAAAATAACATTATTTTAAGAATGGGTTTCCTAAAACTACATATACAAAAAATATATATAGTTATTTGACCATCTTAAACAAATAGGGTCGTAAATTAGATAATTAAGAAGCAATACAAATAATAAAGACTATAAAAAATATTATAAAATTTTACTTAACGATAGCTAAATTGAGTCCGCCCATGTCACAATTACCTCATTCTCTTTTTCCTTTAAAATCATTTCACTGTACGCGACTAAACTGAGATCTAAAATTCTACTTATTACTGTTAATTATAATTTTTTTAAATAATAACACTTTTTAATGATTCCACTGTCTATAAATAGTAGAATCATTTAATAGTGTTTTAATTTTTATGAACATTATTTAAGTTTTTTATCAAGGGGGTACATTGTGATGAAATTAAAAGCAGTATAGAAAGTGTAATTTTTATGAAGGGTAGTTTATAATTTGTAGTTTTTATAAAGTTTAGCAGATAATTAAGTGCAATTCTAATGAAGTGTAGTTTATAATTTGTTGTTCATATAAAATTTAGTAGTAAATAAAGTGTAATTTTTATAAAGTGTAGTATATAATTTGAAGTTTTTATAAAAATTAGCAGCATACAGAGTGTCATTTTTATAGTGTGTAGTTTATAATTTGTAGTTTTTATAAAATTTAGCACTATATAGAGCGTCATTTTTATGAATTGTATTTTTTCATAAAGAGATGGCAAGTTGCATATTTTGGCCACATATTCCGTGGTGATAGATATGCTCTTCTACAACTTATAGTGGAGAGAAATATAGAAGGAAGACGGAGTATGGGGCATAAAAGAATATTGTGGCTTAAAAATCTCAGGCAGCGGTGCGGGATTCCGGATGTAATTGGTTTGGCGCAAGATAGGGATGAGTTTGGTGTATTGGTCGCCAATTCCGCCAGGTCCGTTATTAAAGCGGCCGCTTCGAAACTAGTCGTATCAACTAACTCACACGTTGTGATATATAATTATTAAAAATATTTTAAAATGTGGAACAGAGTCTACTCTGAAAATATCAAAGCAACAATACTAATTGTTTCATTGGCAAAACACATGTTTTCGTCCACGATGTCTTTCTCAAAGTCTCTCAAAGCGAAAGGAAATTGAAAGCTAAAGTCGACCAGAGAGTGTAGGTAGGTGTCCTCTACTGGTTTCATTTAGAGAAAGATATAGACAGTCGATTAATATCTTGCTTGACGTATGTTTAGAAGAACCAGCTGTTACAAATTTGTAACTAGATCAATGCTACATACGCGTGAATGTAGGTACCTATTTACATACATGTAGAATGTATGAATATTAAACCCGGACGAAGTATCTGAAACTACAGTTTCTCAACCTTTAATTATTTTTAACCCTTTCTTAACCGATGATTCCAATTGGAATCATTAATGTATTTTACGTATATCTCAATGTAAATTGTTATCAGCTGTGTTATTTCTCTTCTAAATTATTAATCACAATATTTTTGATCGCTTACAATACTGAGAATGACAGAAACTTCTGTACTCGGTTATTGTACAGTTGAAAACTCGGTTATTGCGAAATGTGCTTTTCTTGCTAAACACGGTTATTCATTATTTAATAAATGTTAGTTTTTTTTGTTTTTTAAGTATGCTATTTTTTTTTTTAATTTAAAGATTTTTATTTTATGAAGAGTGTATAGAAAAAAAGTGTAATTTTTTTATGATAGCTGGACTTCGTCATCCCAGGAGGCATAGTTTCTGAAGAACAGACCAACTAGGTCTACTAAACGAAGAAGAAGAAGAAGAAAAGTGTATAGTGTTTATGAATGATAACAATAGGAATCGTAAAAAAATTCCAAAAAAAGGAAAAATATTTATATGAAAATAGTCAAAATCTCTTTATAATCACACATTTTGCCCATTTTTTATGAAACATTTATTTTCACAATGCTTTCATAATTCGGATAAGAAATGGTTAATTAAGTAATACAAACAGGTGTTTCAACCTAAAACAAGAAAAAGGCGAAGAACTTTAATGTAGAAACTCGAGGTAGGTACCTTATAATATTGATTTAATTAGAATTATTATTTAAATATTTTGAAAATGGAATTTATTGTACGAAAAAAAATTGAAAAACAAAACATATGTATTCAATTATACACCATGCTTGGGGTTGGTTCTTGAGCTGTCAGATACAGAAAAATATTTTCATTGTTATCAATTTTTGCATTTTTATATTATAATTATATCCTAATAAACTATTAAACATATATGATTTGTTTTGTATTCATTTTATTACGTTGATAAAATCCTAAATAATGTTAAGCTAAAAATTAACACGAAATCCATTGACTGAGGCGGTACAAAGTTCGCCGGGTCAGCTAGTAATAGATAAAATAAAATAAACATACTTGGTATTCGTTCTATTTGATTTGATTGATTAAATTATTGACGCGTTTCGTTTAAGGCATTCGTCATTATTCTGACTTGCACGAAAAGCGTCAATAAACAATTATCAAATCAAACAGAAAGAATACTAAATATTTTTATTTTAATGTTTATAAATATCTACATAATGATTGAATCACTCGAATGTTCGAATTCTTTAAATAACAATATTATGATAATTTTGCGTTTCCTCCCACCGTTTGAGAAGGCCTGGTTTAAAGATAATATTAGAGCAAACAGCTTCATAGAGATACTTTTAATATTGTGATACACTGTAAAAATTTACAACCGCTTACATAAAACATTATTAACGAATGTACATTTCAACAAACGATCATCAAATTTATTGACTCGTAAGCGATATCACAAAATTGGCTTGATTAAAATATATATATACAAAAAAGTTAGGGTTGTCTCGAGTTTCATGTATATACATATCTGGTTGATTGGAAGAAATTGACGTTGGGCAGTAAGCCCGTCAGGGTACAAAATAATAAACAAAATTTTCATTATTTTTATTGAAAGAATGACTATGTCCTTGAAATAAGTACATATACATCCTCGTACCTAAACAAAGCATAAATGCTTGTACTATAGGTGAACGAAATCAGTCGTGGTGGGATTCAAACTCGCGACCACTGGAATACTAACCCAGCGCGTTAACCGCTCTGCCACCACCTATCTAATGAATTATTTAAAATAAAATTACTGGTTATAATTATTTTAATTTAAAATCATGTAATGCGCATGTACGTGAAGTCAAAAACGTTGTTTTGTAACGAGTAGTCAAAAACATTATACCTACTGTAATGAGTAGTCAAAAACATTATGCTGTAATGAATAGTCAAAACATTGTTTTGTGACGAGTAGTTAATAACATTGTTTTGTGACGAGTAGTTAATAACATTGTTTTATGACGAGTAGTTAATAACATTGTTTTGTAACGAATAGTCAAAAACATTATACTGTAATGAGTAGTCAAAACATTGTTTTGTGACGAGTAGTCAATAACATTGTTTTGTACCGAATAGTCAAAAACATTGTTTTGTAACGAATAGTCAAAAACATTGTTTTGTAACGGATAGTCAAAATACTAACGAATAGTAAAAATAATCACACCAAACAAAAAAATCACAATACTAGTAAAATCTTGCAGGGAAGTTAGTAGTTTAGTAAAAAGTATTAGTAGAGGATTAAGGAACGACAAATTAATGTCATAATAAATGCAAATACTTGTGTTTTTGTTTGATAATGCATAGAATATTTTTGCGTGCTAGTTTAATAACAGTGAAAAAGAGTGCTGGATTGTAAACCATTTTCGTTCATTTTAAACCATAGTAATGTTTAAGACACTGAAAGAATCTTATACTAGCGGCAACGAATGATGGCCATTATGACGTTTGGACTTTCATGAAACGTGGAGGAATAAATGTAATACTTCATTGTGCACACCACTTAAGGCGACGCAATAGGCTCCAGGGTACTTATTGGATGTTCATTACGCCGTACTCTTAAAAAAACAAAACAAAAAATATTCTTTCATGATCTGTCTAAACGTTGGTCCGATAAACTTTTTTGTTATTTTATGAACTTCTTTCCTAATATTTTTTTAATAATACCTGTTTTTTTCCGATTAGCTACCGATATCTCAAAAGAGGCTTAGAAACATGAATGTTTTTGTTTAATGATAGTAATTATATAAATGCTTCTGATAAAAGGAATTTTCCTTTGCGGCAGACATTTTCATGATCTTCATTTCTCTCTGTGTCCTTCCTACTCCTTCATCACCAATCAAAATCCTCTGCACACTCCTATATTTTTTTATTTGTTGTTTTGATAAGTTCTGTATATTTTTTGTTTCATTTTTCTTATTCTATTATATATTTTTTTTTATTTACACATTATATGGCATAATCCATTTACGTGTTACTATACTAACATATTATTAAAATATAGAAACAGATAAAAATATAGAAACAGATAAAAATATAAAAACAGATAAAAATATAAAAACAGATAAAAATATAGAAACAGATAAAAATATACAAAAAGATTAATATACATTCTGATAAAAATCGGTTAATAAAAATAGACAAAAAAGAATTAGACACCTTACAAACAGAATAAAATATAATAGTTCACACAAAAAAACTAATGTATCAATTGATTCAGCTTCAATGAAATCTAAAGTAATAAAGCAATCAAAATGTTAGTGTCTGTGTGTGTGTGTGTGTTTGTCTCACGCCTTCTGAAAAACCAAGAGCATCTAAAAATCTAATTTAAGTGCGAACATGTACCAGTATACCTGATGCAGTGTCACGCTAAAAAGAATGCGATAAAAATGCTGAATTTTAAAAATATTTAAATAATTATTTTTTTCATACAAAATTTTCCAAGTCATATCTGTCAAAAAAGTGTACATTTTGCACGCAAATATCTGTTAGTTTAAAAGTTAGAAGTAGGTATTTACACAAAAAAAATATATTTTGAAGTATAACTTAGCGTTTAAGTGAAAAAAATGGTGAATATTTGGTATAATTATAATGTTTAACTTATTTTTAAAGTAAGCCTTTTGTACATAAACGCCGCCATTTTAATATCTTTTCATACAATATTTCATTTTCCCACCGAATGAATATGTTCTTGAAAATAATAAACCTTTGAAATAAATGTAATTATGAAATAATAAAATGAAACACAAGACATTACGGCAAGTTTTAAGACATACATATATTGTAAAAATGTGTTATTTATTAGTAAAGATATAGGCATAATAAAATTGCATAATTTGTAAATAATACATATTTGATTTTTCTGACAATTTTCATTTTTATGGCATCGAACAAACCAATGTAGGTACCTACATATTCAAAAAATGTATCCGAACCATTCGATATTACTTACGTGTTCGAATCGTTTCCATGGCTACAGAAAGAATGTGATATTCAAATAAAATTTGTTAGGAATCGAATTTATTTAGAAGGTTGTTGTAGGTAGGTACCTACCTAATACTATTTACTTACAAATCAACAATAATATACCTATACTGATTTCCTATAGGAAAATTATTTTATTTATTTATTTATCAACCGTTTGTCCGATTATAATGAAACTTTGGTGAATTGTCGAGCGTATGCCCAGGATGGTTTTTGGATTTAAACTTTTTTCTTATTCTTCTTCTTCTTCGTGTATTTGGTCGTTTTACCTATGAAGGGGGAGTTTCCTGGGAAAAGAAGGTCCGACTGTCCCTCCATCTCTTCACAGGTCTTCCAGGACGGGTTCTGCATATAAACTTTTTTCTTCTTTTTCTTCAACGTGTACTTGGTCATCTTACCTATGAAGATGAACTATCCTAGGAGATGAAGGTCCAATTTTCCTTCCATCTCTTCGCAGGTTTCTGGATTTAAACTTTTTTCTTCTTCTTCTTCATCGTCTATTTGGTCATTTTACCTTTGAAGGTGGACTAACCTGGGAGAAGAATGTCCAATTTTCCTTCCATCTCTTCGCAGGTATCTGGATTTAAACTTATTTCTTCTTCTTCTTCTTCATCGTGTATTTTTGGTCATTTTACCTATGAATATTTAGGTCCAACTGTCCTTCCATCTCTTCGCAGGTATCTGGGTTTAAACTTTTTTCTTCTTCTTCGTGTATTTAGTCATTTTACCTATTAAGTAGAGCATCCTGGGAAAAGAAGGTTCTTTCATCTCTTCGCGGTTCTTCCAGGATGGTTTCTGGATTTAAACTTTTCTTAACCGACTGATGGGACGGGATGTAATGAAGGGAAGGGAGGCACTAAAGGGCCTGAAGGGACGGGAGGTATAAAACTGCCTGAAGGGACGGAAGGTACTGAAGGGCCTGATGGGAAGGGACGTAAAGAGGGATTAAAGGGACGGGAGGTACTGAAGGGCCTGAAGCGGCGGGTCCTGGAGTCTAATTCTTTTTCTTCTTAATTTTATGTAGACCTTTTGGGCAGTTTTTATACAAACTATTTCCTATTGTCTAATTCATCTTCTTCTTCTTTTATGTATACATTTGGGTCATTTTTTTATAAAAATTATTTCCTTTAGTCTAATTATTATTCTTCTTCATTTAAGTACGTAGACTTTTGGGAGAGTTTTAATACAAACTATTTCCAATAGTCTTATTCATTTTCTTTTATGTAGACCTTTTGGTCAGTATTTATACAAACTATTTCCAATAGTCTAAATATTCTTCTTCTTCTTTTTTGTAGACCTTTGGGTGAGCTTTTATACAATCTATTTCCAATAGTCTAATTCTTCTATTAGGTATATGTATTTTTACTTATTTTATGTAGACCATTGGAATAGTTTTTTATACAAACTATTTCTTATAGTCTTATACTTATTTTTCTCTTTTTTATTTAGTCTTTTGGGTTAGTTTTAAGTCTAATAGTCTATTGTGCAGAAATATTATTAACGATATGCACACTTGATGAAAATACATATGAAATGAATGGGATATGGGATGTGACGATATAACCTGCACTAGAATCTTTTCAATACTTTTGTTTAATTAAATTTAAACCATTTATATCATCCTATTTTGAATAATTTTCAACACCTAATATTTAAAGAATGGGGGTTGTGGCCATTACTGAACTCTTCACAACATTTATATTCAAATTAAAAACTATTTACTATTGTTCAAGTCTTCTTCTTCTTCGTTAATGAAGACTTTCAGTCAAATTGAGCAAAAATATAATGCACACTTGATGAAAAAATATAAAAACGAATGGGATGTGACCAATACTAGATCTTTTCAGTACCTACGTTTGTTTAATCAAATTTTAACCACATCCCAACATCCAAAATTACTAAATTTTCAATAGGTACACATTACAATTTGTTTTCGATGATAATATTTAAAAATGGGGGTTGTGGCCAAACCAATCTCTTTACAACGTTGATAAACAGTCATCAAATTTCAAACCACTTTTCATAGTCTGATATTGCAAAATAATTGGGTGACAATATTATAAAAACGATTGCTTTTTCTTTCACAATTTTACATTCTTGGCCAACGGCGGGACATAAAAGCTAGTAATAAAATAAATAAGAAGGAAAAAAAGTATGGCAATAGATCAACTGCAAATTTGACAGATATCGATATAGGATAGGCCCATTTTTAATTACTCCTCACTAACCCAAGGTGGGGAGTTATGATTTCGCAATTTTTAAAACTTTTTTTTTAATTGCAGATTATCAACTAATATCATGCAGAGATTGTATTCTGAAAGTTGCATTACAATGTATCTGTGTGTGTGCTATGTACAGCGTGTTCATTTTACTTTATCGATTATAGACTAAAGTACTCATTCGATTCTTTTCAAATTTTGCAAATATGTATATCTAATACTCACTTAGACCCCATTAGGTTTTGAAGGATATCTGAATAGTGCATATAATTTTTTTTAAACTTTAAATATTTTTAAGTGACTCCAAGGTCGGTAAACTTAAAATTTGATTTTTTTTATTTTCAACTTGGTAAAAAGGCACATCACTTTCATAAAATGGCATTGAATAATTATCAAGTTTTCATAATAAAATATCTAAATAGAAAAATAATTAAACAAACACATTTCATTAAAATGCTGAATATTTTCCATACAAAATTTGAATACTTTATGGAGTGACCCATTCATTATATATTGTTTTGTTTTAATATCCTATAATTTTCAATATTATATAATATATTGGTCTGTGGCAAAACAACGTCTGCCAGGGCCCCCCACTCGTAATATTATATAGTTCAACAATATGAACGCGGTCTCAATAGCTTAAATCAAAAATTCAAAATGTCATATGTATAAAATTAAAGGTACGGTTTAATGTGAAAACATTAGTTAAGCAATAATTTACTGTCGTTCAATTTAGTCTATTTTGCTGATCGAGCGAGATATTTAGGCCCGTCAAGGGGAACAGCGTCAAATGACGCAGTAGTGACATCACAGTCCAAACTTGTTCCACAAGGCGACATTTTAAATTTGGAAGCGACGCGCTTTAGCGACGCCTACTGACGTCGCGACGTACAATATCTCGATAGGCGTCGACCATGGCAGGCGTCTTCATTTGACAAAACATTATATACACTAAGTACCTCGAATCGAATTATATATGTACGCACGAAATGAGTATAACATTATAAATTACAGAAATAACACACAACAGTAATATTTAAGGGGGGGACTGCTGCCAACGTACCTATTTTTCAATTTGATAAACCATCATTATTTCTCCATTCAGTTCTGGGAAAGTGTGACAGAAGCATTGAATAAAAGGAAAGGAAATGAAAAGATTCTTTGGCAGGAGATCTGAATGGATGGGTTGGGGTACAAATAAAAGACTTTGAATCTGCCCTCGGGCCTCACGGTGATAGCAGAGTGAACGATAATGGAAAAAGACTGCTGAATGTATGTGTGGAATGGGATCTTTTTGTGGCTAATACTATTTTTTGCCATAAAAAGATCCACCAGTATACGTGGGAAAGAGGCTGTGAAAGATCAATTATAGCTTTTGTATGTGTGGACTCCACTTTGAGGAAGGCAACGATGGACACTAAGGTATATAGGGGCGCAGAGCTGGAGACAGATCACTATTTGCTTATTACTAAACTGCATCTGTTCATCGGCTGGCGCTCTAAAACAATCAAAAGTGCACCACCAATGCGCGTCAAAGTGGAAAAATTACAAGAAGAGGAAGTAAGACATGAATATGAAAGGAATGTTGATTATGAACTAAATTCTCAAACACATAGTGAAAGAAGTGTAGATGAAGTATGGAAAGACTTGAAAAGTGTTGTGTGCAAGGCTGCCAAGAATGCGTGCGGTGAAAGTAAAAGAGGAATGCAGAAAGGTGATGCTTGGTGGAATGAATCGGTAAAAAATGCAGTTGATGCGAAAAAGGAAGCATGGAAGTTTTGGATATCTGTAAAAGGTACTGACAAAGAAAATAGAGCAAAAGAAGAGTACAAAGAATGCAAGAGGAGAGTAAAAGCTACAGTGAGAAATGAAAAAGATTGTATAAAAGAAAAAGAAAGTCAGAAAATAGTGAAAGACTTTACGGGTAACATGAAAATGTTCTGGAAAGGCATAGCTAAACGAAAGCAAGGGGAAGTAAAAGGTTCAAAGTGTATAAATGATAAAGAATGAAATATGCTGATAGATAACGAAAGTGTGAAAGAGAGGTGGTGTGAATATTTCAAAGAATTGTATGAAAGCGCACAAGGTGACACAGTAAGACAGAGGACATGGATTATTGATGAGAATGAGAGAGATGAAATAACGGAAGAAGAGGTAAAAGAAGCGGTTAATCACGCGAAAACGGGTAAAGCCGCTGGTGTGGACTGTGTGGCAGCCGAATTTATCAAGTATGGCGGTAAAATATCTACGGAGTGGTGTCTATCGCTTTTCAATAAATGTTGGGAAGCTGGGTACACTCCGTCGGATTGGAGAAACGCAGTTGTAGTTCCTCTTTTCAAAGGGAAGGGATCAAAACTCGTCTGCAAAAACTATAGAGCTATCAGCTTGTTAAGTTCGGTTGGCAAGATGTATGCAAGAATTATTGATAAGAGAATACGCAAGATTACGGAATGCAAGATATGGGATGCGCAAGGTGCCTTTGTAGGAGGCAGAGGATGTATCGATCAAATTTTCTCTTTACGTATGGCTACAGAAAAGGTTCTGCATAAAAACCAGAAACTTTTCTGTGCGTTCATAGAGAAGGCATATGATAAAGTGGATAGAGAAAAATTGTGGGATATCCTATCGATATATGGAGTGAAGAGCAAACTAATACGTGCCGTTGCGTCTCTGTATGAAAATAGTGGAGCCTGTGTCCGTGTCAACGATGCGTTGACAACATGGTTCCCTATTAATAAAGGGGTGAAGCAAGGCTGCGTATTATCTCCATGGCTGTTCAATCTGTATATTGATCACTGCGTTAGGACATTGAAGAATGAAAATAAAGGTCTGAAACTAAGTACTGTAAACGTACGTGATTTGATGTATGCAGACGACAAAGTGGTGATTGCTGAATGTGCGGATGAGTTACAGTATTTAGTGAATAAAGTGTATGAAGGATGCCTGCAAAATGGACTGAGAATGAATGTTAGTAAATCTAAGATATTGGTATTTGAAAAGACTGAAAGTATAACTGCATGTATGATAAAAGTAGAGAACGAATGGCTAGAACAAGTTGAGGAATATTTATATTTGGGGAGTATGTTTGAACGGAATGGAAGACCCGATAAAGATATCGAAAGAAGAGTTATGGCAGGGAATAGAATAAACGGAGCACTTAGACCAGTAATGTCCGACCCAAGCATCTCAAAGGAAGCCAAAATTGTAGTACACAATGCAATTGTGGTGCCTACTTTGACGTATGCTAGTGAAACATGGACCTGGCAAAGAACACATGAAAGTAGAATAAATGCTGTAGAAATGAGATCACTAAGAAGAGTATGTAATAGAACGATATATGATAGAATAAAAAATGAGGACATAAGGAGAGAATGCAAGTTAAAGAAGGATATTATATGTAAAATGAAAGTGAATGCTTTAAGGTGGTTTGGACATATAGAAAGAATGAACGATGAACGACTGACCAAAAAAATATACATGGGTGCAAGAGATGGAGTGAATAGCAGAGGTCGCCCCAGAAAGGGATGGCATGACCATGTGAATGATATTTTGAAAGAAGGAAACATAAAAAGTTTGAACAATCGACGAGCATGTATGAGACGATGCATGGATGTAAAGGAAGCCAGAAATGTGTGCAAAAATAGAGAAGTATGGCGCTCAATTCTCTCTGCTTACCCCGTAAGGGACATGGCGTGATGGTATGTATGTATGAATGTATGTATTATTTCTGATCAAATCGTTTCGAATAAATAATTTAGATAGATTGGGTATTAATAAAGAAAAATATACCTTTACTTTTTGATAATGTTCTGTATAAATTCTTGTAGAAAAATAATGGCATACCCCGATGTTCAACGTTTATCTTATATTTTTCATAAAATATAAGGCGTAGTTCAGCATATTTTTTTTTAATTAAAGAAGACAAAAATATCTAGATAAATATGATGTGACGTTGCAATAATGAAATAAACCCAAAAAACATTTATTTTCTATTCAGCGCCATTGCGAAATAAAAGTTTTTTTGGTTTATTAACTTAACCTGATGCATTAATGGAACGTTACATCGTATTTTACCAGATATTTTGACTTTCTTTAATTTATAAAAAAAATATAATGCTCTATACCTTATAGTTTTTTAGAAATATAAGATCAATGTCAACAATCGGGGTATGCTTATTATTTTCCTACAAGAATATATACAGAACAAAATTAAAAAGTAAAGGTATATTTTTCTTTATTAATATCCAAAATAACTAGGTTATTTTTTTCAAAATGATTAGTTTTGTATTAATGATGCAAATTCAAATTAAATAAACAGGTACGTTGGCAGCAGTCACCCTCTTAACGTACGTTGATTTTATTTCATTAATAGAATATTTATCTTTCATTTAACTTTTTATTTTTAATTTATCAATTTATTTGTTTTCAACATGTTGTACAAATTACATGATCAGTGCACAGTTGTTAAGCCATTTGGCTTCTGTGTGGGCGTTCTGGGTTCGATCCCCAGCAGAGGAGTAATTTATTCAAATTCATTTCTCACGCAAATTTGCTTATCTGGGCTGGATACGATGATCAGTTGGAAAAGCAAGTGATGATATGACAATAAACTCGTCACTTGCACATACTGCAAGAAAGCGCTTATTATTATTATTATCGTCAATGAATGAAAATGTATAAATATGTGGAAAAAACGCCATAATCTGCAACTTCGGGAACATTCGACGCCCGACGTCGAGCGTTGACCTACCATATGATTGAATGCATGAATGGAGACCTAGAATATGTTCAAAGGGCGATCTAGGTCCCATTTGCTTTTCACTAGTCATGCCTCTTCAGCAATCAACTTCAACATTGAACCTTCTTTAACATCCCCGACGCTGACGATCACTTAGGAGAGACTCTCCTTGTCCTTCGCGGTGCAGAAGACGTCCTCTACACGCCAAATTCCATTCCATTCAAGAATGCTTCCGAGCCAGGATAATCTTCTCTTTTATGATAGATTGAAGTATTGAGTATTTCTACAGTGAATAATTGTCTTTGAACAACGTCCACCTACATTAATGTATGAACAATAATATGTCCCATTCAGTATCTTTTTGAACTAAAATAGTAATGTTCTAAAATTTTAGAATTAAGATTACAATGACTGAATTTTGTATTATGTAACTGACGTTGTTCCTGAAACTAAAATATACAAAATGAGTACACTGTAGATAATAATTTGAACTTAATTATCTATGGCTCAGACTACGCATGCGTACTACGCACTGTTCGGCCATGTTTATTTATGTCATGTCGACGTGATGTCGTCTAACCTAACATTTCAATTGATCTACACTAATATTTTTGGGTTGTATTTTCAACGTGTAAAATATCCATTTTTATTTTTTTCCGTACACAAATAATGTTTTAAATTTAACTTTAATATCCCGGACTGCTGTGAAAATAACTAGTACTTTGCAATTAGGTGTGAACTAAAATTAGGAACGTTTTGACAGTTGATTCGAGTAAAGTGTAGTTATAGAATTGGGAATTTAACTAATTCGTGACTAGCTTGGGAAATAACGTTGCTAAATTTAATTTTTTGTATCAATATGTTCCTATTTCAGCGTCATAGAATATCAACTTGGACTTAGTGTCAATTTAAGCCGGAACGTTCTTAAAAATTGATAGAATCGGACGTAATAACAATTATATTGCTGGCTATAAATTGAACATGATGGGCAGTTAAGTAGTTCATTATACCCTCTCTAATTCAGACAGAACGAAGATCCCACACACATCAAAGGATTAATATCTTTACTACGGAGATGTGAGCCAAAGCCACTTACATTATACATTGTCTGATCTGTCTGAAGTTATCTACAGTTCATCCAAGTAAATCCGAGAAATCGGGTCAATGGGAAATCTAATAATGATTTCTTCAAACCTAAGGCGCCAGCATGTACAACTTAAGAGGGCATAGAAACCTAAACATCGATTTTTGAAATCAAATGCCTCAGGTATGTTAAACAGTGTGTGTTATTTATCAAAACAGTTTCAGTGTTATTTGAACCCTAGGTCAGGAAACTTAAAATATGAAAATTTTATTTTCGAATTGGTAAAAAGGCACCTCACTTTCATAAAATGTCATTGAAGAGTTATCAAGTTTTCGTAATAAAATATTTAAATAAAAAATAATTTAACTAACTCATTTCATGAAAATGCTGAATATTTTCCATTTATTTATTTATCGTATGGGTTAATCACATACACATAATAACAAAACAAAGTTTAGATACAAAAATAATAGTAATTAGCATAAGTAGGCTTGCTTGTCAAGGTTTAATGTCAATGTTTAAAATATAATTCGTCGCTGAGTCACTCAACAAGAATTCCTTAAAATCTCCCACGTACGTCCTGAGGTCACACTCGAACACAATGTGGACCATGGTCTGTCTATCCGCCCCAAAGGAAGCAAGACACATGGGTATATGCCCACACACTAGTCTCTTCTCACCTTAAAAGGCACTATATTCAGAATGGGACCCCCTTACGGGACATCCAAAAACGATGACAATAAGAAACAGTGGAAGCACTATTATAAGCCGGTACCTCACAGTCATTTTTTGGTATATTTTTTAAAGAAATTAAATTATTCAGTCAGTCGAGTCACAGAAAGATTTGTCACTGACATATAGTCACCCTATTATACAAAGCTGCCATTGTTCCTATAAAACACGGTTCTCATTTCTAGTTAATTGCATTTTTCTAACATAAACTAGATATATAGTGGTCCCCGGTCAACCGCTACGAATGCGGTGCATATAATTTATTACCGTTATGGGACCCACAATGTCACCATTTATATATACATAATATGTAGCTTCCAATTCCACAGTAACTAACTATTAGTGGGTATCTCCTTGCATTTTTTATGCATACACATCGATACATTGTTTAGCGTTTGTATTACTGTTGTGGTTAGAAGTTTTGTGACAATTATGCACAACTTAACTTGCTAGTGACAATCAGGAACAATCTTTCTTACGAGTGATAATCACAAACAACGTAGTTTACGAGTGATAATATGCACAAATAAATTTGAGAGTGACAATCACGCACAATAAAATTTGCAAGTAACAATCATTCATAACGTAATAAACGTAGAAAAAAGTACTGAAAATTTGCACTACTTTGCGACATATGCCTATAAATTGGAATAAAACAGAAAAAAGTAAGAAAACTTGCACTTCTTTGCGATCAATGCCGATAAACTGAAAAAAAAACTAGAAAAAAGTACTTAAACTTGCCCTAGTTTGCGGCAGATGCCGATAAACTGGAAAACGATCGAGAAAAAAGTACTAAAACTTGCACTCCTTGCGACAAATGCCGATAAATTGGAAAACAACATAGAAAAAAATAGCTTTGAATGTGTATATATAGATGGTCTTCATCACTATTGTCCAACATTCTTTCGATGTTCAGCATTGAGCGATACTGGTGAATGGGAGTCGCGTTTGCGAAAAAATTAAATAGAACTTTAAGTTATATATTTTTTTAATAATGCTACTTTAAAAAAAAGAACTACTTTGCGACAAATGCCGATAAACTGGAAAATAACATTGAAAAAAATACTAAATCTTACACTGTTTCGCGACATATACAGATAAACTGTAAAACAACCTTGAAAAAATACTAAAGCTTGCACTGTTTTGCGACAAATGTCTATAAACTGGAAAACGACCGATAAAAAGTACTCAAACTTGCACTACTTTGCGACAAATCCCTATAAACTGGAAAACAACCTTGAAAAAATACTAAAGCCTGAACTTTTTTGCGACAAATGTATATAAACTGGAAAACGACCGAGAAAAAGTACTCAAACTTGCACTGTTTTGCGATAAATGCCTATAAACTGGAAAACGACCGAGAAAAAGTACTCAAACTATGCCTATAAACTGGAAAACAACCTTGAAAAAACTCCTCTTCCAAAGATAGCTAATCCAACAACTGCAAAAGACTTTCGACCAATTTCAATCCTCCCTATTCTTTCAAAGGTAATTGAAAAAATTGTTCATAACCAACTCAACTCTTTTGTACTTTCAAATTCACTGCAACATCCGAAACAGTCTGGTTTTCGTGCCGGCCATAGTACAAACACTGTCTTAGTCAAAGTCACAGATGACATAAGGAAGGCAATGGATGAGTCCAAACTAACTTTACTTTCACTTCTGGACTTTAGCAGCGCCTTAAACTCTGTCGACTTTGACATACTACTAGCCCGCATGAAATTTCTTAATATCTCCTCATCCGTTGTCGACTGGTTCTCGAGCTATCTTCGTGGTCGTAAACAACGTTGCAGAATATCTTCCGAACAAATGTCCGACTGGATTAGTTTGGAAACCGGAGTTCCTCAAGGCGGAATTCTCTCTCCTCTACTCTTCTCAATATTCATCAATCCAATTGTGAGAGGTCTTCGGTGCTCCTATCATATCTATGCTGATGATCTTCAACTTTACGCAGATTTTTTAGCTAATGACATAAATAATGCCATACAAACTGTGAATTCTGATCTCGACTATATAAACAAATGGGCCACTGAAAATGGTATTCTTCTTAACCCTATCAAATCTCATGCCATTATCATAGGGAGTACAAAACTTCTGGCTAAACTTACTTCAAACACTATTCCCCTTCCTGTACTCAATGGCACAGAAAAACCCATATCCAAAACAGTGAAAAATCTAGGAGTTCTCTTCAATCAACATCTTTCCTGGACTGAACAATAATAATAATAATAATAATAATATATTTATTAAAAATAAAAACACAAACAACAAAATACAATAATAACAGTATAAACAAAAAATAGGAAAAAAAAATAACATCAATTAGGAATTCTCCCCGAAAATAAGAAAACCTTGTGCTTCGGGGAGGAGTACAGAAGATAACACCACAAAAATCACAAAAACAACAAAAAAGAGAAAAAAAAAAAAAAGAAAAATATATATATATTTGATATGAAGAGAGAAAAAAAAAATACACACATACATATATACATGTATATACACACACATATACATATACACACATATACATATATACACACACACATACATACATACACACACATATAAATACACACACATACATACACACACACACACACATACATATATACACATACACACACATACACATACAAAAATAGTACAGTTAACGATACACAACAATGCCTATACAATGCACTCAATCATTCAAGAATATTTAATATGGCACAATGAGACGAAAAGCTATCTAAACCTTTTCTTAAAAGCTAACAGTGAGTCAGAAGGTTTCAATTTTTGTTTCCTTTCTAGCTCATTGTACCATTTTACGCCCAGGAATGAATAGTGGCTCTGACCCAACTTTGTACGTCTCATCGGGAGTCTTAAGCAACCCTCGATTTGTAGCCTTGGAGTTATATATCGTTCGTTATCTATATTAGCAATTAGTTCTTTGACCATCTGACAGACAGCAACCTTCCTGTATATACTCTGCACCGGAGGAACAGGCAATTCATTGTACAACAGGTTAGTGCTATAGTCGCGTGGTCTACTGAGGATTATCTTCAAGATGCTCCTCTGGACCACATACAATTGGTTTAAGGTGGTTACATAAGCTCCTCCCCATGCTACAATTCCGTAACGTAGGATTGAGTGCACCAACGCGTAGTAAACAGAAGTTATTGTTTTTTTATCTAATATGTCACGAAGATTATAGAAAATATAGTACATTTTTCTGACACGGTCAGTGACACAGCTTACGTGTTCCCTCCACTTAACAAGACAATCCACAATCACTCCCAGGTATTTTACTTGATCAGCTCTAGAGAGGATCCTACAGTCGCCACACAAGTCAGACGAACCAGCTGAGCAGATCGAACATTGGTCGCTATGTATAATTATTTTAATATCTGATGGTATTGATTTATATTGATGGGCAAATGGGACAAAGACGGTCTTGTCCACATTAAGGGATAGTAAATTATAATCAAACCACTTTTTTAACAGAGAAATATCCGAGCTAGCTATTTCAGACACTTGAGACCAGGAGTTGCCTTCCACAAGTAGGACGGTGTCATCAGCGTACGCAAGTATCTCTGATTTAAGACCAATCTCAAATAATTGGTTTACGTATAGGATAAAAAGTATTGGTCCCAGAACCGTACCCTGAGGTACTCCGTAAGTGGGGGTTTCACAGTTGCTGAGGTGGTTCCCTATCTTTACACGCTGACGTCTATTCAGGAGATAGCTTTCGATCCATTTTTTCGCTGCTCCGTGTATCCCAACGACTTTAATTTTTTCTACTAACTTAGCGTGGCTCAGACTGTCAAATGCCTTACGTAACTACGTAATTACGTTACTCTGTCAAAAAACTTCAAAAATTTCTTCCAACCAACATCAAAATAAAGCTCGCACAAACTCTCCTTCTCCCCATTCTCGATTATGCAGATATTTGCTATTTGGATCTTACTCAGGAACTTCTAAACAAATTAGATCGATTACAAAACGTCTGCATACGTTTCATATATAATCTTCGCAAATACGTTAGGAACCTTCAAAACTAGATTAAAACGCGCGCTCTTACTTTCCATTTCTTAACCTACATACTTCCCATTTATTTCCCTATTCTTGTAGTTAGTCATATCTCCTCTCCTTTTTTCCCTTCCCTCCCATAGTGTTGTAACAGGTCTTATCTATGATTTGTTTAATTTTCATTGATGTACATATTTATATTCTTCTTACTTTATTGTGTTTAAATGTAATATGTTTATGGTTTTATATATATTTTCTTTTTTTGTACATGTACCATTTTGTCTCATAACTGTCACAGATGGTTGTCTGGAAGAAATTGCCATTAGGCAATAAGTCCGCCATTTGTACTAGCTATTAAGTAATGTACAATAAAGTGTTTAAATAAATAAATAAATAAAATAAAAAATACTAAAGCTTGAACTGTTTTACGACAAATGTCTATAAACTGGAAAACGACCGAGAAAAAGTACTCAAACTTGCACTACTTTGCGACAAATGCCTATAAACTGGAAAACGATCGAGAAAAAGTACTCAAACTTGCACTACTTTTCGACAAATGCCTATAAACTGGAAAACAACCAATGAAAAAGTACTAAATGTTGCACTATTTTGCGACATATGCCGATAAACTGGAAAACAACCTTGAAAAATTACTAAAGCTTACACTGTTTTGCGGCAAATACCTAGAAACTGGAAAAATACCGATAAAAAGTACTCGAATTGCACTTGGTATTTTGCGACAAATATAGATATACTGAAAAAAAAACTAGAAAAAGTACTTAAACTTGCACTACTTTGAAGCAGATGTCGATAAACTGGAAAGCAATCCAGAAAAGGGGCTAAAAATACGTGCTTATCAAAACATTTTACATCCGCGATATAACTGAATCGTTAAAATCGTTTTTCTCGGAAGAAATGTAACCGCTCCGCTACGCATCGTTAAGATATTCCAAAACCATGAAGTTAAAATTAACTGCGACACCTTGATCCATCTCTCAAGTTCACCATACTATAAATGTGACACATATAGCTACTTGTTTTATTCACCAGTAGCATATCGGACATTATAATTTCGATAATAAATCCGAGTTGTATTTAAATGATCCTAGATATTAATTTTAATGCAACTTACATTCCCTTATTTCATCCTACGAGGACTAGATCTAGACACGTACAGGTGACTAAAAATTCAAAAAGAAACTCAAAACAATTTGAAACACTCTCCCTAACATTCCAAACATTTTCAGTTTGTGGTTCATTTTCATTTTTAAATATGTTATTTATTTTTGTGTAATGGTTTTGATGTTTTTTTTTATCATCAATTGTCCTTTAAATAAATAAATAAATCAAAACCATTTAAATCCATCAGTGCTAAAAATGATATTGTCGCGTTACAGGATGACCTCATCCGACTTGTATTGTCAAAAAAATAAATGAGACTTGAAACAGCACCACCTTTTGCCTTTTTACAAACGCCGTGATATTGGTGACTTGGTTTTTTTTTTAATATTAGGCAACCCACCCTTAAAAGAGTGATTTGTGGTGACTTGGTTTACTTACTTGAAATTTTTAAGAGTCAAATCGACTGCTCAGCCCTCCTAGACAACATCACAACATGCCATTTAAACTAAGCGCTATCTCGCTAAGCGATAATAAATGTATGGAATTGGTTAAATATAGAATTCCATACATTTACTATCGCTTAGCGAGAAAACGCTTAGCTTAAATGGCATGTTGTCAAGGGGGGCTGGTCTACTTAGCAAAATTGATCTTTGGGTTCCTACTCAATAGCAACGCCAAAATCCGTATGCAGTGCCTGTTTAGGTGTGACGATGATTGAGTGTGGTAATAAACGCACGTGTCGGACTTCCTTTTATAATGTAATGCAAACGATTACATGAAAATTCTTCGAAAAACAATTGTTCGAATGCGCAATTGTACGAATAACAATTTTTCGAAAATCAGTTATCAGAATGACAATTGTCCGAAAGCAAATTATTCGAACTAACATTTGTTGGAAAACCAATTAACCGAATTTGATATATTTTTGTGTCATTATGTTGCCTCTTTTGACATATTTGTTGCCAGTAAAATATATTCGATGAAGACTATTATTACTTGTTGTATTATTGTTGGGTACGTATGCTTGCACATTTTTAATAACTGATGTTTGACAGCGCGGGATAGCCTAGTTTGTACACCAGTTTATGTTTATCTAGTATTCACACCAATTTAGTTATTTTATTTTAATATTATAGTTACTTTTTTTAATATATAATGTAACTGGCTCACGCCAGTCGCAATTATAACTACAAACAAACCTAACCAACCTATTTATACCAAAGTTTTGTAGGTTTAGCTTTAAAAAAATAGGTGTACATCCTAGGATATCTGACAGCGCGGTGCCTCGCCATGTTGTTTATTCCATAGATTTTTATTATACATAATATACTATGTAGATGTAGTACTCCGTGCAAAAAGTGAGTCATTTGTTTTCGATTCATACAAAATTTGCTAACTACGACATCTAGTATATTATAATAAAAATCTATGGTTTATTCCTCTCACAATACTACCAACATGACGTCATAAAAATTCGAACAATTGTAAATTCTGATAATTGTGTGTTCGGAAAATTGTTTTTCGAAAAAATGTGATTCGAATAATTGCCATTCGTAAAATTGAGCATTCGAATAATTGTTTTTCGAATAATTTTCCTGTCACCAATGCAAACACCTGTCGCTGGTAGCCCCACATTGTGTGATTTGCCTAGACGGTATGGATGGATTTGTATATTTACTGGCGCAAACGTACAAAGGATGAATTTTATACATAAAGATGTATAATAAATAGCAACGGGAAAATATTAAGTTCAATATGTCAAAAGTAGTAAATAACTGACTGTAGAGATAATGATGTTTTAATAAACCATAATAAATCACGTGACCTGTGCGGATGAGTAGGATACGGAAACAAACACGGCCATTGTAACTTGTAACAATCGTCACGTGACATCCGGTCACCTAACACCCTCCCCGCCCCTCCCCCCACTTGCCTTTATGACCACTCCAGAAGAATGAAATTCATTATTTTAATCGCTTCATTTTGTCCGTGGTCAATTAATAATGTTGAATAATTTTAATTTCCGTTAAGGGAAAGTAATAATGAACACGCGTTAATTGTGACAATGGAGAAAAAAATAAGGGTGATATGAATGAATGAATGAATAATATATTTCCAACTGTATAAATATTACAAAGGAACAAATACAATTTCATTTATACCTAATTACAATTTTACAATATTATGCAGGTGTTTAAGTAATTACTTAAACACCTGCATCGACGTAATTCCCAACATAAACTATAATACAACTGTTTTGAACAATTCATAATTGCAAAATGTACCGAATTTTAGTATATAAGAAAAAGCAGAGTTTCTATGTTTACCAGTTGATAAGGGCCTAATAAGCTGAAACGGTCGTCCTGGATTCAGGAAAAAATATATATGTAGACCAAATCATTTTTTTTATTTAAAATACCCATTATTATGAAATTCTACATATTCAACACCGTCACCATTGACAAAATTAAAAAAATATTTTTATACTAATTGTTAAAGAGTTGACACTGCAATCGCTTCGTCGGTTGATGCGCGAATGGTGAACCGCGCTGTTTATTCGGTTCAGGAACTGATGTCCTTCAGCCGTCTTCGTTAATATAATATGAATGAGATGCGAGACTATCCGACAAATGACGTTTTCATTGTGGTGTAGGACGTAGGTTTAGCCTCGCAATTAGATAATTTTACAGACAATTAGAAGTCTCCGCTGGATAGATACGTGTGGCATTGGATTATTTCTGCCTACTACTATTATGGACATGGCGTGATTGTGTGTTTGTACCTACGTATAAAATAAATAAAATTACAAATAGTTTAATATTTACAGTGATGTTTGACGATTAATGTATGTACATATTAGTACCTCTTGTCAAGGGTTAAAACCAGAGTAACAATATTATATGACACAAAATAACGTCATTATCGACCCTCCTGGTATTACCGTTTCCATTGATAGATATGTCTGGCATACGGTTTTTTCTGCCTACCCCCATTATGGACATGGCTTGATTGTAGGTAGGATGTACGTTCAACATGAATAAAATTACATATAGTTAAGACTTTACAGTGATGTCTGACGATTAATTTATAGATTAGTACTTCTTGTAGAGTGTTAAAACGACTCGAACAACATTATATGTCACAAAATAACGCGACAGTTAAATTAATAGCGTCATTATCAACCCTCCCATTTGTCTTGCCATTTTCCTCATTCAATGAATGTAATTTAACCTCATTCAGGGGCTGAATAGAAAGATACATTATCTCGCGACCTTATTTTCGGTAGCTGGCTACATTTTAAGATGCGTTACAAACTTTTTCGGTAGCTGGCAAAATTTTAACATTATTTTTCAAACTTATTCCGTAAATTGCCTAGTTTTAAGAAATGAAACAAACATTTTCGGTAGATATATAAATTTTAAGATAATGTGTTTTCGGTAGATTTATAAATTAGAAAATTATGTTTTCGGAAGATTTATAAATTAGAAAGTTATGTTTTCGGTAGATTTATAAATAAAAAATTATGTTATCGGTAGGTGGCTAAATTTTAAGGTGTAATTTTTCATCTTTTTTCCGTAGATTATCTAATTTTAAGAAATGAAACATACTTTTTCAGTAGACAGATAAATCTTAAGATAATGTGTTTTCGGTCGATTTATAAATCAGAAAATTATGCCGGAAGGAGATGCGTCTAAAATGCCCAAAATAAAATATGAATGGTAAAGTAATTAGAAAAAGCCTGCAGTGGAGAGATGACTGAATGACGAAGAAGAAGCACATAAGCCAGGTGACTTAATTCTATGCTTACAACAGCATTGGACAGTTTTCACAGTGCTCATCGAACGTTCACTTCGGCGTGTCTCTGGAGGTCAGCAAGAAGCGCCGGCAGGTGCTGTAACCGGTGACACATTCAAGACAGGCCAGAGCGGAGCTGGGACACGAATCGTCGCGACAAGATAAAATGAGTTTGTAATAATTTGGCATAGGGCCAGTGGGCCAGTCATATTTCTGTACTCTCAGCCATCACACGGTTTCTTTCCCTCAATACACACTAACATACACAACAAACATCCACATACATACACAACAAACATCTACACACACACAACAAACAGCCACATAACAAACACTCAAACCGAATGGAATTCGACAAAACACGCACACTTTTGCCAAAAACAAACCAAATAAGAAAAAAATAACATAACACTCTGACCGGTTTCATAAGAATAAAAGGAGACCTAGGCCCGAATGCAGAGTCCGACCTAAATACTAACCATGTTTTCACTGCACAGTAATTCACTTAAGTTAGGTCACGTGGCTTCCTAACTGGAGGATGCTACCAAGTTTTTGTTTGAGAATTGCATTGCAGATACATAGATACATATGTAGAGTCAGGAAGTGGGCATTTCGTAGAAAATTCACAATTCATATCCAAACTTCCAAACAGGACTTTACAGTAACAAAGGCGAGAGTCATAGTCAATATCCATATTATATAACATCTATTTGTTCATATTATTAACGGTTTATAATGATTTGTAAAATCTCAAAAACTGTTTCATTCGTCTAAGGAGACAGCTTAAGTGTATCCGATGAAGCTTTTTCAGAAAGAAAACAAAAACGTATGTTTTGATAATATTGCATATACGCACTTAAGTTTAGAGATCACGTGGCTTCATAACTTAAGGATGCTAGGAAGTTTTTGTATGAGAATTGCATTGCAGATACATATCTAAATACTTGGCATATGCGCGTTGGCGTAAACTAGCATTTGCGATTTGTCAAAAAGTAAGGTTAATTGCGAGGAACCTTACGAGTGGTTTAATATTACAATACGAGATATTTTCGATGGATGAATGACGACTACGTTACATATGTATTTGGTAATTTTGTCAAATCAAATCCCACACAGAGTATTCAACGATCTATACGAGATGCCGAAAATTAGCTGGAATTTCAGAAAAATTAAGATATAGAGCTGTCAGTGTGAGCTTGTTTACATGTTTTTGTGTTGTTATGACTAAAAAATATTTCAAACGTCAGTATAAACCAATAACAAAACTATCTATCTCTTTTCTTCACACACAATAAAGAGAATTGCTACGCCATCGACCTTAAGTTTGGCGTAGTATTTAGTATTTAGTGAGTGAAAACTATACAACGCAATTGCTAACTTAATAATACTAAATACTCAAGTAAGTTTAGGAGTTAGTATTTTGTTACCTAGGAATGTGCATTTAGGTCTTAATGTCGACTTTAAAAAATGCATTTCATAACAAAAGGTCAACAAAATTATTTTCGTAGCTATTTCAATTGTGTTTTTCTATTTTTCATCTTCTCTGAATTGTTTCTTATTATATTTCATTTTCTATATTTCTCATATTCTTTACATCTTTTATCTTTTCTTTGTTTTTTTACACTTACATATAAATATTTGTATTCTTGTTACTTTATTTGTATTGTTACTTTTTTATTTGTTTTTACGATCTTTTATACAATAAACTAGAATTATGAAAAAAAATATATAATTTTAAGTTCTTTTTAATTTTTTCGCAAACGCGACTCCCATTCACCGGTATCGCTCTATGTTGAGCATCGTCAGAACGGTGAACAACAGTGATGAAGACCATCTTTATATACATTCAAAGCGAGGACTCGAATAATAGAGAAGGAAGAGGCAATTCCAAGAAAAATAAACATTAAGGTAAAAAAAAATACATTCAAATAAATATGTATGTAGGTCCAATAAAAATACAAATGAAGTAAAGGAATGAATATATACAATATTGTATTAAAAGGACAGCTAATTAATATATTGAATAATGGCCAACAGAAAAACCCGACTAACTATTCTACGGACTTATAGCCTTTTATAACTCAGGTATTGATATTATCTTGGTCTGTGGTAGGTACAAAAATAAAAAGATATTTTTATTTAAACATGAGTTGAAAAAATAAACAAAATATAATTTTAAGTACCATTATTTGCTCGTACTAAAATAACAACTATATAGTTCGTTGTTTTTTTATTGCGAATTTCGACGCCTGCGCCAGCGAGTATTTCGATTGAAATGATTTCGCTTTGATTAGCGCTGGCCCGTCTATTGTTTATTTCATCAAGCTACATACCCTAACACTTCAGTAGTAAATTCTCATTTCATTGATGATAAAACAGTACTTACTCACTTGTACTAACTTAAAGGGTGATCTCATTTTATCCATTTTATAACCGCTGCCATATTATTTAACTGTGTTTTAGCTGTGAGGCATCGGCTTAGAATAGTGCTCCACTCTTTTCTATTATTGTTTTCGAGTGTCCCGTAAGAGCCGGGTAATCGAAAATACAACAGGCAACAATAACATCTCACCAACCATTCTGAATGTAGTGCCTTTTAGGTGAGACGAGACTGGTGTGTGGGTATACACATATGTGTTGTGCTCCCTTTTATATGGCAATCACACCCGCACACCTTTCGCTGGTTACCCCACTTTGTGGAATATGCCGTGATGATATGAATGTGAATGAAGGATATTATTTAAATTTCTATTTATTTAATCTTGGATAAACATTACTAACAAATACACTGCTGGAAAATTTATTATGATGTACAATAAAAATGAAATCATTTTAATATATCATTTTTTTTAATATGAACATAACAACTACAGTCTTACTAATAAAAATCTACTGCACACCCGTTGACCAGTATTTTAGTTACACACCGTATAAAGCCCGTGTAGCGATTATTTGAAAATCTTACCAATAAATGCTGTATAACGACTGGGTAGTTGCAACAAGCGTACAAACAAAAAATAATCCGACAACGTTGTAATTTCGCACTTGCGAACATTGGACACGAACAATGGTTGGGTATTAAAGAACTCATCTCTTTGTCAATGTGGCCAAGAAGAAGGCAGCTTTGATCACATATTTTTCAATTGCCCTACATCTAAGTTCCCAATATCTTTAACACACTTGATTAAATTTAAAATATATCCTCCTCATAATGTCACCTCCTTACTCAGCCTTAATAAATTTCAGTACTTAATGTGCTTACAAAATTTATCAGACAGAAAACAAAACATTTTATTCCATATTTTTTTTCTTGATATACATATCGACAGTGCGCTCTCCATGGATGAACACATTTCTTCCATAGTCAGACAAAGTTGTTATTCGAAGGTGTCTCTCGACAAATGCTGCTAAGGTCCTTATAAATTCTTTAATAGTTTCCCGTGTAGATTATTGTAACGCCATATTAGCACACGTACCGCAATACCAAATCCATAGAATACAACTCATCCTCAATGCAGCAGCCCGTTATATTTACCAGATTGATCGTTTCTCACATATCTCACCAACACCTCACAAACTTCATTGGCTGAAGAGCCCAGAACGTATAGAATTTAAAACATGTCTCCTTGTCTTTAAAGCACTCAATAGCATGGCCCCGGAATATATATCGGAACTTTGTGTTCCATTTTCACCTAACAATAAACAAACAAAGTACGCTAAGATCAATGACCCAATCCAATAAAAAACTAGTAGAAACCAATCTCACAAATAAGCCAAAATACCTATATCGATCTTTTGGCGTTTCTGGACCAAAGTCATGGAACAATCTTCCAATGGATATAAGATGTGCCGAAAATATCAATGAATTCAAGAAGAAATTAAAAACTCATCTTTTCCGCAAATCGTATCCAGATTATCCTTCATCCGTTCAATAATATTATGTTTACTAAATATTATGCCAGTTTACTTTGAATGGACTATTTTTTATAATTGATTTCATCTGGATTATGTAATATGTATATAACCAGATTAATTTGTGATTTCTACGTATTTTTTTAAGTTTTATGTTTCACCATCTTCAATGTGTTAGCTATAGGACTAATTGTAACTTAATTTTAACTTATTTTTTTGTAAACTGAAAGCGCCCTTGAGGTGACCACGGTTGTCACTAAACGGCGCTTTATAAATTGTCCTTATTATTATTATTATTTTAATCAAACAAGAATGATTACGTTTCTACATATATATTTCCCTTATAGAAGTAAATCCCCAACATTAGCTACACACAACTGTTTAGGATATTTCATAATTGTATTGTAAAGTAATTTTGTATAGTTGTAAAATAAACCGATGTCTAGTATATAAGAAAAAGACACTACTCTTTGTTTACCAGTTGATAAGGGCCTAGTCAGCCGAAACGGTCGTCCTATTATAAGGGAAATATATATGTAGAAACATAATCATTCTTGTTTGATTAAAAATACCTAGTGTAATGGAGTTCTACACATTTAACACCGTCAGTATTGACAAATTAAAAAATATTTTTAAATTACCTGCTACGTCCACCTCCACCCACTCCGCATATGGGGACTGAAATGGCCCCTTTGCAGAACGCTAGTAAGAATGACAAAGAATGCATGGCACGAAGAGTAGCTCTAGAAGCTCCTCTAGACTCGTAGTCTCGGCACAATTGTGCAAAAAATAACCACTAAATCTGCATGCTAAATGGGACCTTGAAGAGGCCCACGGACTGCAGCGAGGAGCTCCGTTCTGTTGTAGGAAACATTTGGGTGAGAGCATTCCCAGAAGATGTGCTCTGAAGTTTGGTCAGGGTGATGGCATAACTGACATGAGGACGAGTTTACAAGGCGGAATCTATATTATTTTTAAATTCTAATTTAAGTATTAATTATTATCATTTTTTTGTATTCCAAATACTTCATAATTTGTTGTTTATTTTAATATAAACTTGACACTGGCCAATGATCCACCATTTGAGGTTACAAGAGCCAATTAAGTAATAATAATAATTGTGCACTTACAAAAAGATAAATAAACTAATAAAATTTCAGTAACCTACGGCTGACCACCCTGTATACACTATATTAGGTACACTTATCTGCGCAGTAAACCTACAATATACCTAGGAATATATTCGCAATTGAAACAATACAACTTGATTGAGTGTAAACATCTCCGTTTCATCTTGAGCCAATGTGTAAATAATCAGGTTATTGGCGTTGATAAAATAATAATCATTAAAATATTTCACTTAATAATTAACAACGTGGTTTTAGCATCTATTAATTTGGATTTAAGACTTTAAAGTTTGGAACGTATTCTTCAACTGTTACGCTTCTTCCACCATCACCTGCATACGACATACGACGACTGTAAACGGCTTCATCACAGAACGCTAAGTGAGCGACAAGAAAAAAAAGCATAGCATGAAAAGTAGCTCATGGAGCCCTCTAGATTGACAATCTCGTCAATATAGTGCAAAAAAGACAATCGACGGATGTGAATGGAAGATTCACACTCATGGAGTGTCGTTGACTTAAGATCTTTTTTAATGAAAAGCATTAGAGGTGTGACCAAGATCTTTGTAAAAAATTAACTTAATGGGAGTCTACCAATAGAAAGGCACTTATCAAAGGATTTAAAATTGTTCTTTGAGATCACAAAATCCGCATGATAAACGGGACCTTAGAGAGGCCCACGGAAAGGAATGAGGAGCTCCGATTTATAAGTGGACACCATTGATTGGCAACGATCCCACAGGATATGAACCGAAGTCTATTAAGGGTATCGATTCTTCAACCAAGTATACGTACTAATGCCATCGATAGTAAGACCTCATGTGTTACATTATTTTTCCTTCAGCCATCTCTCCACTGCTGGTGTAGGCCTCTTCTAAATACAATTCCTCTTTTTTTCGGCTTTTTGGACTCATCTCGTTTCAACTTCAGGGACAATATCATCGACTCATTTTCTTTAAGGCAAAGACCAAAAAGGGAATAGACCATCCTCAGAAAAGATGGGCCGATGATACTGTTTATATTAATTTGCGCTTCTGTATAATATGACTCAACTCAGTATTAAGTTTACATAATATAATGTTAAACAAGTGTATTATGCGTTGACACATTCTTTACTCATATATGGAGTTGATGGTTGGGGAGGGTGTGCCGACACCATTATGGAAAAACTATGCTTAGCTCAAAGATGTATAATAAAGATAATACTCAGCAAACCCCTTGACTACACCACTAAAGATCTATACAATGAATTTAAGGTTTTTGATCCGAAACAAATATTTTTACTTTATATACTAACAAATTTTCGTAAAAATAAATTACTGTACCCAAAAACACAACAATCTACAGCTAAACGAGCCAACACCGCTGCAAACTATACAATTCCACACATGAGAACTGCTTTTGGTCAAAGACACTTTATTTACATTGCCTCCAGTGTTATAGGAAAAATTTGATCAAGACTCTTGTCTAGAGTGTACTGCTATATAGCTGTGAAACATGAACCATCAGCCAACGCGAAACGGGACGTCTGCCTGCGTTTGAGATGTGGTGCTACAGACGCATGGTTAAAGTTCACTGGTCAGAACACATCAGCAAAGACGAGGTACTAAGCAGGGTTGGAGAGACAAGGCAACTTATGAAAAGAATTGCCCAACAGAGAACAACTTGGATAGGTCACAACATCTGGCACCCAGGCCTGCTTTTTACCATCGCCGAATGAATGATTGATGGGGGCAACTGTACAAAGAGATGAAGAGACTGGCGGACGAAAGTAGATAAGTGGAAAGATCGAGTGTTTGGTGCAGATCAATTCTAGGATTGTGAACCAGAAGAATAGATATTTTGTACAAAAAGTTATATAAATAAATAAAATAAATGTATTAATAAATAATAACTTTTCTATAACTTCGTCTTCTTCCTTGCCTCTTCCCCACATTTAACTATTCTCGAACTAAAAACGTATTTTTTTCTTTAAGGCTCTTGTATAACCTGGGTATACGGATGTACACAAATATGCACTCTAAATTACCTTATTATGTATGAAACACGAAAAAATATTGCATATCAACTAATCTGTGACATACAACACTCTTTCGTGAAAAAATAGCAAAAAAATAGTTTTTTCGAAATAGCAAGAATAGTTATTAAGGGGGCTACTGCTGCCAACGTACTTATTTTTTCAATTTGAATTTGCATCATTACTATAAAACGAATCATTTTGAAAAAAATAACCTAGTTAGTTTGGATATTAATAAAGAAAAATATACCTTAACTTTTTAATTATGTTCTGTATATATTCGTGTAGGAAAATAATAAGCATACCCCGATTGTTGACATTTATCTTAAATTTCTAAAAAACTTTAAGGTATAGAGCATTATATTTTTTTATAAATTAAAGAAAATCAAAATATCTGGAAAAATACGATGTAACGTTACGTTAATGCATCAGGTTAAGTTAATAAACCATAAAAACTTTTATTTCGCAATGGCGCTGAATGGAAAATAAATGTTTTTTAGGTTTATTTACTAAACCTGAAGCATTAATGCAACGTCATATCATATTTTTCTAGATATTTTTGTCTTCTTTAATTAAAAAAAAAACATGTTGAATTACGCCTTATATTTTATTAAAAATATAAGGTAAACGTTGAAAATCGGGGTATGCCATTATTTTTCTACAAGAATTTATACAGAACATTATCAAAAATTAAAGATATATTTTTCTTTATTAATATCCAAACTATCTAAATTATTTTTTTTCAAAACGATTTGATAAGAAATAATGATGGTATATCAAATTGTAAAATAGGTACGTTGGCAGCAGTCGCCCCCTTAAAATATTATGATAATCAAAAACTCAGCCGGTAGATTTTCATATTCTCTTTTGATTGAAATAAAAATCTACATAATAGACTTTGTAGTTTTTTAGTTACGTACAGTAAAAAAATAAAAAAGGGTTTTATTAAAACTTATTTTACAAGAAAAATAATAAAGAAATTCAAGTTTCAAAAAACTCATGCAATAGAATTAAGATGTATGTAAATACAAACTCTCCTTTATTGTAAAGACGTATCTTTTATAGGTATAAGGGAAATTATTTTCAAAATATACTATATAGCCTACTATAGCCCCTTAAATATTCAACATTATTAATTATCAGCGCCCGTAAAATTATCCTGAATCATCAAACGGCGACATTACATAAAATATTAAACGTATTTTAAATTATCATAAATCAATGCGTATTATCTAATTAATTTTCATCTTCAATATATCTTAACCATGACATATTATGTTGTCGTGAAAGTGTTGGAGCGAATTATTATTACTAAACATTATTTTCCTTAAAATACAATTTAATCAAAATCTAAATGGCTCTTACATAAATATATCCATCTATCAACTAGGTGATCAATCAAGTTATAACATCTGGAACCAAATGACAGGATATTAAGTTCAATGATACAATAATCTGTGACTAAATTTAATGTTTAACCACAGCAAGTCTGATGAGTACCGGAGTTACATTTATAGGTACTTACTTATTACTAGATAAGCTATATTATCTAACGAGTTTTTTTGTTACCAATGGTAACAAATTTATCAGACGATAATAACCACTCTAACATTTATTTTGTATTGCTAGACAAAGCTATCTGCGTTTCTTTTTTTTCATTTTTTGTTACCAATGATAACAAATACATTAGACAATAATAACCGTTCAAATCCTTATTTTGTATCAGTAGAAAAAAACGAAGTACCTAATTAACACGTGTTACGTTATGTTGTAAATAAAAACCAAAGAATATTAGTGCAGATCTATTGAAATGTTAGGTTAGGCGACATCACGGCAACATGCGTGTCCGGATAATTGACCGTAGCCGATTTACCGTGGACAATTGACCGTACGCCCTTTTTACCGAATGGACAATTGACGATGAGGACAATTGACGTGGAGACAATTTACCGTATGGACAGTTGACCGTGAGGACAATTGACCGTGGGGACAGTTGGCCGTGAGTACAATTGACCGTGGGGACAGTTGACCGTACGGACAATTGACCATGAGGACAATTTATCGTATGGACAATTGACCGAATGGACAATTCACCGTGCGGAAACTATTTTTAATAACAGAAAAAACTTCTATTTTTTAATGAGTTAAATAAATTGCGTGGAAAAAATGTTCGTTTATGACGACGAACCGATTACCTTCTTTTTTTTTCTTTCAAAATACTAGGAGAAATTCAATATGTCGGCAGTGATTAAATTGAAATTTTACCAAATAAGCGGTAATTATGTATTTCTAATTTGCTACATTTAAAAAATTTAAGAAGACATCTGTTCTTACACTTCTTCTTGTTCTTTTTTTGATTGTTCAAGATAGATATCGGTTTATACTAAAGATGTAGATTTCGAAATAATTGAAACTTCTTTGTTTTCTTTTGAATCGGCAACATGACATTTACAAACATGGACTGTGGACAGTGCATAGTGCGCATGCGTAGCTGGCGCCATAGACAATTTGAGTTCTAATTATTATCTACGGTGCACTTATTATGATGGTTTTAGTTTTAGTAACAACGTTAGTTACAAAATACGAAGTTGAGTTCAAATGACCATCATTCTAAAATTTAAGAACGTTCCTATTTTAGTTCAAATAGTTACTGAATTGGACATATTGTCAATATTTGGGTCAGATAGGTTAGTGGACCCGGTGAACAAGGGTCACCATATTCCCATGTAAATGGTCAGACACTATGCACTGTGCCAAGTTAAAAGATTCAGGATTATTTGGCTTCTTACACTCCTCCACACATGCGCTGTGTGTGACTTGTTATATCATTATATTATACACACATATAATATGTGTCAGTGTGTGTTTGTGTGTGTATAATACAAGAGAATTTCGGGACACACGGTATTAAAACAACATGCAAGAGGGAAAATTATACAAACATATATTTTCCGCATATCGCATTAAATAATAGGGTCACGTCAATATCAACGTGGACGAATCTAATAAGAGTACATTAATATCATCACAGGTAGGCACAGAAATCCGAAAGCCACATTTTTTACTCTTCACTAACCCGAGAGGATATAGTGGGGAGTTATCATTTCGCAATTCTTTAAGGTAATTTTTTTTATTGCAGATTATCAACTAATATGCTGAGATTGTATTCTGAAAGTTTCATCACAATGTATCTATGAGTGTGTGTGCTATGTACGGCGTGTTTATTTTACTTTATCGATTATAGACTAAAGGTAGTCATTCGATTCTTTTCAAATTTTGCAAATTTGTGTATCTGATACTCACTTAGACCCCATTAGATTTTGAAGGAGGTATCTGAATAGTGCTTCTCAATTTTTTTAACTATCAAATATTTCAAAGTAATCCCAGGATACCATACCATACCATACCATAACATCACGCTATTTCCCTATTTGGGGTAGGCAGAGAGAACCGAACGCCAGACTCCTCTCTCTTGACATACATTCCTCGCTTCATTCACGTCCATACATCGTCTCATACACGCTCTTCTATTATTCTTACTTCTAACATCTCCATCTTTCAAAATCCTATTTATGTGATCGTGCCAACTCTTTCTTGGCCGAACTCTACTTTTCATTCCTCTTTTATCAGCCTTGGTTACTTTTTTTGTCAGACGGTCATCACTCATTCTTTCTATGTGGCCGAACCACCTTAGGGCATTTTTTTTTTTTTAAGATATTTATTTTTTAATAAAAAGTAATACATTGTTCTTTTCCCGCCAAACTGCAAAGCAGTTTTTTGGCAGAGCAGATTCTCTCTTTCACATAATTTTATAAATTTCACATATAATTATTTCAATAAACTAATCTCAAATATTAAAGATACAGAGACCAAACAAAAATTTGAAAGAAAAAAAAAAACTTGAAATTCGATAGAAAAAAAAATTGAATTAAACCTTACACATAATATACATTAGATATACCTATAATTAATCAACAATAATAATTTAAAGTCTAACGAACGCTTGAATTCAGATACAGATGTTTAAGAGTATTTTTTATAGTAACTATTTTCGTTTCGTCAGACTTTAAAATATTTCTTATCCTAATCGGCAACGCGTTAATAATATTATGCGGTACAAGATGTTTCCTGGTACGATCTCATCTCCATACACGTTGTTTGTCTTAGGTACCTGCAGGGCACGCTCCATCGCCAGCCAGCCACCCACCCACCTCCCATATATGTGACTTATTTCTGTTTTTTAAAAGATTCATTTTTGTATTCTTCCAAAATGATGCACTGTTTTACTTTATTTTGTATTGGGAGTATTTTACATATTTCAAATAATTTTTCATATTGACTATTACATGATTTTTTTGTATTGTTGTCCACCAACATTTTCAAGAAATTGATTTGAATTTGTTTAATTTTATTGGTGTGTGTTGGGTAAGTTAAGCCGTAACAAGTTAACGCGTAGCTGACAATCGAGTCGACCATAGCATAGTACATAGAATACATTATGGCCCGAGAAACACTACCCTTTAACATATAAAAATTACACAATATTGAATTTAATTTTGTACAAATGAGTTCTACGTGTTTACTCTAATTAAATGTATTATCAATCTGTAATCCTAGGTATGTATATTGGTCAACTTTTTCAATTTCTGAACATGCACAATCAATATAATTTATTTTCATCTTACTTACGATATTTCTTTCAATCATACATTCTCGTCTAATATCCTCATTTCTTATTCTATCATACATCGTTTAACCACACATTCGTCTTAGTGACCTCATTTCAACCGCGTTAATTCTACTATCATGCGTCTTCTGCCATGTCCATGTCTCACTAGCATACATTAGAGTCGGTGCGACGATACCATTGTGTACCGCGAGCTTTGCTTGCCTCGAAATAATTGGGTCAGCCATTACCGGTCTTAATGCACCATTCACTCTATTACCTGCCGTTACTCTCCTTTCAATATCTTTTTCCAATCTTCCATCACGCTGAAACCCCTTCCATCCATCACGCTGAAACACGCAGTAACCCCAGGATCGGGAAACTTAAAATTTAAAATTTTTATTTTCAAATTGGTAAATGTACACATCATTTTCATGAAATGGCATTGAAGAATTATCAAGTTTTTTTAAAAAAATAAATAAACTCATTTCATGAAAACGCTGAATATTTTCCATACAAAAATTGAATGCCTTGTTAGTGAGGAGTTTAGCGTTGGCCACAACCCACTCGTTTAATATTGAAACGCATCTATCGCCTTATCAACATTCATGCTCGTCAATTGTTCAAGCTAATTTAATTTTTATTTATTTATTTAATTTTATTTAGCATAGACACAGACAAAAATGTTCAAATATTTGTATGCATAATATGTAGCTATAGATAGATAAAATACGTATGATGTGAGTAAATATTTCCTTCCTACACTTCACTATCATTGTGCAGTGTAGGAAGGAAATATTATGTTATGTTGAGGATGGAAATTACACTAGTGAGTTTTTGACCCGAGAAATTGTGGTTTTTGAATATCTGTTTGTGATTAGAGTAGGTAGGTATCGATATTATGCATTAGATGAAGTACCTACCTACACAAGACTGCAAGAGATGCAAAATTTTGATCATCACTAGTGTCGGATTCTAAAGCTTTATCGCCTTGAGCTTTGAGAGTACTGACCGATAAATGAGGTGACCAACTAGGATCAGGGGTCTTAGGATGCCGTGTGGTTTGTATGACATACTCTTGCATTGTGCAAGATAATAGCGTCACAGGTGCTGAAATACCCATCCGATGTAATTCAATGTATGATTTTAATATGAAATAATAGCTCTTGAGTAATAACACTGCAGCTTTCTTACTTGTTGGATATATTAACAGTTTAGCCGCAGTATCAATAGACCGGTATATTACATCCTCTTACCTCGTTAGTCAGATACATTACCATATTTCAACGTAAGATGTCCAACACTAATTATTTTCCGTCCTAACTTGACGTCTACTAAATAAAGATGTAATAAAGATAATAATAAAATACTTTTATTGGTTTATACAACTTATTGCCCGCAGGCAATCTCTACTAGTCAACCACCAGTTACGGTTTATAAGTAAACTTTTTCGTTTATCACGCCTACGGAAGCAACTAATTCTCTAGTAAACGCATTCCCGCCTGGACTACTGCAATGGTATCTACGCAAACCTTCCAAAGCTGGAGCTAAACAAACTTCAATCCGTCTTCAACGCTGCTGCTAGGCTAATCACCGGAGCCGCGAAATTCTCACACATATCCCAACATCTACGAAATCTTCACTGGCTAATAATGCCAGAGAGAATCAAGTACAAATTATGTTTGTTGACTTTCAAAGCGATCCATGGCATGGCTCCCACGTATCTTTCAGACTTCTGCATCCCTCTCACCGTAAACGAGCGACAACAAACACTTCGGTCATTTATGGAAAAGTCGCAGTCACCTACCCCACTCCATAGGGAACGTTATAGAACTAAAGTGTTCTGTTCGGTCAGCCACCACACTTCGGTCAGCCACCACATCCGTGATTGGCAAGTTGACTGAAATAAATAGAGTCAACACTTCATCCTTCGGTGATCGTGCTGTGGCTGGACCAGCCTCGTGGAATAAACTACCACCTGAACTGAGGCAAATCGACAACTTAGCACTATTCAGGAAACACCTAAAAACTCACTTCTTCCGCGAGTCTTACAAAAACCCCTAATATATTCAAAGCGCCCTTGAGGTGAGGTTATCACAAAAACGGCGCTATAAAAATAATCCAAATTTATTATTATTATTATTACTAGTTGCATGTAACACATGAGATCCAACTGTCGATAGCGATAGTATGTATAGTTGAAGAATATGTACCAAACTATAAACCCATAGATACAAATTATTGAATATTTTCAGATATTTCGTTTTCTATACAACATTTGTAGGTATGTATGTCTAGATAGGATAGTATGGAGGAAGATCCTTTTTCCTACCCAGAATATGCAAATAGCATGATGGTATGTATGTATGTTTGGAGATGAAGTATCAAACTATTAAGTCTTCTTACATATTGTGTATAGGCGACTGCCATACAAAATGTATGAAGCGATGTCGTCACTAAATTCAATTTTTAAAAAAATTGTTAAAAAAAAATTGAGATCTTCTACTACAATGTTAATATTTTTTATAGAAAATTAAATTATCTAGTTGGGGTGTTTCGGCTTTTTTCGATAATTGTAAAAGTTTTGTAAATATAGGCAGTTAAACTCATAAATTTATCATAAAAAAATATTTTTCTTAATAAAAAATGTTTAAGAAACCCTGGAATTTTTTTGAAAAAACTAATTTGAGATTTTGTATTTGTCTATGTTTGTACCAATTTTTAGCGTTCTAGCGTTTATGGTTTCTGAGATATATGGAAAAATAAAATAAAAATTCAAAAGTTGATAACCCCTGACTGAAACAAAAATTCAAAATTCCGAGTATAAAAGTTTTGTAGGCCTGTAACTGTTTATATATTCTGAAATTTTAGGCTCTGTAAATTGAGCGGATCAAAAGTTATAAGGGGGGGACGGACACACAGACACACAGACACACACACAGACCCACACACAGACACACACACACACACAGACACACGAAATGTTCTACTCCGAATTCTGAGTAAATCCGTGTATGGAACATATATGCTGCGAAGCCTTTAAGTTGGTGTTTTTTGACTTCAAAGTTGGAAAAGCCATGAAAAAAGTAGACCTCTCCATACAATTCTCGCGTATTCTGGCTTGATACATTGTCGATATGTTAAGAGAACAAAGTTCTCCTGAACAAATCGACAGTTGGATTATTTACTAGTTGCATGTAACACATGAGATCCAACTGTCGATAGCGATAGTATGTATAGTTGAAGAATATGTACCAAACTATAAACCCATAGATACAAATTATTGAATATTTTCAGATATTTTGTTTTCTATACAACATATGTAGGTATGTATGTCAAGATAGGATAGTATGGAAGAAGATCCTTTTTCCTACCCAGAATATGCAAATTGCATGATGGTATGTATGTATGTTTGGAGATGAAGTAACAAACTATTAAGTCTTCTTACATATTGTGTATAGGCGACTGCCATACAAAATGTATGAAGCGATGTCGTCACTAAATTCAATTTTTAAAAAAATTGTTAAAAAAAAATTGAGATCTTCTACTACAATGTTAATATTTTTTATAGAAAATTAAATTATCTAGTTGGGGTGTTTCGGCTTTTTTCGATAATTGTAAAAGTTTTGGAAATATAGGCAGTTAAACTCATAAATTTATCATAAAAAAAATATTTTTCTTAATAAAAAATGTTTTAGAAACCCTGGAATTTTTTTGAAAAAACTAATTTGAGATTTTGTATTTGTCTATGTTTATACCAATTTTCAGCGTTCTACCGTTTATGGTTTCTGAGATATATGGAAAAATAAAATAAAAATTCAAATGTTGATAACCCCTGACTGAAACAAAAATTCAAAATTCCGAGTATAAAAGTTTTGTAGGCCTGTAACTGTTTATATATTCTGAAATTTTAGGCTCTGTAAATTGAGCGGATCAAAAGTTATAAGGGGGGGACGGACACACAGACACACACACACACAGACACACAGACACACAGACACACACACAGACACACAGACACACGAAATGTTCTACTCCGAATTCTGAGTAAATCCGTGTATGGAACATATATGCTGCGAAGCCTCTAAGTTGGTGTTTTTTGACTTCAAAGTTGGAAAATCCATGAAAAAAGTAGACCTCTCCATACAATTCTCGCGTATTCTGGCTTGATACATTGTCGATATGTTAAGAGAACAAAGTTCTCCTGAACAAATCGACAGTTGGATTATTACCAGGGGGGCTACTCATGACACATTCTTGATACGACCATAGCTTGCCTTTAACTTAAAAATAAGTACTCGATCATAATCCAATATTAATCTTACTCTACATTTAATCATGAAAATTTGTTGATATCTACGTTTAATATGAAATTGTCATGAATTGTTGTGAACATTTATAGTATTATTTCATTAATTTAACCTCAAAGATTGCTAAAGTCTGAAGTTAATCTTAATTTTACTGTAATCAACTTCATGAGTAGCCCTGTGCCCCTTTCCACCATTGTACTTTTCAACTTTTCGCTTTGCGATTTGAGAATTTCGCAAAGTGCAAAGCGTTCGCGTTCCACGAAAAAAAAATGGTCACTTTGCGGCGTCGCCAAACATTTGCAAGTCTTTTCAATTGACGCTAGCGACACCTAGTGATAACTTAGTAGTACCGAGTGTTTCGCGTGTAGCGTAAACGATCGTTTGACACCGTTCGTTCTTGTCTGTTTCGTTGTTGTTGTTAGAAAATGAGCTGGAAAGACAATATTAAGAAAAAAAATAGCCGTGTTGGAGATAATTAATGAAAAGAAAGGAGTTATTTTTGGAGTAATTAGTGACATTGTCACTAATACAGTGAAACAACAGGTGTTTAACTGAATTATTTGCTGTTGAGGAGACAATCATTTGCTTCTCTTAGTGCTGTTCTGTACCTTAAAATATGTGTAAATGAGTAGTGAAATAATCATATAAACTTAGAAAAAGCGGACATAATAATCACATAAACATAGTTTAAATTACCTAAAAAAATCAGAATAAATCGTGTACTTAATCAAGACAATTCACACTGAGTGCTTTTTATGCGAAAATATTCGAGGAACTGCGTGGGTAAAATATTTTCGAAATTTATTCTTTCTCTATAATTTCTTACAACCCCGTCTTCCTCAACCCTTTCTTACAATAATTTGTGCAAAATTTTATAATAAATTTACTCAAAAACTCTAAACAAACAACTTCTACTTTCACAACTCGACGAATGGCAAATTTGAAATGTCAAAATATTCTTTTCAATTCGTTCGCAAAGTTTGCACAGTTTTTTATGAAAAGTAGCGATGGTGGAACAGAACGGCTTATTTGCTTTGCAATAGGCGTCTACTTTTCGCTTTGCACATTGTAACTTTTACTTTGCGAAAAAATGTAATGGTGGAACGAAAATAAGCCGATGAATTGCAAAGTGCAAAGCGCAAAGTTGAAAAGTACGATGGTGGAACGGGGCACTGCAGGTACTATAGATAGTTTACGTTTATAAGTAAGACGGTTAAGGTTTTTTGAATTATAAACTGAAAATTCCAGCACAAGGTTTAAATTATGATTCCCTACTATCCTATCATCTGCAACTTCATGACGTCTCCGATGGAAGTATTATATCTGATCTCATTCTCCTCTATAAGATGATCAAAAAGCTCATCTTACCTCATAACTCAGATATATAACCATATTCCAAAAAGGAATACCCGCCAAAGTATAAATTTCCTATGTAAGATGTTAATTTTTATTTATTGTATTGGATATTTTCTACTCATTCTGAATTTATCATAACAAATAAACAGTTCAAAATTACGAAAACGATTTTCTTGATACGTTAGCATATTGCTTTACATTTACCTTCTCGAGCAACGCCGGGTATAGAAAACTAGTTTGTTATATTATTATAATCCTTCTGATATAAGTAATAGATAAAACATGTACTCCCAAATATTCTCCTATTCTATTAAGCAATATAAGGGCACTTTATTGAAATTTTTTCAAAAACATACCCTAAAACAAAAACATGCTCGTCGATTTTTCAAGCTTCTTATATTTCCTTCTGGAAGGATATATTATTCATTCTAAAAAAATGATAGCACACAAATCAATAACTCAGTTTCCCACAGCGTGAAAAATTATAATTCTACTGTTTTTTACGAGTGTAAAATATGGTAAACAAACATTTTTTTCGAACAATCATTACGAATTTAAAAAAGCTTCTGGGCAAAAACATGTTTTTGACGTCCTTGTTTACTTTATCGTCCGTCCTTTGACAGCTCGGCTGAATTAAAATTCAATATTTCAGTGGGAGTGACAGGGCCGTCTCTAGGTTCGTAGCCTTTTCCGCATCTCCCCCGGGCTCTGAGGTACGCGGGGACGGTGATTTGTGTCAACCTTTGTCTACCCAACGTCTGGTTCATTGCCCATCAAGGGGACGTCCGCCATTTTGTTTGGCTGGAGAGACAATAGGGAGTGACAGGTCGTGTAGAATAGGAATCTCGTAATGTGCGATGCGAATTAAATTTTAAATTACCTGGGGCCGGTGTTGTGGTGACCGCTTTACCAGCCCAGTCACAAAATCTAAGCAATCAATTAGTGATGAGCAAAAGTCGCAAGTCTGGCAGTCTTGAAAGTGTATAAAATGCATGACTAACAAGAAAAAGAGTCTTACCTTACTAATTTATATTAACACTCTCTCTATCGTCCTAACCCTCATGACTCATGAGAGTGGCTGTAGTCAATCGCTTATAATAATAATAATTTACCAAAAAATATAATTTAATAGATTCTCCACCACCCATTGGCAGTTATTGAAAACAACACACATAAACTTTATTGGAATAGAGATATAATTACAGACAGAACCAACCTGCACAATAGACCCGATATAACATTGATTGATTAAAATACAAATCAAACCCATTTAATTGAAATATATATTCCTAATACAACAAATTTAGAACAAAAATATAAAGAAAAAAAATCAAAAATACCTCCTAGCAGAACAGATCAAAACCCAATGGGGACAAAATAAAGTTACAACAATAATACCGTTTATTATATCATCTACAGGAGTTGTACCAAAAAATATAAATGATTTTATTAAGAAACTTGATCTGTCAAATATTATAATCACACAGATTCAAAAGAGTGTGATTATAAACACATGCTCGATAGTTCGTAAATTTTTGCTATCACCACTATAAATATTATACATAATAACTAAGCAACTTGAGAACTCCTAAGTTGTATATATTTTTTTTCGCCGGTTAATCCGTGAAGAGACTGACTAATAATAATTTAATAATAAAACGAATGGGTTATGGCCAACGCTATACTCTCACTCCACAAAGTATTCAAATTTTGAGTGGAAAATTTCAATATTTTATTATGAAAACCTGATAATTCTTCAATGCCATTTTATGACAGTGGTGTGCCTTTTAAGCAATTTGAAAATAAAAATATCAAATTACATATCATGAAGTACCTAAGTCTGACAATTGCTGGCTCTTAGTCTATGTATAATATTAAATCTTATTTTGTAAAAATTAAAATTTTTAATGACTTTTCCGATTAGCAATATTATGTTTGCTGGAGTATTTATGTATGTAAATGATATGTTTAATAAAGCAACAACTTAATTGAATAATGTTACATATACCCGAATAATTGGTTTAATTATGTATTTAGGATCCAGCCATACAAAATTATACACATTTAAAAGTAATCATTTTAATCAATTATAATTGACAACAAATTATATTTTTGTAATATGATACAAACATTATTGTCATTAACTGCACGCAACATTCTTACAACCACCTGTTTGGATTAAATACTTATTTTATTAATGTTTTTTGTCACGTATGTAGATGTTCATGTATTTATTTGTTGGTCGATAGAGAGTTATATAGTCTACACAAATTAAAAAAAAAACAATGGCGCATTGCTTTATTAGTGGACCAGTAAAAACTCCATTATTCAACAACTTGTGCGTTAAATTTGAGCTTCGAATCGAAGATAACTCATAAATCTTTAATTTTGTCAACAGTTATGAGTATTAAAATAACAATATAACTTTGTTTATTTCCACTTATATGTGGAAATAATAAGTGGAGATAAACAAAGTTATATTGTTATTTTAATAATTTATTAAAATTAATTTGCACAGTGTAAACGCCTCTACCTTAGAATAGTTGCAAGTATCTTATCGTCGATAGTGTAGTTATAGTGGATTTTCTGTCTATTTCGTGTAAATGTAATTTTATAACATTTTGAGGTGTTCAGTTGCAATCTATTTACAAGACAATATTTAGTACCTGGTTGAGCAATATATTCATTTGCCAAAATTATTGTGTAATTTATTTTGAATTATTTATTTCTAACAAGTCAACTGTAGGACCAGTCTGCCATCTGTGAATTAGATAGTCACTTATTTGTTATGTTTTTTCAACATCTGAGCGACACAGGTAGGCGGATATGGTTTGAGCCATGGGTATGGACAAAACTACAGATTTTGACGAGTAGTCGCACGTCAGCTGAACCGTGTATTGACATTTCGTCCATATAGACCATGTTATGTCTTCTCGAGAAAAAATAGCCATCATTGCTTGTGCTATCAATTTTTAATTACGCCGCGCTGATTAAAGATACTAATCTGTCGCGTTTTACATTAAACTTGCCGGCAATAATATAATTTGCTGTGCACTTTTAAATATTTCATAACATATCGTTATTGTCAAAATTTTCGGTGAGGAATTGTTGTGTTACCGCATGGTGAAGTGCGTTCAGACTTTTTAAGTGGACAAACCATCATCTCCACCAGACCACCAGAGACCGGAGATACGATATCTGTGCCTGCGAAGACGAGGAGAACCGTTACAAGTAAGTGACTGTCTCATATTCGCAGATAGATTTACAGGCTTTCTTTGGTTGACTTGTTCGCACCAAATAATACAATTCCAACCCCACCACACTGAGCGGGAATTTACGCCCCCGCTCATTCAGTACCTTTAAATTTTGTAATATTGGTATGGTAAATTACTACGATAAATGTTTTTATATAAAAGTGCCAAATATTTGATTTTAAGAAATATAAAATAATATGAATGGAGTTTTATATCCATATTTGAATTATAAATTAGCTATAAACCACTTGTTTTTTGAGTCACTTCGCGACATGTTTCGAAGGGCTGTCCTTCCATCGACCGGCGTGTCGAGACTAACATGTTGAATTTGTGTGTATCTGTCTGTCAAGCGAGGGAGGTGGCGGTTGAGGGTTGTTTGGGTTAGTGGGGGGAGGAGAGTATTGCGTAGTGTTTTTGTTTTTGATGGGGAATATAGGGTTGTTTGGGTTAGTGGGGGGAGGAGAGTATTGCCTAGTGTTTTTGTTTTTGATGGGGAATATATTAAGTATTGGAGAAGTGTTATGAAAGGTATGGTTATTTATAAGTTTTATGCCTAAATTTATGTGTTTATGTATTTCGAGTGTTTCGTAGTTGTTAAGTCGGTATCCTTTATGTTGTGTTTCATGTAATAGTTTTAGTTTGTGGTTATTGAATGAGTGATTAGTTTGGATAATGTGGTTAGCAAATTCTGAGAAATTATTGTTGTTTAAGCACCTTCTGTGTTCGTTAATTCTTATATTGAGGTTGCGTGAGGTCTGTCCTATGTAGTGTTCGTTACAGTCGCCACATGTTATTCTATAAACTCCACTTTTTTCTTTAATTTTTTTTAGTTTTTTTAGTTTAGGTTGTTTAAAGTTTTTCATTGCTACCTAATCATCTGTAAGAATATAGAATTTTATCTATGTCTTGAAAATTAATAAGGTAAAAGATCCGCCGAAAAAGTTACATATACGGATCTTTCTTTTCCCTCAGATATCCGCGGAAACGGCGTATATCTAATAATAGGCCCTGTAAACAGCAAGTCCCCCCAAAATTAAATGTGGAGGCCCTCAAAACCCCTAGTGGATTGGAACAGTATAAGGCTGCACTGAGTACCAACCTGCCTAATGCACTGAATGAGATAACTTCCAAGGAAACATTGGAAGAAGATTGGAATTCACTCAAGAGTGCAATCTTAAACTCGGCTGAGATTAGTGTAGGAAACAGACAGAGACAAGCTAGACCCCCATGGTTCGACGAAGAATGCCGTAACAGTATAGAAAATAAAAATAAACTTAGGAAGTTATGCATAGAGCGGAGTACAAGAGCTAAGAGACAGGCGTATGAACAGGCCAGAAGAAACACTAACAAACTCCTAAGAAGAAAGAAAAGAGCTTATATGAACAATATCCTAATGAAGGTAGAGCAAGACTTCAAAGACAATAATCTTCGTGAAGCTTACAAAGGAGTAAACATATTTAAGAAAGGATTTAAGCCAAATACAAATCTATGTAGAGACACAGATGGAAATATCTTAGCTGATTCAGAAAACATAAAATGTAGATGGAAGGAATATTTCAAGCAACTGCTAAATCCGAAAACACATTTAAGAAACGAGACAACACAAATACCCTTGGAGGACGACCAGGAAATCATTCCCCCTTCACTCATTGAAGTGAAGCAGGTGTTAAAGAGAATGGAAAATAATAAAGCACCTGGAATTGATAACATGCCATCCGAATTACTGAAGTATGGGAGCGAACAACTACACAGGTTACTACACAGCTTGCTCAATAAGATTTGGGATTTGGAAGAAATACCTGAGGAATGGCAAACAAGTATCGTATGTCCTATATATAAAAAAGGGGATAAACTTAAGTGTGAGAACCATAGGGGGATTTCACTGTTGAGCACGGCTTATAAACTACTGACTACAATACTGAAAGGGAGAGTGGAATGTTATGCAGAGGAAATCATAGGAGAATACCAGGCTGGTTTCAGAAGGGATAGGTCAACAGTGATCAACTTTTTACAGTTCGACAGTTACTTACCAAGTGCTGGGAATTCGACATTGATATCTACTAACTGTTCATTGACTTCAAACAAGCCTATGATAGTATAAATAGAGAAAAAATGTATGACATATTATTAGCATTCAAGATACCGACAAAACTAGTCAGACTGATAAAAGCAACAATGTGTAATACAAAATGCAAAGTGAAGATTGAAGGAGAGCTTACAGATGAATTCATGGTGTCGCAAAGACTCAAGCAGGGTGATGGATTGGCCCCTACATTATTCAATCTTAGTCTGGAATACGTCATTCGTAAAACATTCCACAGTAACGCAAATCCTAACATATACTTCCAAAGCAGCCAGATAGTAGGATACGCGGATGACCTCAACATAGTGGCAAGATCATTGACAGCTGTAAGAGAGGTTCTTGAACCATTGGAAACAACAGCATATGAGGTTGGACTGGAAATTTATGAAAGCAAGACGAAACTAATGAAACAATCCAGAAACTCAAGAAATAACCCTCTACGCAGCATTCAGTTTGGGGATCGAAACTTCGAGATAGTTGATGAATTTTCTTACCTGGGGTCCACCATAACCAAGGAAAATGAAGACCACATAGAAATAATAAGAAGGATCACAACTGGTAACAAAACATTCTTCTCTCTGCTCCCGGTGCTTAAATCAAAAAGTGTTCACAGAAAAACAAAAATCACCCTGTATAAGACTATAATAAGAACAGTGGTGACATACGGGAGCGAAGCGTGGACGATGACAGCAAGATCCGCAGAGATGCTGGATACATTTGAGAGGATAGTGCTACGGAAAATACTGGGACCCGTGAATGATGGAGAAGCTTGGAGAATAAGGTATAATGATGAAATATACAGCATCTATAAGACTCCTAGGCTCTCTGTACATGCTAGACTGAGCAGGCTGAGATGGGCTGGGCATGTACAGAGAATGCCGTCATCACGGGCACCCAAGAGGATCCTTGAGGGACATCCGGGTGGAAGAAGAAAGGTAGGCAGACCCAGGCTGCGATGGGAGGATGAAGTGAAAAGGGATGCGGAACAATTACTGCAAATGGCAGACTGGAGGACAGCAGCGGTAGACAGGAGGAGTTGGAGGCGACGATTGATGGAGGCCAAGGCTCGATATGGGCTGTAGAGCCATCGGAAGAAGAAGAAGAAATCCGCGGAAACGGATATTTAACACATCACTAATATCAATTACAAAAAATATAAATAATACATAAATAATTTATTAGTAGATAAAAAAACACTAAAACAAGGAAACTGCACATATCAAAGTACTAGTAAATAATATGTATGAATTAGTTGAAATATGTATTTTTAAAAACTTTTTTGAAAACAAAAATTACTTTGAATTAAAAAGTAAAGCACTATGTTTTGACATTATTTATTTATGTATTTATTTTTTTAACCTTTCTGTAGATATAATTGGTACACTGGCGGGCTTATTGCCTACTGGCAATTTCTTTCAACCAACCAGAGTAAATGTTAAATATACAAAACAGTGTGTACTATAGCAATAAGTTAAACACATTACAAAATAAATAAAGATAGCAGAAGAAAGGTAAAAAAAAATCGAAAAATATAGCATATAAGAACAATTCATAGTACCTAATGATAGAAAAACTAAAGGATAAGGAATGGAAGAGGAGAAGAAGATGTAATCAAGTGTTGTCAGATAAACATTAGATACAGTATATCGATTATAAACTCAAGTAGGTAGGTACTCATTCGTATCTTTTCAAAATTTGCAAATTTGTATATCTAATAAGTACTCGCTTAGAACCCATTAGATTATGAAGGATATCTGATCACTGCTTCTCATTTTTTTTAACTGTCAGAAAAAAGCTCAGGAAACTTTAAATTAGATATTATTATTTCCAAATTGCTAAAAAGTAAATCACTTTCATGAAATAATGATATTGAAGAATTATGAAGTTTTCATAATAAAATATTTAAATCAAAAATTATTTAACAAAGTTATTTTATTAAATGCTGAAAATATTCCATACAAAATTTGAATACATTGTGGAGTGACTTGGTAGTGAAGAGTATGACGTTGGCCACAAATCACTCGTTTTATTTATATTGTAGTTTGTTATTGGATGAGAGTTTAATTAATAAATTGACAAAGTAGGTACCTGTTAGTTGCCCGAGAAACAATTAAATATTTAGAGCATTAAAACTGGTATGAATTACGCGGACATACTCCGGGAAAACATCACATGCCAACATATCTATATATATTTTTTCGTATTCATGTATTTTGACATCAGTAATGTGTATCGCGCCAGTGCAAAATTTTCTAAGCATCACGTGTGAGAAATGCCAAATTTCAAGAATGCGTGACGCCATATATATATTATATTATATTATGTGCGAATATCTCCGAGTGAAAGAGTCAGAGAAAGAGGAAGACGAGTGGGGAGGAAAAACTCGGCCGTTGTAGATAAATATTAGACGAATGTGTCGCTCAAATGTATTTTTAATAGTCAGCAAAGTTTCAAGACACGTTCAAACGTAACCCGTGGTATTTATGTGTATGTATATTATTATAATGGTCCCGTATTTGAGCGAGCCGTTAACTCATTCGGTGACGAAAACTAAGATTAAATTTGAGAGAAGAATAAATAAATAAATTAATTAATTAATTCCAACTATTAATGTATTTCAAGAATTTAAGGTTTCAACTGTTGAAAATATCTACAAAAAATCTTATTGTTCCAAATTCATAAAGATATTCTTACAAATTCAAACCAATTGTCATTTTCTATAAGCAGCAGAATAAATTCACAAGGATGTATTACCATTCCTCTTTTACGTACAACTTCCTCACAAAATTTCCATAAGTATAAAGGTACTAAGTGGTTTAAAGAAATCCCTTTGAGTCTTATGGTGACTTTCACCAACGTTACCTAAACTGTCACATAGCTGGGTATCACCTAAGCTTAGGTAGCCCCTAACGTATCGTTTGTTTTTCATCAGTCTAGTGTTTTAGGTAACTCTTATGCAGATGGTGAAACGAAAATTCACGTTAGGTACTACATAAGAATTCTTAGGTGGCACCTAAGAGTTAGGGGGCGTTGGTGAAAGTCACCATTTGACTCTAAAAGAAATGTAATAATATATTTAAGAATAAAATCAAAAAATTGTTCTGATTTATTTGTTTTTTTTTTGTCATTTCATTCTTGTTTTTGTATAGCTTCATATTATTTAGTAGATGTACAATGTTTTGGCAAATGTAACAATATTAAATAGATACTCCCCTCTTTTAACACGAGATTTTATCTCAATTAAAGAGGGTTATTATGAATCATATGATGGAAATGATTTATATGTAAACTTTGTATTGATTTGTAATAAATAAATAAAAACGAGTGGGTTGTGGCCAACACTAAACTCTCCACACCACAAATATTGACAATCTCAATATGGTAAAATATGCTTATGTTATATAAAGCATATTTTATTCATTCTAAATTTTACTACCAGGAATATAAATTTTCTTACGATAGTATATTTTCATGTTAAGATAGACAAACTAATGCAGTATGGTGTAGAATTCTAATGTTGTATGAAATATTTAAATAAAAGCAGATAAATTTTGTTTTAAAGAACGCGAGAGCATTTTAACAATTTTGACACGTGATATCATATGAAGAAATTTTTTGTTATTTATGGAAAGCTAATCAGTTCTATGTTCAAGCTCTTTACATTATAACATGAAATCAAATTACTGAACTTTTCCATACATAGAAATTTATCTAATTACATTTTTATTCATACTAAATGTTACTACCAGGAATATAAATTTTCTTCCGATAGTATATTTTTATGTTAAGATAGACAAACTATGTTGTATGAAATATTTTAATAAAAGCACATAAATTTTGTTTCAAAGAGCGTTAGAGCATTTTGACAATTTTGATATCAGTTCTAAGTTCAAGCTATTAATATTCTAATATCAATATGAAATCAATGAACTGAACATTGCCAAATATAAAAAAAATTCTCTTGATACATATAAGTTTCATACAAAAATCCATTAAATAAAATATAATTTTTGAAACCGTTGAATATTTTTCTTTTATCATTGACCAACTTTGAATAAAATTTTATGAAGATTCTTGGTGTTGTATAAATAGTTGAAACCAAATTGAAATATCTCTAATTTCCAGGTCGTGAGAGCATTTTTCTAGTTTTAATAGATGAAATCATAAAGAAACATTGAGAAAAAATGAACCATTGTCTATGGAAAACTAATCAGCTCTAAGTTTATGGACTTAACACATGTGATATCAATATGAAGTCAATCGGACTTATAGTTTGGGCTGCAGACGGGACACAAAAAAAAAACAACGTAAATGATGAATTCGACGTATGACAGGGTAAGAAATGAGGACGCAAGAAAAGAATGTAAAATGAAGAAAGATGTCGTTAGTAAAAATGAAAGTTACACATTGAAATGGTTTGGCCACTTGGGAAGAATGAAAGAAGATCACCAGACGAAGAAAATATACAAAGCTGACAGGAACGGAATTAAAGGTCGGGTGAATGTTGACGAGGCGATGAACGTGTGTCAAGATAGAAAAGTGTGGCGTCCGGTTTTCTCTGCTTGCCTCGTAAAAGATATACCGTGATGGTATGCATGTATTCTTAATTACGTATAATCTAAGAAAATATAGAAGAAACAGGAACCCAGGAACCTAATATTAAAATAGTTAAAATCTCAGCCGGTAGATTTTCATATTCTCTTTCGATTGAAGTAAACATCTAATTCATATGCATTGTAGTTTTTTAATAGTAAATTAAAGAGGATTTTATTGGAAGTATTTTTACAAGAAAAGTATTAAACAAATTCAAATTTTAAAAACACAATAGAATAAAGATGTAAATATAAACTGTTCTTTATTTTAAAGATGTATCTTTTGAGGATTCTAGGGATAAAATATTCAAAATTTACTATTTAGCATACGTAATATTTTATTAAGTATATATCATGAGGATGTGTACGTATTTTATATTCATACAGGGCTTGCGACCTGTCATCGGCTGGATAACTTTAATGAGATAATAATGAGATACAGATCGTTTGAAAATAAGACATTTTTACTATCGCCATCTATGAAGTGACTAAGAAGCCTTTTCTGTAACGCCATCTATTGATAAGTTTCAAATAAAATATTCGAAAATTCAATAATCATTTTTCCTCGTCTTAATATTTTCGAATTAACTGAAAGACTGGACTTCAATTTTCCACATCACGTTTTAATAAAGCAGATCTCCGCTGGACCGGGTCTTTAGTAATGTGTCAATTACAAAAATTCTAGCCGTCATTTTTGTTCCATGATGAAACGAAGCTGTCCGAGTGATCAGTTGATTGACTCGTCTTTAGAAAAATCAACAGTAATATTTTATCGAAGAGAGTGAAAATATTATTAGATTTTATTTAATTGTGAGAAAATTTATACCACATGACAAAATTTATAATTTTGATATAAGTTATTATGTGAAAGAGAGAATCTGCCCTGCCAAAATATTGCTTTGCGGTTTGGCGGTATAATATGATTGTAATTCTTTTTCTTATTAAATAAAGAGTTAGAGAGTTGTTGCTGTTTCAGTCAACTGCATATTGATAAATCCTCATAAAGCAAATTAAGTTGCCTCTTAGTTCAAATACTGAAAGAACGCCCAGTATCCCAGTTCACAGTACTTCCTTTTTCACCACATCTTTCTCCGTACAAGCAGCTCGTCTTTAAAATCACATCCCATTGCAACTTCGAGTTTCATTATCACTTCCCGCTTTGAAAAGAAATCTGAGGAATCATTTCCTTACACATAACAATTAAATTTGTCTCCTTATCATATCCTTGTCCCCTCCTCTCCTCTCCCCTCCGTTTTTTTAAATTTTTTTTGTTGTTATATATTTGTCAAAATTATATATTTTAATTCACTTAAATTGGTACATGTCATAAACACAATTTAACTTGAAACCAAATGAAAATGGTTGGTTGGAAGATATTGCCATATTGCAATAAGCCCGCCATTGTGCACTTTTAATGCAATATGTACATTTTTTTTTAAATAAATAAAAGAAATTAAACTAAAATAAAGGAATGGCTCTTAGTATCAGGCAGAATCTATGCAGAGGAGATTTTCCACCAATAGCTTTTGACCCCCTATGTTATGTTTCTCCAAATATATACTAGTGCAATTTTTTTATACTACGTTTTTTTTGTAAACCTTTTTTTTTTATTTCCATTTTTGTTGTGATATTATCACTATTTATATACGATTGATGTTGGCATAAAGTAATACTGTTTCCCTGTCTCGAGATACATTGGCCTCGGCACAGGTTTTTTGCCTAGTGGGGCATTGCAGATTCAATTATTATTGTAACGTCGTCTATTTTTGTATGAATAATAATAATATGTTGGTTGGTGGTGATATAGAGGGTGCCTACGATCATGGGTTTGTTTTTACCTCTCTGCATCTGCAGCTGTCCTTCGTCAAGTGTGGGGTGAAGCGATTCCGACAATTGGATATAATTTTCCAGTTGGTGTTGGCTTTAAGCATCCTGATATTGTTCGTGCCATTTCATTGATTGCTATGTCCACTTGTTTTGACAGCCTCACGTTTGAAATCCAGAAATAGCTTCATTAAAAGCACCTCCCCGATTGAAAATTCACAAAAAAGGAGAGAGGATCTGTGGAAACAGGACCTTGGAGCAGGGCTGTGGATGCATCCACGTGAGGGGTATCCCAATAGGAGAAGACCTTCCCTACTGTATATGGACTACCCTCAACAGATTAAGGGTCGGTGTCACACGATGTAGAGTAAACCTCACAAGGTGGGGGTACCTCTCTGAAGATGACACTCTATGTGACTGCGGCGTAACTCAGGATGAGAGTCACCTTCTGATATGTCCACTTATGGGGGAAGGATGCACCCCTGGTGACATAATTATGGCAAACGACAAGGCGATAGCAGTCGCCGCATATTGGAGTGGCATGGTTTGAACCAGCCGGACACGTAAAGTAAGTAAGTATAATAATATGTTGAGTTAAGCAAAAAAATAATACAACTGTGATAGAACGATGAAAGACAGGGTCAGAAATGAGGACATAAGTAAAGAATGTATCCTACATATGTTATTAATAGAATGAAAGTGAACACATTGAGATGGTTTGGCCACATGGGGAGAATGAATGAGGAACGCCTGATGAAGAAAATATACAGTGCAGACAGGAATGGAATGAGAGGTCGGGGCCGCCCAAGAAAGGGATGGCACGACCATGTGAACGGTATTTTGAAAGACAGAAATATATTAAGCGTGAACAACAGACGAGCATGTATAAGACGATGTATGAATGTTGACGAGGCGATGGATGTATCTCAAGATAGAAGTAAGTGGCGTTCGGTTCTCTCTGCCTACCTCGTGAGGGACATGGCGTGATGGTATGTACATATGTATGTATATAACCACTAACCACAAATTCACGTCTTTTTCCCTTTATCCCTCTTCCTTTCTCCTCTCCAGTGGCGACTGGTCGATTGTATTTTTGATCATTTTTAGTAGTGCATTTTTTTCCTGAATTAATAATAAATTAATAGGTATTTAATACATAAATACAATATATGATATTTAAACAAATGTATTAAGGTCACAGTATTTGCTTTAAAATAATTTTTTATTCAAAATAAAAACCGCTCCCGACATTGACGATTGGTAAAAATCAAGTTCAAACAAGTATAAGTACCTACACATTTGTGTTTTAGTGCTGGTTCATAGCAGTATCTAGTGTTGTGATAGAGAGGAAGAGTGGATGTCTTCCGTGAAAACACATCTGCCAACATGAAGTAGGAAGCGCAATATTCCTTTTCCTCTATATCCGGCGAGTCTCGTTTCTTTTAACGTTCCGATAACCCGTACGCGACAAACACATGCATCACTATTTTATGTTATAAAATCTAGGGTGGGTTTTTTTCAACCTTAGTTATAGTTAAAGTTATATTTATCGTTACCACCGGTTGCCACAGAAATGGGGTTTTTCAACATTTAACTGCGCATTTAGCCCGTAAATATAGCCAGAAAAGTAACCAGCCAAAAATCAGTAGTTATAGTTAAATTTGACAGTTATGATAGATGTCGCTGGTAATTTTTGTTCATGACTGACCATTTGACGTTTGTACGGGTCGATTTCGTCAAATTTTGTTGTACATATCAATACACAGTATAATATACATAATTATGATAGTAATATGTATAAACGATGAGATGATAATGGAAGACGTATTGAAAAAAAAAAGAAATAATTATAATTTGGGACGACTGCGGATTTTTAGCGCGATGACGCTTGTATTAAGAAATAGTGAGATATCTCTTTGATATAATTACAGATGACATTCGCAAACATTCGTAATTCAAATGCGTTCACCATATTAAAGCAATTTTATGACAACCGCCATTACTCGGAACCACAAACACATAAATAATAGAAAACGAGACACACAATATCTTCTATCTTTTATATAGTACGAGCAAGAAAGAGATAGGAAAAGATCGGAACGTACCTACTGTTTACAATTTGTATGGAATATTTGGGGTCTTTATACCTGCAACACCCGTAACTTTAACTATGACATAACTACGCTTGAAAAAACCGTTATTTAGCTATTTCTTGTATAACTTTCTTCTTCTTCTTTCCCCTTAGCGCTTTTATCCCGTTTCTATCGGGGTACGCTTTGACCATGATCCTGGAATTGGCGAGTCTGGTTATTACATTGAAGCGACTGCCATCTGACCTTCGTAACCCTTATAAAGGGGAACCAGACAAATTGGATCATGGCCACATATAGCTAGTGATATAAATCCGCACATAGATTTTTTTTTTTAAATCCAGAGGTGCGTGCCCCGCCTGGATTCGAACCGTCTAGCTATTTCTTGTATAACCCGGGTTATACAAGCTATTTCTTGTATAACCCGTAGTTATATTTTAACTTTAACTAACTATTCTGTGGAAAAACCCGCCCCTAGTAATAATTATTCATAAATAACATAGACTTGATGAAGAGTTTTGGCTCTATTGATATATATTGCTGTTCAATATACGAATATAAAAAGTGACTTCTAAAGGTCTAATAACTTCTGGGTTCCTCTTTTTTTCATTTTATCTTATAATATTGGTTATATTTTTTTATTGTTCGTTGTTTATTTTTTCCTGGTTATTATTTTATGTAATTATGTATGTATTTTTTTTTTCATAGTCCATAAATCTATGTAAGCACGGGGAAGTAAAAGGTTCAAAATGTATAAATGATAAAGATGGAAATATGCTGATTGATGACGAAAGTGTGAAAAAGAGGCGGTGTGAATATTTCAAAGAATTGTATGAAAGCGTTCAAGGTGACACAGTGAGACAGAGGACATGGATTATTGCTGCGAATGAAAGAGATTAAATAACGGAAGAAGAGGTGAAAGAAGCGGTTAATCACGCGAAAACAGGTGGTGTCTCTCGCTTTATAATAAATGCTGGGAAGCTGGGTACACTCCGTCGGATTGGAGAAATGCAGTTGTAGTTCCTCTCTTCAAAGGGAAGGGATCGAAACTCGACTGCAAAAACTATAGAGCTATCAGCTTGTTAAGTTCGGTTGGCAAGATGTATGCAAGAATTATTGACCAGAGAATACGCAAGATTACGGAATGCAAAATATGGGATGCTCAAGGTACGTTTGTAGGGGGCAGAGGATGTATCGATCAAATTTTCTCTTTACGCATGGCTACAGAAAAAGTTCAGCATAAAAATCAGAAACTTTTCTGTGCTTTCATAGACCTAGAAAAGGCATATGATAAAGTAGATAGAGATAAGTTGTGGGATATCCTATCAATGTATGGAGTGAAGAGCAAACTAATACGTGCTGTTGCGTCTCTGTATGAAAATAGTGGAGCTTGTGTCCGTGTCAACGATACGCTGACAACATGGTTACCTATTCATAAGGGGGTGAAGCAAGGCTGCGTATTATCCCCATGGCTATTCAATCTTTATATTGATCACTGCGTAAGAGCACTAAAAAATGAAAATATAGGCCTGACACTAAATACTGTAAATGTACGTGATTTGATGTATGCAGATGATAAAGTGGTGATTGCTGAATGTGCGGATGAGTTACAGTATTTAGTGAATAAAGTGTATGAAGGATGCTTGCAGAACGGACTGAGAATGAATGTGAGTAAATCTAAGATATTGGTAATCGAAAAACTGAAAGTATAACTCCGTGTAGAATAAAAGTAGAGAACGAATGGCTAGAACAAGTAGAGGAATATTTATACTTGGGGAGTATGTTTGAACGGAATGTAAGACCTGATAAAGACATTGAAAGAAGAGTTATGGCAGGTAACAGAATAAACGGAGCTCTCAGACCAGTAATGTCCGATCCAAGCATCTCAAAGGAAGCCAAAATTGCCGTACATAATGCAATTGTAGTGCCCACTTTGATGTATGCTAGTGAAACATGGACGTGGCAAAAGACGCATGAAAGTAGAATAAATGCTGTGGAAATGAGATCACTAAGAAGAGTATGTAATAGAACGATATATGATAGAATAAAAAATGAGGACATAAGGAGGGAATGCAAGATGAAGAAGAGTATTATAAATAAAATGAAAGTGAATTCCTTGAGGTGGTTTGGACATATTGAAAGAATGAATGATGAACGACTGACCAAAAAAATATACATGGGTGAATAGTAACATAGAGATGGAGTGAATAGTAGGGGCCGCCCCAGAAAGGGATGGCATGACCATGTGAATGATATTTTGAAAGAAGGAAATATAAGAAGCTTGAATAATCGACGAGCATGTATGAGACGATGCATGGATGTAAAGGAATGTATGCAAAAATAGAGGAATATGGCGCTCGGTTCTCTCTGCTTACCCCGTAAGGGCGTAAGGGATATGGCGTGATGGTATGTATGTATGTATGTATAAATCTATGTATTCATTTTATAGTTATGTAAAATCTCATTTAGGGTGTTTAAAATAAAATAAATTAATAAACATCCAACATCTGCGTACTGCGTAGAATATGCGGCCCCGTGATGGATGGCGATAAATGGCGCATCAGACGTAACGATGAGTTGTACAACATATTATACCTACCAGGCCCCAAGTATCTCAACGCACATGAAATTACTTAGGTTGAGATGGGCTGGACATGCCAACCTCAAGAGTGCCGAAACGAATCATGACTGGACACCCGGGTGCGAGAAGAAAGGTAGGAAGACCAAGGCTGCGATGGGAAGATGAGGTCAGAAAAGATGCGGCTCAGCTTCTCCAGGAGAGGAGCTGGAAAGTGGCAGCAGAAGACAGGATGGGATGGAGGCGAAAGTTAACGGAGGCCAAGGCTCGATTTGGGCTGTGGCGCCATCGAAGAAGAAGAAACATCCAACATCTTATGGTTCCAACTTTCCAGTTCAGAATTTGTAACAGAACGATATATGATAGAGAGCGAAATGAAGATTCAAGGAAAGAATGTAAGATTAAGAAAGATTAATAAAATGGAAGTTAACACATTGAGATGGTTTGGGCACATGGGAAGAATGAATGAAGAACGACTGACGAAGAAAACATACATAGCTAGCAAGAACGAAATAAGAGGTCGGGGGCGCCCAAGAAAAGGATGGCACGACCATGTGAACGAAATTCTTAAAGACAGAAATATATTAAGCGTGAAGGACAGACGAACATATATAAGATTTATGGATGTTGACGAGACGATGAATGTGTGTCAAGATAAAAAAAATGTGGCGTACGATTCTCTCTGCCTACCCTTGAGGGTCATTGCGTGATGGTATGCATGTAAGTACCTGTACATTTTATGGACCTTCGAGCCGGATGTGCACTCTACATAATTTTTTGGCAGATTTTTTTCTCGCAATCTTCAGCACCGAAGACATTACAAATGATACACTCTGGCACACGACAAAAATCGTTAGTTTATATCAGTAGGAAGATAAATTCTTATATAATTTTCCCGTATCTTGAAATGACCTAATTATACAACAGAAAATCATGAATAATTCACACAATGGGTGATTACATTACGTTAGTGCGAAATTAAAAATGAGTTTTGTATGTGATTTATTGCAAGTAATGATGTAGAAAATGGAGTTTACGATGTTTTCATTGTCACACCTAGTTACCTGTCAAAATTATACATAAAATGTCAGACTAACTACAACAGACAGACTACAACACCACGATATTATGTCTTTGGTGGGTTAGGCAATTATATGTAAAACTTTTTATGTACATTATTTTTTATTTATTTATTACAAAAAATATTTTACACAAGAAAATAACATTTACTTACTGAATAGAAATACAAACACTTCTTTCAAAAAGAGATGAACTCGTGTTTTGAAGGGAGTTCCAACTATTTACATAATAGGAAAAAAAATCAAAATAACATTATAGAACAAAATAACAAAACAGAACAAAAAAACAAAATAACAATACAAAACAAAATTACAATATTAAATGATATAACAATAATGTTAGTTGCCCGAGAAGCTACATAAAATAAAATAAATAATACCTGTCCGCAATTAAATCTCTGACGCCATTTTTATTTCAGAACCATAAAAATGATAGTAAATTAATAATTTGATAAATTGTTTTCAACAAATACATATTAATACATTCCCTAAATTAAGCATTAATGCTTGTGCTATAGATGAACGAAATCGGTTGTGGCAGGATTCGAACTCACGACCACTGGATTACTAACCCAGCACGCTAACCGCTCTGCGAGCCCATCTAACCCCATATTTTTATTTAACACGTTTAATATATTTTGAATTGCTTTACGGGAAACTAACCAGGAACTTCGTTAAATATTAATATAGCAAGGAGCCACATTTTGGAGACCAGCAATATTTGTCGTCTCATAGATCCAGATTAAAAACATAATTAAAAACTGTGTCGCCTACGGGAATCGCACCCGGGACCTTTTGTTCGTGAGTCAAATATCTAACCAATAAATCCAAGAAGGCCGATTATTGCCAATTTTAAATACATAATATACTGATAATACATAAGAAACTTTAAAATTTGGAGTTAGGGTTATTTCTGCCTACTTCGTTAGGGACTTGGTTTAATGTTATGTAAGTATGAATGAATGAATATATGAATGTATTTACAATGCTTATGCATTAAATATTAAATTAGTTTATATTAATAATAATTAGTTTAGGTAATTTATGAGGATGTAAAGTATGCATATTATGTATGTACCTACTTGTTACACGGACAAATTCTTTAAAAAAAGGTAAATAGGCGATTGAATTTTATTTAGCTTCGAATATGAACAGTATGGCGTTCCTTTCTCTTTGTCGACCTTCCCAGCACACCATATGGCGTAATTGAAAAAACTGTATAACTGACGCAAAGAATAACCCTGATTAAAACCATAAACAGACCCAAAACACCGTAGACAAAAGAGATTTAAAAAAATGACCGCGCGAAAACGACCCTTATTTTCGAACAAAGAAAACCATAGAATTTTATACAATGATTTTTTTTTAAATCTACAAAAACATCAATAGACCAATCATAGAAAAATTCTGTAAATAGAATTTATGTAATTGAATGATGAAGGAAGACAGATGTCCTGGCTGAAAAACATTCACATTTTAATATATTTTTAGTTTAATACTTCGTCTAATACTTCGTCATACGGATGTATATAAATATATACAGCATATTGTAAACAAATCTTGTAAAATGCTCGGCTTATATTCAGGATAGGGAAGCATTTCAGGAATCCAAAAACACTAACAATTCTATATTTTGCGCTCGTCAGAAGTTCACTGGGATTCGCCTCAGTTATTTGGAAGTCTAACGGCCGCTTTCTCCAAGGTCCCTCAAAATCGAACATCAGCTAAGTACCCATTCGAATCTTAAATCCTCAAGTGGCTTACTTAATAAATTTGCATTTCACCAACAAATAACAGCCACACTAAGCTAAGGTCAGGATTAGTTTTTGTTATGTTTCCGGTGAACATGAATATGGACTCAAGATAACGTTACTTTAAAAAATATGCAAATAAGAAATACATAATAAACTATAAAAATATCATTAAAATATTCTAACGTGTGAATTTCACGATTTTTACTCTTTATATAAATTAATTATAAAAAAGTACTATTTTGATCTCATGAGTACAGGTAATTGCCGCTGGCGCCAACAGATGGCGCTAGCGGCGCTCGCTGTCAGGGTAGCCTTGTTTGTACACCAGTTTTTGTTTTTGACACATCATGTACAGACAGTTTATTTAGTATTCACACCAATTTAGTTATTTTATTTTAATATTTGTTACTTTTTTTAATATACAATGCAACTGGCTCATGCCAGCCGCAATTATAACTACAGACAAACCTAACCAATCTATTTTTACCAAACTTTTGTAGGTTTGGTTTAAAAAATCGGTGTACATCCTAGGATATACTCGCTGTCATGGCTGTTTATTCGCTTCGCACTTGTTGATTGTTGAGATTGTTCGACACGGGACGCGCATATTTATCAGAGTATAATATTTAGCAGAGTATAATTATGGATAAACCAAGGAAACGTTCTACAAATTTTACCCCCAGTGAAAAAACTAAATTAATTGAATTAGTTTCAAAAAACAAGGCAATTACTTCAAAACAAACGGATGGAGCATGTCTATTCAACGATTTCACGAATCCAGCCATCTTCCAAGATGATAATAAACAAAATATAACTTAAATTTTACAAAAAAAAGATAAATTCAATAATTAAACAACTCTGCGACGAAATCGTAACCCAAATATCTATCTGTCAAACGCGTTAAGTGACGCTTATGACGGTTAATCCACTAGAGACCGCCACTTAAAATTTTATGCGCCGACGTCGCTAAGCGAGGCTAAGATTGTTTGGTGAAATGCAATTTTGCGCTAAGTGGTTCATAAATGTGATTTTTTAAGTTAAGGAGCCTTGGGGAAATCGGGCATAAATACAATAACCATTGCAATAATGAAATGAAATGAAATTATTTATTTCCATTATTCACACATATGTATATATAACAGTAACAAAAAAAATCACTATATTTTAAAAAAGACATTATAAACTTACTATGTACAATTGTACATATTTGGAAATTTACTGCCTCACTAGACAAGTCTCTTCTGAGGCAGTACTTTTTCAATTTGACCTAAGGTTACACGTTTTTGAATGCGAAATAATTAAACATAATAAGGGCCTTACTTACTATTTGAAATAAGACTTTAATCCAATGCTATGTCAGTTTTGGTCATACAAAAAACTGGGTAAGTATCAGCTTAAACACAAATTGCAAATAGTAAGTAAGACCAATTCAGAAAAGAAAAATAATCAGAATAATATAACGTGATCTCTCAGTTATTTTCTCCCATATAATTGTAGTGGAAATGATGACTGGCACCAAGCTATGGTACAGCAGTGAACTTCTTCTGGGTCACAATCCTAGGATTGGTCTGCACCAAACACTCGATCTTTCCACTTAACTCTATCATCCGCCAGTCTCTTCATCTCTTTGTAGCTGCTACAGCGCACGTCACCGATTATCTGGTCTATATAGTTGTTTCTGGGACGACCTCTACAGTTACCCCCATCAATCATTCCTTCGACGATGGTAAAAAGCAGGCCTGGGTGCCGGATGTTGTGGCCAATCCAAGTTGTTCTCTGTTGGGCAATTCTTTTCATAATTTGCCTTGTCTCTCCAACCCTACTTAGTACCTCATCGTTGCTGATGTGTTCTGACCAGTGAACTTTAGCCATGCGTCTGTAGCACCACATTTCAAACGTAGACAGACGTCCCGTTTCGCGTTGGCTGATGGTCCAAGTTTCACAGCCATATAGCAGTACACTCCAGACAAGAGTCTTGATCAAATTTTTCCTAATTTTGATGGAAATGTTAGGGGATTCAAAAATAGTTTAATAGCAGTGAACTATAAATAAATTTGGATAATTTATATAGCGCCGTTTTTGTGAATATCTCACCTCAAGGGCGATGAAAAATGGATTACGTTGTATCATTTTAGCTCTGGTAAGATTTACGAAAAATTTATTATATTAGATTTACGGTGCGTTTTGAGTTTTTTTCTGAAAGAAGATATACTTTTGGTTTGTCTGAGGGTATGTGGGAGCTTATTCCATGCATTTGGTCCTGCCACAGCAAATGCACAATCACCGAAATTAGTTGTGTGCATCCTGTTTATTTCAACTAATTTCCCAACCATGGATGAAGAAGCTGAACGAAGTGATGATTGTCTGTCATTTATTGAAAGCGGAATGCACAGTTCGGAGAGGTAAGTAGGAGTCATACCACGAAGTGCTTTAAAGATTATGAGACAAAGCTTATATTCAATTTTTTCGGGGACTTTAAGCCAATGTAGATTGCGAAGATGGTGAGAGATGTGAGAAAATTTGGATGCTCCAGTGATGAGTCTGGCTGCAGCATTGAAAACTGACTGAATTTTATTAATTTCTTTCTTTGGTAAATTCGCATATATACCGTTACAATAATCCAAACAGGAGACAACAAAGGCGCTTACCAAAAATTTCATGGATTCAATTGGGATACTCCTTCGGATTGACTTTAAACGTCTTAGTTGAAAGAAAGCAGAAGAAGGAACTATGTAATGATATTTAACAGGACATGACCAGATTGTATTCTACCATTTCTTTTCAGCCAGTTAATTACCAGTTTATTGAAGTTCGTTTCGTCGCGTGAGATATTGTGTTCTATGTCAGGTACTATTTTATTGTAAAGTCTAGGAGCAAGAAAAAAGTCGTCCTTATTAGTGGGGGTCTTATTTGTTGTCTATTTCGGGTACTGTTATAAATGATATAATATAGAAAGAATACAAAATAAATTCATCCACAGAATGACCAGAAAATACAAAGACTATGCTAATGTGTAACATCAGTACGACGAACGATTAATGATTTACTTTTCCTGTATAATATACTAAATAACAATATTGACTGTCCAGACCTTGTTTCATATATAAATTTGTATGTACCTACTGACTCGACGTACGAGACACACGTCACTCTTCCATAGTTATTGTTATAGAACTAACTCATCTCTAAACTCACCAATAAACAGAATCCTCACGACTTACAATAAGCATCAAAGTACCCTACAACTAGATATTTTCCATAACTCGCCTTACCAATATAAAAACTTACTGTTCAATTTATAATCAGCTTAGCAAGATAACACCTCATTACACATTTTCACCTACTACACATTCACATCCCAGTACGTTATTACTTATATGAATTTGTTTGCCACAAGTAATTGACACTAGGTAGGGATAGTTATAACAATGATATATTAAGCTTATTCATTGTAATTTTTTTACCTAGTGTTGTTTGTGTGCATTTTAATTATGTAAATAAAAAAAATATATATACTATTCTAATGTATGAAACACGAAAAAAATATTGTATATCACCAAATCTGTGTATACCTACAAACATTTTTTCGTGAAGAAATTTTCATGAAGATATATTTAGTTTTTTTTTATAAAAAACTCAACCGGCAGTTTTTCGTGTTCACTTTCGATAGAAGTAAAAATCTAATTCATATGCCTTGCAGTTTTTTTAGTTACTCACATACAATAGTAAATTAAAAAAGGATTTTATTGAAACTAATTTTACAAGAAAAGTATTAAACAAATTCAAATTTCAAAAAAAACTCATACAATAGAATAAAGATGTCGTAACATACTGTTCTTTATTTCAAAGATGTATCTTTTGAGGGTTCTAGGGATAAAATTTTCAAAATTTACTATTTAGCTACGTAATATTTAATATTTTATTAGGTACATACATCATTAGGATGTGTAAGTATTTTATATCCATACGCACCATCACGCTGCGACAGAGCCAAATGCCACATTTTGACAAGCTTGACAAGCATCCATTGCCTCATCTGCATGTATGCATTGCCTCATCTCACACATGACTGTCTATTGATCTTCATGCCATCACGGCATATCCCAAAATATGGGGTAACCAGCGACTGGTATGCGGATGTGCATCTACTTATTAAAGGAAACATGACACCTGCGTTAATCCCCACACACCAGTCTCATCTCGTAAGATTAAGGTAAGATAAGAGCTTTGTTTTTCGTTCGGTTTCTGTGCGGGCGTCCTGGGTTCGATTCCCAGCAGAGGAGAAATTTATCTAAATTCATTTCTCACGGTAATGTTGCTTCTCTGGGCTGGAAACACTGGTTATTTGAAAGAAATTGTCATACTCGCCACTTGCGCAAGGTGCAAGGAAGTGTTCATTATTATTATTATTAAGAACGTGTCATGAATAGCCCCGCTGATCCAAATAAATAAATAAATATCTTGCTTTTTCCAATACCATATTTAGTCTTGTTAAATTAGCCCCATGAAGGAATGGCTAGCTCCGAAAAAGAAAAAATATAGTAAATTATTATTAATACTTATAATTTCATACATATGTCTTTTTGTGGGGTCAAACAGACTTATAATGAACTTATGATGAATCAAAGAACTTATAGCATCGCACCGTTCCATAGGTACATTATGTTATTCAAAGCTAAGAGCTTTCCCTTATTCAATACATGGTGTAATTCATATGATATAAGCTAGTCTTTCCTTTGTCCAATCAAAGCTTGTTTTAATTTCAACGTTCAATCCTCCAAATGATAATAGGTACAAAAATACTACAATAATAAATTACGTACATTCTTTAAATTCGCGAAAAAAAACATATTTCATGCAGGTAATTTTCTTTTATCAGACAAATAAACTTTACACTCATCAAAATGTTTTGTGTGGTGTAGCTAAGGTAATCTTTAGGCGTTTTACACAAAAATTACTACGATTTAAATATACTGAATAAAATTGTTCATGATACCGGTAATTATTAATGTATACGACTGATATTTTATCTTTGCTAGCTAAATATTACCGGCTGGAAAATATCAATGCATTATAAGTACACAAAAACTTTTCAGACAATGAGAAGAAAATATTCGTTGCGTTTTTCGATGTTTTGTTGATTATTTTGTATGAATAAGTATTTGGAATTTGGTTATTGAACAAAGCTTGATGTCTTTGTTGTGTATATCGCAATGTACATCCAAAGAAAACGAAATATGAGTACTCTAGGATACAGAAAAGGACATCCGTATGAAGGATTGTAGCGAAATATTTGGCAATATGGCGATGATTTTGTTCACGTATATAACAATGTATGACAAACAGACGGGGTTCTAAGATTAGTAACACACTCTGAGGACGTATATTAATCATGAAAAGAAAATGAAAAACATTCTGGGTATGCCAATATTTAAAGGATAAATGTCACGGTACCTCAGCCGCCGGACGCGTCATTTGAACTTAACCATCAGTACTCATCTAAAAACTTCACACAGACACTTCACATAAGTTAAATCTAATAATATTTAAAACAAATTCACTAACATCCCACTCACAATTGAAAAAAAAACTGCGTTTTTTTGTGTGCGTGATGTACACAAATACACAAACGCGCACCGCGAAAAACGATAAAAAACCGCGCGCACATCTACCCTCCACGACGCTCTGTTCAAACTGATCCGAACTGTTTGCAACAACAAGGCGCCACGCGAGCGAAGAGGTATGTGTGTGTGTAAAAATGTAAAGCCGACACGGCGATACGAATGGCGAGCGCACGCTGGCAAAATACAACCGCGAGTAGAAGAGATCGAATACTTGCAATGGTAAATATTTCAACAGCGGCCGTACGAAGTGTAATTTTTTACACAGCTCACTACAGACGGAAACAGTCGCATCTGAACTACACCGGCAAAATATTCCAGTTCATGAAAAAATCGTACTTATGTACTGGCGATGATGAGAGTATATACCGATTGAATATATCTTTTTACTCGACGCGTCATAGGTTCAGGATGTATGCGGATTGACGAAAATATGAAATTATTGTCAGTATCGGTAAAATACTACCTCGAGTACAAAATGATAGCTGGTTGTACTGTGCGAATTTCGTGCGATGCGACTGAAAAGGGTTTTTCTACGCGAATCGGAGCAGTTTCAGGATGCTGCGAATGATGTTTTCATTGTTCGCTGGGTGGAATGCGCGCGCAAAGAAAATTGCGAACATTTTCCAGGCAGATGGCGCGCATGGTCGAAATTTCTGGAATATTTTCAATTGAAGAGTTGCCAGAGCGTGGAAATATTTACGCTCCGCAATTATGGGAATAGTTTTGAGAAATATATTGGGTTTCTTTGTGTATATAAAATATATTATAATATTAAGATAATAAAAAAATGATATCAGGAAACATAATGAATTGTAGACTTAGATATGTATGGCTTACATATTCAATTACATCTTGTTTTATTTTTTACATTGCTTTTAGGACAACTAACAGGTTGAATCTTAATTCATAACTCATCCAGTAACAAGTTGCCACATTCTGGAGACTATGATAATATTTAATGTCTCACATTGTATAGCCAAATTGAAAACACAATAAAAAAAATTGTGTCTCCACTGGGAAACAAATCCGGGACTTTTCTCTCAGGAGTCAAATGAACCACTTAATTGTTAATGAATGAATAAATAAATAAATTTATTTATTTATTAAAAATCCTTTTTTACAAGTATAATAATATCTGATGTAGGTACAATATAACTTGATGACATGCAATTTGACTTCATAAATGCCTTACAAGTTACTTTGGTACAAGAGAAGCATTACTGGCTATCAATGTATTATTACAAAAATGTTGTGATCAGAGAAAAGAGGTCTTTGCGTGTTTCATCGATTATGAAAAAGCATTTGATAGGGATAGGACATTATGACTTCTGAATTTCACCCAAAACCTATAAACCTAAGATCAAACGTGGAAATGTAACATCCGATGCAATACCCTTACAGCGAGGAGTACCGCAGGGTTGTATGTTGTCTCCTCTGCTATTCAATTTGTACTCTAAGCAACAAGAGTCTCTCAACAACACCGAGAAGGATGCAAAAGTCAACGGTGTGGTTATTAATAATATCAGGTACGCCGATGATACTGTTATACTGGCGGACTCTATTTCTGATCTTTAGGAGCTGCTAAACAATGTCAATGTATTTGGTGAACAGCTGGACCTTTCTGTAAATGTAGCCAACACAAAGCGGATGACATTTGGTCGACGTGAATACCCTGGTTCTTCCTTAAAATTAAATTAATGGCAAGACTATAGATAAGGTGGATAAATTTAAGTACCTTGGCAGTATTCTATCGGAGACCCTTGACCCGGATATGAAGATCAGGTGCAGAAGTGAGGTATTAAGATCTGCCTTTAATAAAATGAGATCCTTATTCTGCAACGAAAAGCTCAATATGGACCTGAGACATAGGATGATATAATGTTATGGTCTGTCTTGTGTATGGCTATAAACTGCTATAAACTGTTATATTTTCCTGTATGCATTTACTGTTTTTACTTCATATAGTATATAATATTTAATTATCGATGAAGTTTTTATTTGGTAGAATTCCATTATATGTTATATCTATAATAAAAAGTAAAGACTTTTTGATTCTACATTAATTTAATTGAGCGCGATAGGCCTATTTCGCCTCGTTAGGGCATTAACTAGCTTATGACTATTTTGACAAATTTTACTTATATTTATAGATTAATTATGTAGGAGGAGCTTACAGGTTCTTGTGATTGGTCATTTAAAACTATTGATATTATATAATGCAAAAAAGAAATAAATTTACTTTACTCTGGTTGGTTGAGACTATTTATTTTTTGACCAATCCCTATTTAAATAATTAGTGAAATTGAATATAATGAATTGATTTATGGTAATGGCTGGTTTTTCGGTGTAACGGTACATGGTATTGTGTTCTAATGGGCAGTGAAATGCATTAAGTGTTTACAATATTACGGATTATTTCTTAAGCTATTGTTGATATGTAGGTATTCTTGGTGGAGTAGTATGATGGGTGTATCTGAAACAATTAAAAAAAGTTTGCGGCAGAATCAAATCAAATAACTTAATATGGTATATTTTTGTTTATGGAATAATATCTATGAGCGGTGATCTGTGTATGTTCATTTGTTCATTTATGACAATGACGTTAGGATTTTTTAAGTGCTTGGAAATTTCTAACTGCTCTAATATATTTAGCCTTAAACCTTTCTTAGCAAAGTGTAGAGGAATAGGTGAATTTGTTGGACTGATTGTATGATTATTTTCTATGAGGTGCTTGGCGAATTGAGAATCTGTTTTGTTTTTTTGCCACGATTTTTTATGTTCTTTGAACCTTTCTGCAATATTCCTACCACTTTGTCCGATGTAAATTGAGTTACAATCATCGCAGGTCAATTTGTATACACCGCTCTTCTTTAGTTTGTCTATTTTATCTTTTGAATTTTTTATTACCATTCCTATGTTTTTGTTTGTTTTGTAAGTTATATTTATACCTGATTTTTTCAAATTTTTACCTAGTCTTTACTTTTTATTATAGATATAACATATAATGGAATTCTACCAAATAAAAACTTCATCGATAATTAAGATTAAAGAGGCCGACTTAGCCTCCCAGTTAGTTCTATACCGTCGCTTAAAATTTCGTCTTCGAACTATAACCCAAAATATATGGTTTAACCGCGAGTGTTTAAATGTGAAAGTGACCCCGTCATACGTCCAGCTGTCCACGAAACAGAAGACCCGATCAGCAGTCATCGCAGTATCCAGAGCAAAGAAAACATGGATCAAAGAAGAAATTCGGGAGGGCTACCGAAAAAGGGACAGTCTGCTTCACTACATCAAGGTAATCCATATACAATTATCTCATAAACTTCACCCCATTGAGTTTGATGTGTTCGATAGACAAGTTAGAGAAGAAATAGGGGAATTGATTCATAAAAAATATTTGATACAAGAAAATAAAATAGAAAGATTGAAGTTGAATCAACATCCTCCTACTCCGACGGTCGATATGACAGATTTGACAAAATTTTATGACAAAACAATCAACCTTACACCCACAATATTTGATCAAGAAGAAATAATCTTATTAGATAAAGGATTTAAGGATATTCCGGAACCGTTAAAATTAAATGATATAGAGAATATCGCAGTAGACACAGAAATTGCAGTAATTAAATCTCCAAACCATAATTTAATTAAAAATCAAGTTGCAAATATTCTTAACAAAGAAATCAAGTTAATTCACAAATCCCGCCCCTTTATCCACAAAGAAACAAAGGTATTGAAAAATATAATAAAGAAGGTCAAAGAAAATAATTTAGTTATAACCAAAGCAGATAAAGGGAATTCGGTAGTCATACTCAATAGAACAGATTACGAAGAAAAAGTTTCCGATTTCCTCAATCCAACTGATTTCATAATTTTAAATAAAGACCCAACTCCAAAATTATCCACTAAAATTAGATCTCTTATTAATAACAGTAACGCACTTTACCCAAAAACATCCCAAAAAAACAGACTCATTGAAATGAACCCGAGAGCACCACTATTGCATGGTCAGCCAAAAATACATAAAACAAATATTCCTATACGACCGATAGTCTCGTTTATAAATTCTCCTACAACTAAAATCGCTAATGATATAAATAATATTTTTAAACAATATACAAACTTCAAAATGACCCATAGTGTTAGAAACTCAATCGAGCTCGTAGAAAAAATAAAAGACATCCACCTACCTACCAATTGCAAGTTAATTTCTCTAGATGAAGTTAGCCTATTCACAAATATTCCCACATCAGAAACATTAGATATTATTAAGAATATTTTACAAAAAAAGAATGTACAACCTGTCATTGCAAACGAAATATATGAAATTATGAGAATATGTGCAGAGTCAAATTACTTTTCATACAACGGAAAAATTTACGAACAGAAAGATGGAGTCCCCATGGGATCACCTCTTAGTCCTCTTCTAGCAGAATGTTTTATGGATTACATAGAAAGCACCCTACTAAATTCAACATTAGCAAAAAAATGTGTTATTTATTACGTCAGGTATGTAGATGATATCCTTAGTGCATTTAATGGTACAAATAGACAACTAGAACAATTCTTTCAGCTAGCAAACTCATTACACGAAAAAATCAAATTCACTCTAGAAAAAGAAATAGACAGCAAAATTAAATTTTTAGATTTATGCATAGAAAGAACAAATAATAAACATTCATTCAGTATTTACCGGAAACCAACATTTGCAGATACCACTATTCATGCAAAAACATTACATCCATGGTCACACAAATTAGCCGCTTATAATTCTATGCTATTCAGGTTAATCAATATCCCACAAAATAAAATAGCCTTTGATAAAGAATTCAAAATCATAGAAACAATTGCTATGAATAATGGCTACACAAAACATACGATTAAAAAACTGTTTGATAAACAAATTCAAAAAAACACACTGAAAGAATTTTACCCCAAACAAAATAACCACAAAGAAAACTATAAATGTATAACTTATTCAGGAAATTTATCGCAAAGACTAGGTAAAAATTTGAAAAAATCAGGTATAAATATAACTTACAAAACAAACAAAAACATAGGAATGGTAATAAAAAATTCAAAAGATAAAATAGACAAACTAAAGAAGAGCGGTGTATACAAATTGACCTGCGATGATTGTAACTCAATTTACATCGGACAAAGTGGTAGGAATATTGCAGAAAGGTTCAAAGAACATAAAAAATCGTGGCAAAAAAACAAAACAGATTCTCAATTCGCCAAGCACCTCATAGAAAATAATCATACAATCAGTCCAACAAATTCACCTATTCCTCTACACTTTGCTAAGAAAGGTTTAAGGCTAAATATATTAGAGCAGTTAGAAATTTCCAAGCACTTAAAAAATCCTAACGTCAATGTCATAAATGAACATACACAGATCACCGCTCATAGATATTATTCCATAAACAAAAATATACCATATTAAGTTATTTGATTTGATTCTGCCGCAAACTTTTTTTAATTGTTTCAGATACACCCATCATACTACTCCACCAAGAATACCTACATATCAACAATAGCTTAAGAAATAATCCGTAATATTGTAAACACTTAATGCATTTCACTGCCCATTAGAACACAATACCATGTACCGTTACACCGAAAAACCAGCCATTACCATAAATTAATTCATTATATTCAATTTCACTAATTATTTAAATAGGGATTGGTCAAAAAATAAATAGTCTCAACCAACCAGAGTAAAGTAAATTTATTTCTTTTTTGCATTATATAATATCAATAGTTTTAAATGACCAATCACAAGAACCTGTAAGCTCCTCCTACATAATTAATCTATAAATATAAGTAAAATTTGTCAAAATAGTCATAAGCTAGTTAATGCCCTAACAAGGCGAAATAGGCCTATCGCGCTCAATTAAATTAATGTAGAATCAAAAAGTCTTTACTTTTTATTATAGATATAAAATATAATATTTAGTTTATATAAATGTAAAACCACTTATCAAGCTTAATATGATCTGTGGAGACACAGTTTTTTATTGTGTTTTCAGTCTGGATCTGTGAAACGATTAATATCTTAAGCCTCCAGAATGTGGCAACTTGTTATTGGGTGCGTGTTAAATTAATATTTGACATAATACCTGTTAGTTGTCCGAGAAGCATTAAAAAAATAAAAATAAAATATATGGCTGTGAGACTTGGACGCTGAAGGTTCACACCATGAATAGGTTGGAAGCTTTTGAGATGAGGTTGCATCGTAGAATATTCAAAATCCCTTGGACATATCTGGTTCGAAATTCAGATGTCTTAATCGAGCCAGGACAACTAAGCAACTCCTGTCTACAATAAAGGTCCGCAAGATCGCATATCTGGGCCATATAATGAGGGGAGAAAAATACCACTTGCTCCAATTAATACTGGAGGGCAAGATAGACGGTAGCCGAGGGACTAGAAGGAGACAGATGTCCTGGCTGCGTAATATCAGGGAATGGATGGTCTTCAGACCTGTGGAGGAGATATTCCGGGCAGCACAGGACAGAGAGGGATTCGCCAGAGTGATAGCCAACGTCGGAGGTTCCTGACAGGGCACCAGAAGATGAAGAAGTGAAATAATATTTACTCATTGTTTTATTTACATTCTACAATGATATTATATTTACTCTTTGTATTATTTATATTTTATAATAATAATAATAATTAACATATAAGGGTGCAGGAAGTGTTAATTATTATAATAATATTTAATAATAATAATAATAATTAGGGGCAAGTTGTGTTCCTCTGGACACTTGTTCCTCTGGACAGTATATTTATTTCCATAAATGAACACTTTTATTTCAACACATTTTAATAAATATTTGCATTTCATGCATCACTAATTTGACATCTTGTATTTTCGTTCAAAGTGTAGGCGTGAATCGATGTTTTTATTTTTTTTTACTCAAAAAGTAAATATTTTCATTTTTTTCGAGTTATTTTTTTATTATAAAGAATCATATTATACAAATATTTTCAATAATACATTGAAACATGCTCATTTGCCGTGTTATTGAAGTAATAACCTCTTTGATAACCTATCTTCAAAAATATTTACGACAAGATACGTTAAAAATGTATACCACATGTTCCTCTGGACACTGATTTGCATGTTCCTTTGGACACACCAGAGGAACGTGCTATCGTATTTTCAGCACCATTGCCAGGTAGCAAAACTGAAAAAACTAGGACTCACCTAGTTGATCATGATGTCCTCGAAGATGCTGTTAGTGATGTTTTGAGTTGTAAGATATCTAATTATTTTGAATTTGTAATATTACATCTTTTTTTACTAAAATTTCTGGGTTATTTGTTACTTTTTTATAAATTTTCTATGATGTTTTTAAATTGCTTCAATTATGGATATTCTGAGCTATTTTTTTCAACCAAAAATTCAATGTTGATAAGCTTACACAGTTGTTGTTAAACTGTCCAGAGGAACATTACTTAATGTCCAGGGGAACATTCTCTCCGTGTTCCTCTGGACAATATTGAAGTTTTTTATAAAAACGTAATTATTCTATGTGTAGAAGAAGATTTATCAGAATAAAATATCAGAGGACAATAAAATGTTTATTTGAGCTTCATATGACCTGAACATTTTGATGTAATACTCTATTGATTTTAATTTAAAAAATAAAGTTCATCAAAAACTGGAAAATGTCCAGAGGAACACAACTTGCCCCTAACACTTCCTGCACCCTTGCGCAAGTGGTGAGTTTATTGCCATTCCTCATTGTTTACTCATTGTTTTATTTACATTATAATATATTTACTCTTTGTTTGATGATAATTTTATAAAGATATAATATTAAGTCTCACCAAGGCTGAGTTTGAGTCAAATCCAATCCAAGGATATTTTACTCCGACTCAATATAAAAACCTTATATTTTATCCAACACACCTGTCATAAAGCATAATACCGTATGTTAAATTCGGGTGCGCCACACGAACATACATACATAATAATATTTTATAGCAATTTATTATGCAGTATTTTTTCTGCTTCTCTTTCACTCCTTACTATGTGGGTACGTTAGGGTTGTTATTAGGACTTTGGTAAGTAAACGCTAAATGACGCCATTTATTTTTCATATAAACAGACGGTAAATTTGTTTATGTTATTCAATATAATAAACACGCCAAAAAATGTATACCAACGCACGAATGTCGCCATGGCGAAAATGTACATGAATATAATATCATTTAGACTACAAGAACGTATGAAGGTTCGTACATACTGGGTTTGACGTAGTATAATTTTCAACAAACATCTTGAACGAGAGCTTTAACGGTTGACCAGAGCGCAAATTTGTGTCTTTTTGTTTCGTTGGTTTACTTGCAAATCGCCCCCCTTCTCGGCTTAAAGTTCAAGATGTAGTGTTTGTTATTATTTTACAATTTTATTTATTTATATATTTGCAGTTTCAACGCTCAACAGGGATGTGCCGAACTGAACAGAATTTGTGCGTTAAAAAACATTTCATTTTTTTTTATGTAAAATACATTTTGATACAGCATTTGTACATCCAGATACAATTTAATTGAAATAGTGATACAGAAAAAAATTCTCAAACCTAGATCTTTTGCTACCTCGTTTCCAATCTTAATTATTATAACTTGTAGGCTAGGGCCCGAGATATCAGTTGGCCCTTAAATCGTTGGATTTGGTAATCCAAGTTAAAAGTTTAGGGAAGATTAAATTTCATTCGCGTATTTCAGTGCAAAATGAAACGTCAGTTACGTAATCTTCAACTATAGATATATTTTACGTTTTTCTATGGTAATTGTCTATAACGCATCTGTCAAAATTTTAATAACCTTAAATGATACGTGACGCGAAGCTGTGACTAAATATTATTTTATTATTTTAACAACACATTATTTTATTTGTTTCAATACACAGCATGTTACTTTTTCAATTTTTTATACCGATCGATGTTTGTTTCAATTAATATCAAACATTGTAGTGAAAAAATGTCATTGAATATGTACTACGTAGGTACGTAGTACTTCAATGCAAAATGTATGTACATTTTACAGATGGATATGGAACTAGTGATAATGGTAAAATAGTGTCTTATGTAGAAAATTTAAGAATACACATTATGTATATAGAAACAGGATGGATCAATTTAAAAAGTGGGATGAAAAAACATCGCAAAAATAAAGTTGCGTGCCTGACGTTTCATCATGGCTGACAGTTTATTTCGTTTGTTGTCAGGCAATACATTATAATTATGTAAAAAAGAAAATAAATATTAAATACATGAACCACATCTATATCGTCTTTTATTTTAACAACAAAAATAAATCATGATTATAATTATTATGCATAGTTATTTGTAGTATAAAATGAAATAAAACATTAAAGCGTGCGGCGATTAGTACTCCACCTGGCGAAAAAGACTAGAAACAATACTTAACTCAAGATTAAGACACGCGATCCGCCAGAAACGTTGAGTTAAATATTTGTCGTTTAGTGACGTATTAAAGGGAAGATTAGGTACTGAAATACGCAATATTTTTGTTAAACTTGAGTTAAACTCCTAAGGGCCGACTGAAATACTGGGCCTAGGTTCACTCGTTAACGAGCGGATATCTACAAGACAATATAAAATAGAATATAAACTGTTAACGCCAAAAATAAGGTTAATGGGGCGACTGTTGCCATCTTAACTATTTTTCAATTTGATAAACTATCATTATTTCTAATTTAAAACATTTTGAAAGAGATAATTCATATAGTTTGGGTACAAATAAAGAAAAATATATCTTAACTTTTTGATAATGTTCTGTATAAATTCTTACAAAAAAATAATGGCATACCACGATTTTCAAAGTTTATCTTTTTTTATTTTTTTATTTATTTATTAAGAGAAAAAACAATTACACACCACACATACATATTTTTGTTTTATAAATTATAAATTTGATTTATATGTGCAATCACAATATTCCCCATAGAGAAGTTACAATGTAAACATAGACGTGCTTAGAGATTAAGATAAAAGTAATAAAATATAAAAAATCAATACTTATTGAAAAAACATATTATGAAGTATAGTTTGGAATACACAAGAATGACATCACTCATATAACATCACTTCCTCAACAGTGCATTCCAGCCTTACCCAGGTCCTGAGAGGTTGTATCAGTGATCTTTTTTACAATTTCCCTTTTGATGCAATAAAAATGTCAATATGGTCATTGAATTGGTCATTGAAGTTTTTACATATTCTATAAAGCGGTATCCTGAATCCTGCATCTTATATTTTTCATAAACTATAAGGCGTAGAGGAAATTTTTTTTTAAATTAAACAAAGCAAAAATATTTGGATTTTTTTTTTTCAATAAAAAAAATGATTATGTCCTTGTTAAACAAGTACATATACATCTTCCTACGTTCCCTAAAATAAGCAAATAAATGCTTGTGCTATAGGTGAACGAAATCGGTTGAGGCAGGATTCGAACTCGCGACCACTGGATTACTAGCCCAGCGCGTAACCGCTCTGCCATCGACCCATCTGAATATGTCATGACGTTGAATTAATTGTTCAGGTTTAGTAAAAAAATCTAAATACATTTATTTTCCATTCAGCGCCATTGCGAAATAAAAGTTTATTTTTTTTTATTTACAGTAATACAACGTCACAACATATTTATCCCGAAATTTTGTTCTTCTTTAATTTAAAAAAAATATATATTGCTCGATACCTTATATTTTTTTAGAAAAAAAATGTCAAAAATCGGAGTGTGCTTATTATTTTTCTACAAGAATATATACAGAACATAATTAAAAAGTTAATGAATGTTTAATCTACAAATCATGAATTTGCTATATTAAAAACGTTTGTATCAAAAACAATGAGAGAACGGGTGTATTTAATAAATAAAATTTTCTCGTGTATTTCACGGGTACTAACAAGAAAATTAATATTTAAAAATATGAATAGAAAAACGAGCTTTTTGTACTTACTAAAGAATTGAAGGAAAACATTTAAATTGGTCATAGAAAATGTTGAAAACAAAAAATTGTATTAATAACCCCTGCGATACGGTGGGTTGGCAGGTAGGCACACCATAGCCTATAAATTAAAATAGGTAAACACGCTTAAAGTTGAACAAAAAAATCAATTAGTCGTTTCATTGAAAACACAATTAAGGGTAAATATAAACCTAAACACCACAATTTAAAATTGAATTCCTCAAATATGTTAAACAGTGTGTTTCTAGAAAAAATTCCTTAAGTATTTTCAACATTTCTTTAGCGAATGTTTTTCATACAATTTTAAAATTCAGCTTAAATTTCCCTAAAAATATACATTTTATTTTATTTTTATTTTATTTTATAAAAGACAGCACACAGTACATGCATATAATTCTTCTTCTTCAGCCCCTTTCACTCCACTGCTGGATATAGGCCTCTTCCTGGGTTTTCCATTTCTCTCTATCCTGGGCGCTCTGCTTCCACCCATGCCCCACCAGTTGGACAATATCGTCAGTCCATCTCCTCTGTGGTCTCCCTACACCTCTTCTATTATGATAGGGTCTCCAATTCAGAATTATGGGGGTCCATCTATTATTTCTCTGTCTTGCCACAAGACCTGCCCATTGCCACTTCAGGCTTCCCACTCTTTCTGCAATGTCGGTGACTTTTGACCGGCGTCTTATTTTCTCGTTTCTTATTCGGTCTCTCAAGGATACGCCCAACATTTAATATATACAATTATTAAAAGTAAATAAGTAAAAATACAAATATAACATGCACCTCTTACGTACTATACCTAATATCAAAATATGACAGTAAAAAGTGTGAATTAGTGTGAGTGCGCGCATGAGAGAAGATTTCTTTAAATTACTACATAACTATGCGTCGTAGAGAAATAAATATTTTATGCGCTCAAAGTGTATACAACCAAAGTTATAAACCTTATTCATTTCAAGTAAGGTTTGTTCTTAAAATGGAAAAAAAAAACAACAAATTTCTGGTTTCCGATAATTGAAATCACGATAAAACCCTTTTTAACGCACGCGATAGTAACCCTTAATTAGCACGTAATTTTAACAGTGTAGGTGGTTAAATATATCATGTTTTCAGTCACTGGATTTAGCGTTGTATGTCCTCTTAAGTAAATGTGTAGAATGTTTTAAATCGAAATTTTAAATGAATAAATATTTTTTTGAAATAAGAAATTTTAATACACATAATATATGGAGATGTTTTTGTGATAACCTCGTTCCTCACCTCAAGTGCCCTTTGAAAAGATTGCAATATTTCTTACCTCTTTCCGTCAAAATATCTTGATGTTCATTCATTCATTCATTCATACCATCACGGCATATCCCACAATGTGGGGTAACCAGCGAAAGGTGTGCGGGTGTGCATTGCCTTATAAAAGGGAGAACAACACATCTATGTATACCCACACACCAGTCTTGTTTCACCAAAAAGGGCACTACATTCAGAATGGGTGGTGAACCTCATTGCTGAACTATGTAAGATGTTATTTTTGCCTGTTGTATTTTCGATTACTCGGCTCTTACGGGACACTCGAAAACAATTTCATCATCATCATCATCAGTGGCTCCACAGCCCAGGATGTGCCTTGGCCTCCTCAAGGAATCGTCTCCATTTCACCCTATCCATGGCCTTTTCTCTCCAATTCCGCACACCGGCTTTTTGAAGGTCCCTCTCAACTCCATCCATCCATCGCAGTTTCGGCCTTCCCACACCCCTTCTACCCTCCGGACGCGTTGTGAGGATTCTTTTTGGTGTGTGGTCATCTTCCATGCGATGCACGTGTCCTAACCAGCGGAGCCTCCCTATTTTTATCGTTTGGACGATATTTGTTTCCTTGAATAGGCTCTATAGTTCGTGGTTGAGCCTGATTCTCCACGTGCCTTGATCGCAGAGGGGACCGAAAGTTTCTATATTTCATCTTTGTGTGTATGTCAATCAATATTACTCCCTTTCCTTGATTACGTTGATGTTATTTAGACTGTGTGTTATTTAGACGCGAATCAAGAACTCTAAGATTCTACGTATATTTTTATTAATATGTCGATAGCTACTTCGCCTTGTTAGGGCATCTCCAAAACTATGACGGTGTGGAGTTTCTGTTGGGTTATATATTATGTAGGTAGAGGGTTGAGCTTACAGTTTTTTCGATTGGTCAGTATCTGCAAACAGATTATCAAACAATGGTAGTGGGTGGAGATTATAGTTGAACTTAACAATTGACTGACCAATCCCTAAATATGTGGTTGGTAGTTTATTGATATAGTTCTAAGAATTTTATTTTAGTGGTGGGTTATTTTCTACGTATAATATTTGTTTATTTGTGGATATTGCTACATGCTAGGTATATTACTATGTATTTTGCGGTACAGGTACATACAGGTAGTTGTATTGCTTTGTTGTTGTATGTATTTCTTATGCATTTGTTTATTTATACAATGGCTATTCTTTTGATGTTAAATATTTGAATTTTGAAAGATTCTAGGGAATCTCGACAAATTAAAAATAAACGCATGAACGCATCGACAAATTAAAAAAAATATACGTAGAATCTGAAACGTACTGCTTTATTTTTTCATATAATTTAAAATGGTATTCTATCTAAAATTTTCTAGCCGACCGCCGTGGCACAGTTGGTAAGCCATTCGGTTTCTGTGCGGGCGTCCTGGGTCCGATTCCCAGCAGAGGAGAAATTTATTTAAATTTGTTTCTCATGCAAATATTGCTTCTCTGGGCTGAAAATACTAGTTAGTTGGAAGAAATTGCCATACGGCAATAAACTCGCCACTTGCGCAGGGTGCAAGGAAGTGTTCATTATCATTATCCACAATTACTTAAAATAAATTGAAACTATTTAATAATACAAGCTTTCGATATACTTTGAGATGGAAAAAAATGTCCATATATAGGAATACCGAACTTGTTTTAGGTGGTTGCCAATCAGGCAGCGTAGGAACCTACGTCGCGTAAACCAGCCGATGGCTTAAGTCCTGTAGGTGCTTTGAGTTCCTGATTCTTCTATAATATCCCAACTTCGTCACTATTGAGATAATATAAAGTTTGTCAATAAAAATATATAACGTCGTTTAATCTTCTTCTTTTTCTTTATCCTCGCCATATCCCGTTACAAGGGGTCGGCTTTCCTAACCATGCAGCGCCAATAGTTTTTCTGCTGCGAACCCTCCTTTTTTAGAACCAGTTTCTTCATGTCCTTTTGGACATTCGTCAGCCAGGTGGTTTGGGGCCTTCCCCTCCCCCTCCTCTCAGTAGGCATGGAAAGGCACTTCTTCACCACGTGTTCATCCTCCCTTCTCATTATATGGCCAAACCATCTAAGTCTGGCCTCTGTTACCTTTTCAGATATAGGTGCCACCTTATATAAAGCTCTCCCTGACGTACTCATTTCGGACCTTGTCTTTTAGTGTGACTCCTCCCGACCATCGTAACATTCGCATCTCTGTTGTATGAAGCTTTTGTTCGTGAGTCTTTTTAGTTGGCCTTACTTTGCTGCCGTACAATAATGCTGGTCTGACGGCTGTTTTATAGACCTTTCCCTTGGTTTATAACGCCGTTTAATGTTTGATACAATTGACGTATTGATCTTATTACATATCAATTCTATTGAGAAAGAGCATAAATCTGAGTGCCTCAATATAATCTTTCAACCAAGGTATTTTAACACATGTATGATAATTTTTGTTGAAAAATACTTTTTTGTGTAATGTTTTGTACAATTATTAAGGGGGGGGACTGCTGCCAACGTACCTATTTTTCAATTTGATATACCATCATTATTTCTTATCAAATCGTTTTGAAAAAAATAATTTACATAGTTTGGATATTAATAAAGAAAAATATATCTTTACTTTTTGATAATGTTCTGTAGAAATTTTTGTAGAAAAATAATGGCATACCCCGATTTTCAAGGTTTATCTTATGTTTTTAATAAAATATAAGGCGTAGTTCAACATATTTTTTTTAAATTAAAGAAGACAAAAATATCTAAAAAAATATGATGTGACGTTGCATTAATGCTTCAGGTTTAGTAAATAAACCTAAAAACATTTATTTTCCATTCAGCGCCATTGCGAAATAAAAGTTTTTTGGTTTATATACTTATCCTGATGCATTAATGCAACGTTACATCATATTTTTCTAGATATTTTGATCTTCTTTTATTTATAAAAAAATATAATGCTCTATACCTTATAGTTTTTTAGAAATTTAAGATAAATGTCAAAAATCGGGGTATGCTTGTTATTTTCCTACACGAATATAATATACAGAACATAATTAAAAAATGAAGGTATTTATTTCTTTATTAATATCCAAACTAACTAGGTTATTTTTTTCAAAATGATTCGTTTTGTAGTAATGATGCAAATTCAAATTGAAAAAATAGGTACGTTGGCAGCAGTCACCCTCTTAATTGAACTCGAATATAATTTAAGCCCATTCCATTAATTTGACAGTTAATTTATTACCGACATAACTTTTGTTACATTTTATTGATTATATATTATTTCTTGTTATGATATCCTCCCTTAAGAAGACGATAAACTTTACAATATAAATACTCGAATTGCTTTTAAATTATATTATTAATAACCTCTGACGTAAGTTCATTATGTGGAATGACATTTACGTACAAAACTTCTTATTAAATTGTATATTTACTCTAAAGTTATCATTTTGAAACTTTCTCAAAGTAATAATATTGTCGTTATTTCGTTTTGTTTTGTCTTAAATCATTTTCACCTTATAACATGCTTTTACTATACATTTATAATAATTATATTTAATAACAATATTCGATTTACATACACATTGGTACAAAAAAAAAACAAAAATGAACATATAATTCTGTCGCGGTTCAGGGGTTACATCTGTACCTACTGACTGTTGCTTACATTGTTTACAAACCTAATTCTCAATAGATGGCGTTACAAAAAGGTTTATTTTTCACTTCATAGATGGTGATGGTGTTTTTTAGCTTACATATTTAACATTTTATAGAGTACTTTATTTATTTGAATCTTCTTGTAAATATAATAAGTACACTGGCGGGCTTATTGCCTAATGGCAATTTCTTCCAACCAACCAGAGTAAATGTTAAATATTCAAAACAATGTGTACTATGGCAATAAGTCAATCACATTACAAAATGAATAAAGATACCAGAAGAAAAGAAAAAAAACAATGAAGATAGCATATAAGAACAATTCATAGCAATGATTGGAAAACTAAAGGATAAGGAAAGGAAGAGGAGAGGAAGATGTAATCAGGTGTTGTCAGATAAATATTTTTGCTTTAGCCTTTTCTTGAAGATGTTTAGTGAGATAGACGACGTAAATATCAGGACTTAGGCTATTCCATAGTCTAGCCGAATGTACTTCAAATTAAGAGCTAAAAAATCAAAACTATGAATAGGGATAGATAGTAAAGCACGTTCAGCAGATCGAAGTGGACGCCCGTGGCTTGAAAGATAAGTGAATTTATCTTTGAGATACTGAGGTAAATTTGGATTAAAAAGGACATACTTTCAAAAATTGGATTGAGGAACTCAAAAAGAGGGCATAATTGATGAACGTTGCCCAAGCGCATGAAATGATCGCGTAAACCAGCCGATTACAGGTCGTAAGCCTTGTACCTAGGTGCCTTGAGTTCCTGGTTCTTCTATAGTAATATTCCAACTTCGTCTCTATGGAAATGATATTTTATAAAATTTGTTTTACCGCGGACAATATTTATTTATTTATTTATTTTAATTTTGGCACATTTTACAAAATTAAATAAACAACAAAAAAAAAATACAAAAAAAATTCAAAGAAAATTACAAATAACAATATTACTGAATACCAAAATTCCCACAAAGGCAATGCCTGTGTGTGGGTATACAATATATATATATATATATATATATATATATATATATATATATATATATATATATATATATATATATATATATATATATATATATATATATATATATATATATATATATATATATATATATATATATATATATATATATATATATATATATATATATATATATATATATATATATATATATATATATATATATATATATATATATATATATATATATATATATATATATATATATATATATATATATATATATATATATATATATATATAGTGTCACGTTACGTTATAAATACTGGCTAGGAATTAGATAAAATTAAATAATATATATTTTTTTTTAAAACTGACACACTGAGTTATTTTGCAATCTAGCAACATTTATCGTTTGACCGCTTAAATAGGATTGTCATTCCGAAAAGGCGCTTTTTCTTAGTAAAATTGTTATGTTAACGAGTCACAGCCATTTATAAGATGGCGGGTGACGTTATTTAATTAAAAATAGTGAAACGGGAAAATGGGTAAGTCCTTTCGATATTTTATTACATTCAATATTTGTGGTAGATCGTGAATTGATACAGTTTGTAAACGTAAATCATTCTTCTTTTCATAGGAAAGTCTAATGTCAGATTTCCCATTATTCTCACCCGTTTATATTTCTTGTCCTGTCCTTCGTCTTTTCAAGTCAATTTGATTAACGTACCACGTTTATTTCGTCCTGTTTCGTTCATGTTTTGTATTGGTACTTGACATCTTGTTTGAACATCTATAATTTATCATGAGACGACTCATATTGATTGTATATCAATTTTTATCGACGAGAATGTGACCATGGGAAATAAAACTTATGAAAAGTTCTATTAAAGATGACTGTGAAAAGAAAATTATAAATTTGGATTTTAACAGAGGATTTACTTGAGGGATGACATTGAGAGGATTGATTTCATGTTAATCTATCCAAAAAGGAAATATTTAGAAGATTCGACGTGATATTGAAGTTTGGATTGTTCATATGATGATACCATTCACTAGGAAGAAACTCTGTACTAATTGATTACCACAATATGGATTTCAGAATATTAAAAACTCATTCACACTTCATTCATCTCTGAAGGGGTGAACTTTGATGTATAAAGTTCACCGTATGAAGAGTGATGATGACGTCCTTGACTCATGCTGGATTTCTTTATTTGTTGTATTTGAAATTAATAAATTATAACATTTAGTAGGATTTAGATTGAGACGAGCGTAGGTAGAATGATTTTATTTTTGATTGTCTATCGGTGAATTATCAATTTGTGAATAACTTAATATCAATTCTCATACTTATTATTAGTTCGGTTTATTTAACATTCCAATATAAAGAGAATTCTCTTTTGACGATTTAAATCTTTTGATAGTTTATATTTTCAAGTAATTTACATTCTTAATTTTACTTATATTATTTAAGAGTTAACAACCTTAATATTTTAGTTAGTCTTCATATCTTTATTTAAATTATAATAAATTCATTCATGGGATTGAAATTAATAAACTTGTACAATACTTAATATTAAAAATAAATGTTAATTTGTTCTTAAAAACTTTTTCTTTATCTCAAGAATCCTTGCAACAAATCTATTTCTTTAAATTTGATCTTAATTATTAATATAATATTTTTTTTATAAAATTATTTTATTTCTTATTTGGTCTCATTCAAGTTTATGACGAGATAGAACCCCTGAGAGTCATTGTAAGCACTAGTTATGACAGCAGAGACTTTTGCTTTTCTATCACTGAGCTACTGGTGAACGATGACAGTGGAGTTGGATCCTGTAATAGTTCAGGCTCTCCAAAACCACTGCCTCGCAAATGGCGCCCAACGTGGGGCGCGGATTATAAGGAATTGATAATACCATCATTTAAATTAGACGTGGTGGCCGTTTAAAAGTCATTGGGGAAGGGAGGTCCTGTGGGGACGAGTCTTACACCTTGTTAAGCTTGTTTTCCCGTTTTCAAATGTGAGTAGGTCGTGTGAGGATGGGTTCTGTGTTTTGTTAAGCTTGTTTCCCCGCTATCTCACATGTTCATGTGTGGACAGGTCTTACGTTTTGTTGTTAAGCTTGTTTCCCGCTGACGGTGTAGATAGGTTGTGTGTGTGGACGGGTCTTACGTTTTTTCAGGCTTATTTCTCCGTTACTTTACATTTTTGGGGTCAGGTCTTACGCTTTGTTAAGCTTGTTTTCCAATAGCAAACCCTCTCTCAGTGGTGTGCATATCGCGTATACGTGGAGATTCAATAATCATGTCGAGTCATAAATTTGAAATGTGACCTGGCGCCCATATTAAAATCTTGTTGCTTGGTTCTTGAGGAAAGACGTGTTAATTAGATTAGATTAGGAAGATATAAATTGGTACGATAGGAAGATTCCCAGTCCTTGTCCATTCCTAAACCTTAAAATCTGACAGAGAAGCCAACGAGAGATGTCATACATTGAAGACTACCATGAATTGGCTTACGAGGAAATCTTCAATTGAAAGGACGACGAAAGTATAGTGAAATTTATTCATCTCATCGATTCTACATATGAGCTAAGTATTCATATTAATTTTTTTCATTGTGATTCCTGAATAATCAAAATTCATAATTTAAATTGTTTTCTTTCAGCATTGAATTTTATTGTTCTCAAAAAGTGCAAAAAGAAATATTTTATTGATAAATTTATAATCAATATAAAAAATGTTACAATTTGATACCTAAAGTACATATTTTTGTTTGCAAAATTAATTTGCTTAGCAACAAAAATAATTAATTTTTAGTTACTGTGTGAAAAAAGTATTGTTAAAAAAAAAATATTTTATTACTGTGAGGGTGAATAATTTTTTTCTTGAGGACAGATATAGTTTGGTCTTCGCGTTGAATAGTTCACTAATTTATATTTTTCCTGTTTAAAATTTTGAAAGTTAACTTTGAAGTGATTTTAATTTTAAATTATATATTGCTTTGTTGTTTTTCATTTAGAAAGCATTATTAAATAAATATTGATAAAAGTCTTTACAGTTTTCTTAGCTGTTTTATTTAATTTAAAATTGTAAATTCAGTTTTAGTTATTTAAAGTATTTTGAGTGTGTGTGATACTGGGAGAAGATAGTTGTTATTAAATGTTTTACATTTATTTTAAAAGAAACTTAATAATTTTTCAGAATTTCTTCTTGAAAGCCGACGAAGTTTATTGATATTTATATTAGGATGAATAGTGATTGCCGTTTCGGAAACAAATTGAACCATTTTATTATAAAACGAATAAATATATTCTATTGGTGAGTACAATATTTAAAAATTGTCGTTTCATTACATTTAGAGAAAATTATTGCTTTGTATTTTTCAAACATAAACATTTTTCAGTTTTAAATTTGAATCGTAAAGATAATTTATTAAAAATTAAATAGTATTACTATTGAACATTGAAGTTTGTTGTTAGTGTTGATGTAGAATGATTTATTAAGTTATTAAATAAAAGTAGTTTCTTGGTTTGATAAGAAAATTTCATTTGGTGGACATCTATTATTGAACTTTATAACAAATTTTTTTAGTCGAGACTCAAACCATTTCGCATTGATTTTTCTATTGACCTATTTTACAAATAATTCCTGTTTTCACCGCAAGATACCGGGAGGAGTGATTAAATTGTTTTGACATTTCCAAATGTCATGGATTTCAACTTTCATAACTTCGGAAATATTGAATTTTTATGATTTGGAGTTGTAAATACGTTTTGATTCAAATTGAAATACAACTTTGTTGTGATTTTTAAAGTCAGTGGCTATAGTAAACCATTTTTTTATATATTTTCGTGTTAAAATTCATCAACTGTCGTGATATGTCAGATTCATTTTCAAGTTGAAACATCGTAATCACAAGTGATTTTATGACTTTTAAAGGTTTAATTCCAAGTGAATATTTATTTATACTGTTGTGAAATTGTGTTTTGCATCGATTTGATTTATATTTGGTGTTATTTATTACCAAATATCGTCTTAAATACAACATATAGTTTGACGTTTAAAGGTTATGTTTTACGATCTCATATATTTGAGAAGTTTAAAAAATTGATTGATATTGTGCAGTTCTTGTTAGAATATTGAGATTATTTAGTTTTGTTTTCATTGATGAAGAAATTAGTGAATAAAAACTTCATTTAATATCAGTTTTCATATAATAAATTTTTGTGTTTCCGAGTGATCATAATATTAGAGGATTAACTTATAGAATTTTACGATTCAATTAATATTATTCAATATGGAAAATATTCCAAATACAGTTTTAAAATCGGTTATTGTTTTGAAGAATCATTTGAAATTGTTTAATGTCAAACTTTATATTTTACAAATTCAAGTATTGTCTATACACGATTATGTATCGTCAAATATAATCATCTTATTACAATGGTATAGAAAGAAAAAAGTTGAAAGAGTTCAAGTTATTTTGTTTAGAATATCCACAGAGTTGCATAAATATTTGATAGGAGAAGAATTAATTACAAATTTAAAATTTTTGATTTTGTATTTGAAAAGAATTATCATAATCAAAATTTTTAGTTTTATTTTCAATTAAATTAATAACTTGATGTATGGAAATAAAATCAATAATAACATTTCACCATTGCTTTATTCTTTGATTTAACTAGATTTGAAGGGGATTAGAAATTTTAATATTAATATTTTTTTTTTGAAACAATAAATTTGGTCAAGTTAATAAAAATTGATTTTTGTTTTAATTTTCATGTTTTTAATATTGTAATTATGTTTCAGAATCAGTCGTCATGATGGTACAATGATGTAAGTTCTATTTGAATGAGATGTGATATGAGACGGTGAGGATGGTTCAAGAAAAGTATTTTTTTTGTTATTTGTTTGTATATATTTTTGTTAGGTAAATTATATGAAGGAGTTAGAAACATTATGTTTCACTATTTTAGGTTAGTGGGAGATATTTTGAACTTCTTTATAAACATTTTTAGGAGAAGTCAATTATTGAAATCTTGATTAGTGAAAGAATATAATCAATGAATTTCTTTTGTATATAGTTTGTTTATAGTTTGTAAAATTCATTAATATGATTAAATGGATTATTCCATGTCATATAATTTTAAAAAATTTACATAGTTTTTTATTATTAATTTTTAGGGTATAATATTTGATATACCAGTCATTTTATTCAAGGTTGATAGTTGTCAGCGTAGTTTTTTTGTATAAATCATATAAGATCATCTAATATAGAGTCAGAAAATTTTAATATTTGATTGATTTTGTTTTAAGATGATTGATTGTTTGTTGTCAGAGTTGAATTAGAGCTTAGATGGGGAGATATTCTCACTCCATATCTTCCTGTTGTTGTAAATTCTGGTCATAATTTGAGTGGTTGTGATTGGAAAGAGCACTTCGATTAGTTCACTTCGATATCTGTCCACAACGAAAAGATCAATTATTATAATCATAATGTAAAAAAAAAACAAAATTAATTATACATTTAATTAGTCAGTTCAATATCTGTCCACAACGTAAAGATCAATTATTATAATCATAATGTGAAGAAAAAACAAAATTAATTATACATTTAATTAGTCAGTTCAATATCTGTCCACAACGAAAAGATCAATTATTATAATCATAATATAAAAAAAAACAAAATTAATTATACACTTGATTATAGTTGGGAGGAATACATGATTGAATCAATTCGAGGGCTGGCAACGATATAAAAAAAATCAATTTTCAATTTTTGCATAATGTAAAATCTTTGGACAATTATTTGTTTTGTTCATAGTCTATCAGCAGTGCGAAAGGTTGGTTAATATTGAGTAAATAAAAAAATAATTGTCGTTCGATGAAATATTTTATTATTTATTATGCAGATATTAGAATATTAAATTCAAACAAAATATAAATGAGAGTTTCACTTTAGAACTTGTTGTAAAGATGATCATATTAATGAAAATTGTAGTATCTTAATGTATAGCCTTGAATATTATGTCTTAACATATCAACATTAGTTAATTGTATGGTTATTGATGTTGACTGAAGTTTCTTATGTAAAATCATATTTCATTCAACATGTCAAAACAAAGAAAATCTTTTTAATTTCATATTGGGGTGTATATTGTGGGTCAGGAAGATATTTCAAAATTAATTTGAGTCGTTATATATTTTTTATATATAATAATAATTTTTTTTTATATTTTTATGTTGGTGTTAGATATTATTAATTAAGCTCAACACAATGTGTTATTTAATGAGTTTAAAATATTTAATGTTTGATGTTTATCGTTTCATTTTTTTTTACATATTTTTGGATTGGGGTACAGAACATTTTTCTTGTGTTGTGCGAATTGGGTAAATAAATTTAAATTTTTTTTTGTGGGATGATGATAGTGTCATTCTAAATTTTTTTTTAATATTTTCTTTATTTTGTTGTGCTTGCACACAGATAAATTTATCAACATTATAGCCTCTTCCGCAGATTCTAGCTTACAATGAGAATTAGCACAACATGATAGCTAATCCAAGCTCACAATATGGAGACACGATGAAAATCTAAGAGGGGGTTTCCTTAGTTTTCCATCGATTAAAAAAAAATAATGAATACTTCACGGGAGTATCATTGATGGGATAAAAAAAAAAATCAATCGTGATGGACTGAAATATGTTCAACACTAGCTTTGTAAATATTGTATTATATTTGTTGGTTACATCGGTTTATAAACGAATGGGTTATTTAAATGTATGATGAATCTTGACAGCAAAAATGTCAAAATTTTATTTTATTTAATATGAAAGTTTTCTGTTTCAGGATCGTAGTTAGAATTTTTAAAGTGTTTAATATTTTTTTTATGTAACTGTTTCAGATTGAAATTTCATACATTGTCATTTTCCAAAATATCTTATTTTCGTTTGGAATATTGTGTCAGTTCATGATCTCCACAAAGTAAACAAAACATCAACTTTTAATTAATTTTAATATGAAATTTTACATTTAGTTTCCGCAATGGAAAAAAATTAATTAATTAATTAATTAATTAATTAATTAATTTTTTTATATAAGTATGGATGTGTGTCACGTTACGTTATAAATACTGGCTAGGAATTAGATAAAATTAAATAATATATATTTTTTTTTAAAACTGACACACTGAGTTATTTTGCAATCTAGCAACATTTATCGTTTGACCGCTTAAATAGGATTGTCATTCCGAAAAGGCGCTTTTTCTTAGTAAAATTGTTATGTTAACGAGTCACAGCCATTTATAAGATGGCGGGTGACGTTATTTAATTAAAAATAGTGAAACGGGAAAATGGGTAAGTCCTTTCGATATTTTATTACATTCAATATTTGTGGTAGATCGTGAATTGATACAGTTTGTAAACGTAAATCATTCTTCTTTTCATAGGAAAGTCTAATGTCAGATTTCCCATTATTCTCACCCGTTTATATTTCTTGTCCTGTCCTTCGTCTTTTCAAGTCAATTTGATTAACGTACCACGTTTATTTCGTCCTGTTTCGTTCATGTTTTGTATTGGTACTTGACATCTTGTTTGAACATCTATAATTTATCATGAGACGACTCATATTGATTGTATATCAATTTTTATCGACGAGAATGTGACCATGGGAAATAAAACTTATGAAAAGTTCTATTAAAGATGACTGTGAAAAGAAAATTATAAATTTGGATTTTAACAGAGGATTTACTTGAGGGATGACATTGAGAGGATTGATTTCATGTTAATCTATCCAAAAAGGAAATATTTAGAAGACATGTTAATCTATCCAAAAAGGAAATATTTAGAAGATTCGACGTGATATTGAAGTTTGGATTGTTCATATGATGATACCATTCACTAGGAAGAAACTCTGTACTAATTGATTACCACAATATGGATTTCAGAATATTAAAAACTCATTCACACTTCATTCATCTCTGAAGGGGTGAACTTTGATGTATAAAGTTCACCGTATGAAGAGTGATGATGACGTCCTTGACTCATGCTGGATTTCTTTATTTGTTGTATTTGAAATTAATAAATTATAACATTTAGTAGGATTTAGATTGAGACGAGCGTAGGTAGAATGATTTTATTTTTGATTGTCTATCGGTGAATTATCAATTTGTGAATAACTTAATATCAATTCTCATACTTATTATTAGTTCGGTTTATTTAACATTCCAATATAAAGAGAATTCTCTTTTGACGATTTAAATCTTTTGATAGTTTATATTTTCAAGTAATTTACATTCTTAATTTTACTTATATTATTTAAGAGTTAACAACCTTAATATTTTAGTTAGTCTTCATATCTTTATTTAAATTATAATAAATTCATTCATGGGATTGAAATTAATAAACTTGTACAATACTTAATATTAAAAATAAATGTTAATTTGTTCTTAAAAACTTTTTCTTTATCTCAAGAATCCTTGCAACAAATCTATTTCTTTAAATTTGATCTTAATTATTAATATAATATTTTTTTTATAAAATTATTTTATTTCTTATTTGGTCTCATTCAAGTTTATGACGAGATAGAACCCCTGAGAGTCATTGTAAGCACTAGTTATGACAGCAGAGACTTTTGCTTTTCTATCACTGAGCTACTGGTGAACGATGACAGTGGAGTTGGATCCTGTAATAGTTCAGGCTCTCCAAAACCACTGCCTCGCAATATATATATATATATATATATATATATATATATATATATATATATATATATATATATATATATATATATATATATATATATATATATATATATATATATATATATATATATATATATATATATATATATATATATATATATATATATATATATATATATATATATATATATATATATATATATATATATATATATATATATATATATATATATATATATATATATATATATATATATATATATATATATATATATATATATATATATATATATATATATATATATATATATATATATATATATATATATGTTATATTTGATGTTTTCACGGGTGAAATATGTTATAATATTTTTATCTCGGTTTTCCCGTGTCAGTAGGTCTTAGTCAAGACCTACTGACACGGGAAAACCGAGATAAAAATATTATAACATATATATATATATATATATATATATATATATATATATATATATATATATATATATATATATATATATATATATATATATATATATATATATATATATATATATATATATATATATATATATATATATATATATATATATATATATATATATATATATATATATATATATATATATATATATATATATATATATATATATATATATATATATATATATATATATATATATATATATATATATATATATATATATATATATATATATATATATATATATATATATATATATATATATATATATATATATATATATATATATATATATATATATATATATATATATATATATATATATAAAAAAAATAGATTTTTATATCTACCTAATATAAACATATGTATAATATAAAATATTAAAAGTGAAAAAGAAGAAACATATTTACAGTTGATATTATTATGAACAAATATATTCTTTATATAATATGTACGTGCCCATAACAAATGAAAAAAATTAAATGTATCTAAAATATTATGAATTATAACAAGAGTGAAATAAACCAGATAAAAAAATTATCTATATTATAAATTTGAATGTTTGTATCTATGTATCTATGTATGTGTTGAATGCGCTCCTAAACCGCTCATCCGATTGCGATGAAACTTTGGTGAACTGTCGAGAGTATACCAGGGATGGTTTCTGGATCAAAAAATTTTTTCTTCTTCTTCTTCTTCATCGAGTTTTAGGTCGTTTTACCTATGAAGGTGGACTATCCTGGGAACCGTTCATCCGATTGCAATTAAACTTTGGTGAATTGTCGATCGTATGCCCGGGATGATTTCTGAATTTAAAATATTTTCTTCTTCTTCTTCTTCATCGGGTATCAGGTCATTTTACATATGAAGGTGGACTATCCTGAGAACCGTTCATTCAATTTCAATGAAACTTTGATGAATTGTCGAGCGTATGACCGGGAGGTACCGAAGGGACGGGAGGTACCGAAGGGACGGGAGGTACCGAAGGGACGGGAGGTACCGAAGGGACGGAAGGTACCGAAGGGACGGAAGGTACCGAAGGGACGGAAGGTACCGAAGGGACGGAAGGTACCGAAGGGACGGAAGGTACCGAAGGGACGGAAGGTACCGAAGGGACGGAAGGTACCGAAGGGACGGAAGGTACCGAAGGGACGGAAGGTACCGAAGGGACGGAAGGTACCGAAGGGACGGAAGGTACCGAAGGGACGGAAGGTACCGAAGGGACGGAAGGTACCGAAGGGACGGAAGGTACCGAAGGGACGGAAGGTACCGAAGGGACGGAAGGTACCGAAGGGACGGAAGGTACCGAAGGGACGGAAGGTACCGAAGGGACGGAAGGTACCGAAGGGACGGAAGGTACCGAAGGGACGGAAGGTACCGAAGGGACGGAAGGTACCGAAGGGACGGAAGGTACCGAAGGGACGGAAGGTACCGAAGGGACGGAAGGTACCGAAGGGACGGAAGGTACCGAAGGGACGGAAGGTACCGAAGGGACGGAAGGTACCGAAGGGACGGAAGGTACCGAAGGGACGGAAGGTACCGAAGGGACGGAAGGTACCGAAGGGACGGAAGGTACCGAAGGGACGGAAGGTACCGAAGGGACGGAAGGTACCGAAGGGACGGAAGGTACCGAAGGGACGGAAGGTACCGAAGGGACGGAAGGTACCGAAGGGACGGAAGGTACCGAAGGGACGGAAGGTACCGAAGGGACGGAAGGTACCGAAGGGACGGAAGGTACCGAAGGGACGGAAGGTACCGAAGGGACGGAAGGTACCGAAGGGACGGAAGGTACCGAAGGGACGGAAGGTACCGAAGGGACGGAAGGTACCGAAGGGACGGAAGGTACCGAAGGGACGGAAGGTACCGAAGGGACGGAAGGTACCGAAGTGACGGGAGTAACCGAAGTGACGGGAGAAACCGAAGTGACGGGAGTAACCGAAGTGACGGTAGTAACCGAAGTGACGGGAGTAACCGAAGTGACGGGAGTAACCGAAGTGACGGGAGTAACCGAAGGGACGGGAGTAACCGAAGGGACGGGAGTAACCGAAGGGACGGGAGTAATTGAAGGGACGGGAGTAACTGAGGGACGGGAGTAACTGAAGGGACGGGAGGTACTGAAAGGACGGGAAGTACTGAAGGGATGGGAGGTTTTGAAGAGTCTGATGCGACGGGTGGTTATGGAGGACAATTTTTAATTATACAGGCAATACGAAGTTTGCCGGGTGTTCACTAGTATGCAATAAAATAAATGCTAAATAATGCAATAAAATAAAAACAGGTACATTGAACGAGGCAAAAATGTACTGGCCACAACACCATGAATACAGTCTACCCACAATGTATCAGGCGACTCACAACAATAAGCAACAATATCTTTGAGATATTTTTATTTATTTATTTATTTATTTATCACACCATTTAAATAATCGTTTTTAAAAATAGATAACTGCTGCCCAACTAGGTATACCTGTTCTAGGGCTAGCAGTGTACATATTATTATAATTCACAGGAGACATATATGTGGGTTATACCTATTTGCATTTTTTTTTAAAGTATCTAAACAATATTTATTTATTTAATATTGTTTCTCGGGCAACTAACAGGTACTATGTCAAATATTATTTAACACGTACCCAATAACAAGTTGCCACATTCTGGAGACTTACGATATTAATCGTCTCACAGATCCAGACTGAAAACACAATTAAAAACTGTGTCTCCACCGGGAATCGAACCCGGGACCTTTGGCTCAGCAGTCAGATATCTAACCAACTGAGCCACGAAAGCCGACAAACTTATAAAATATAAACTTAATATTGTACCTACAATATCGTTGTTTAAGAATGCGGTGTTTGGTTCTCTCTACCTAACCCATGAGGAAGATGGCATGATATGTAGGTAGTTTGGTAGTTGAATAATATAACATTCATAGTAGTTGAGAGTATGAAAAATACAGTTTTTTGTTTAGAAATATGTACATAGAATATCAATATGAAGGTCATGACTCTATTTGTTTAGAAATATGTACATAGAATATCAATATGAAGGTCATGACTCTATTTATTTAGAAATATGTACATAGAATATCAATATGAAGGTCATGACTCTATTTGTTTAGAAATATGTACATAGAATATCAATATGAAGGTCATGACTCTATTTGTTTAGAAATATGTACATAGAATATCAATATGAAGGTCATGACTCTATTTGTTTAGAAATATGTATATAGAATATCAATATGAAGGTCATGACTCTATTTGTTTAGAAATATGTACATAGAATATCAATATGAAGGTCATGACTCTATTTGTTTAGAAATATGTACATAGAATATCAATATGAAGGTCATGACTCTATTTGTTTAGAAATATGTACATAGAATATCAATATGAAGGTCATGACTCTATTTGTTTAGAAATATGTACATAGAATATCAATATGAAGGTCATGACTCTATTTGTTTAGAAATATGTACATAGAATATCAATATGAAGGTCATGACTCTATTTGTTTAGAAATATGTACATAGAATATCAATATGAAGGTCATGACTCTATTTGTTTAGAAATATGTACATAGAATATCAATATGAAGGTCATGACTCTATTTGTTTAGAAATATGTACATAGAATATCAATATGAAGGTCATGACTCTATTTGTTTAGAAATATGTACATAGAATATCAATATGAAGGTCATGACTCTATTTGTTTAGAAATATGTACATAGAATATCAATATGAAGGTCATGACTCTATTTGTTTAGAAATATGTACATAGAATATCAATATGAAGGTCATGACTCTATTTTCCCAAACTGGTTCTATTTTACTACTGTTATACATTTTTCATATAAATATGCAATATCACACTTGAAATTTTTTCCTTTAAAGGTCACAATTCCTGAATGTGGTTTTTAACAATGCATTTCTTTTGCATTAAAAATTCATACATACATACCATCACGCCATGTCCCTTGCGGGGTAGGCAGAGAGAACCGAACGCCACATTTTTCTATCCTGGCACGCATCCCTCGCCTCGTCCACATTCATGCATCGTCTCATACATGTTCGTCTATTGCTCACACTTCTAACATTTCCGTCTTTCAAAATTTCGTTCACATGGTCGTGCCATCCCTTTCTTGGGCGTCCCCGACCTCTCATTCCATTCCTTTCCGCTCTGTATATTTTCTTCGTCAGGCGCTCCTCATTCATTCACTCCCCATGTGACCAAACCATCTCAATGTGTTCACTTTCATTCTAGTAATGACATCTTTCTTAATCTTACATTCTTTCCTTATATCCTCGTTTCTTACCCGGTCATACATCGTTCTATTACAAATCCTTCTTAACGATCTCATTTCAACTGAATTTATTCTACTTTCATGCGTCTTCTGCCATGTCCAGGTTTCACTTGCATACGTCAGGGTTGGCACTACGATGGCGTTATGAATGACAACTTTGGCATCATGCGATCATTCATAATTGGTCTAAGTGATCCATTCACTCTGTTTCCTGCCATAACTCTTCTTTCGATCTCTTTATCGAGTCGTCCGTTCCGTTGAAATATGCTTCCCAAGTATACATATTCGTCGACTTGCTCAAGCCATTCGTTCTCTACTCTTACTTTACACGCTGTTCTGCTTTCACTCTTTTCAAAGACCATTGTCTTTGATTTGCTGGCATTCATCCTAAGTCCATTCTCTATACATCCTTCATATACCATACTTACAAGATACTGTAACTCTTCCATACTTTCTGCTAAAAAAACTTTATCGTCTGCATACATCAAATCTCGCACCATTACAGTACTCAATTTCAGACCCTTGCTTTCATCCTTAAGGGCTCTAATGCAGAAATCAATGTACAAGTTAAAGAGCCATGGAGATAGCACGCACCCTTGTCTAACGCCATTATTTATAGAGAACCACGTTGTCACTGTGTCGTTGACACGAACACATGCTTCGCTGTTCTCATATAATGACGCGATTGCGCGTATCAGTTTGCTCTTCACTCCATACACTGCTAGTATATCCCATAATTTTTCTCTAACAACTTTATCATACGCCTTTTCTAGGTCTATGAAGGCACAGAAAATTTTCTGATTTTTATCCAGAACCTTTTCTGTGACCGTGCGCAGAGAAAAAATTAGGTCTATAAGACCGTGAGAGCAATTTCAAAGTTTTAAAAGATGATCATAGAGAAAAAATGAACCGTTGTCTATGGAAAACTACTCAGGTCTGTTAATGCACTTCACACATATGGTATCAATATGAAATTCAAAGCCCTTTTAGTTTGGGCTGTACAGTGTACAGAGGACACAAAGTTTCATATTTGTGTATGGCATACACACAAAAACATCACGACGAAACTCAAAGTATGCACTCTCTACTTGATGTCGAATAATTGATGTAAAAAAAATACGTTTAAAAGTTGTGAAATCATGACTCTCCACTATTCCATAGTGTGGAGAGTAAAAATCACCCCACTCTACTCAGCATGATCAATCTCCCAAATAACAGAGGTGCGTTTAAGTGGTCAATCATTAAATGTATGGGTAGTTTTGGCAAGGGTAGGAAAGTGAAGTAGGGGATGTGATAAATATAAGGTACGATGGAAATATACAAATTACAGTAGTGGGTGGTGGCCATCCACCATACACCCTACCTGTCCAAATCACGAACCAACATTATGCAGAGTATTCACTAGGCACTTGAACCATTAACCGCAACTTCGTTTATATGGTTCGTTATTGTTTATTTTGTTTTTTGTCTGTTTCAACATGTGAAATAGCTAGGATCACTCGCAGACTAGTGGATAGCGTTGCCGTTTGACAATTTCTTCCAACTAACCAGTGTTTCCAGCCCAGAAAAGCATGAATTGCGAGAGATATAATTTAAAATAAATTTGTCTTCAGCTAATTTATTTTTTATTTTCAAGATTTTTTATTTATTTTTTACAAATAATGCTAGGTTAATATGGTAAAATAGATGTTCAAAATGAAAGCGTCTGTGGAAAAAACATCATATTGGGTTCAATTCCACTAAAAAAAAACATAAAACTGTTTTTTTTTAACTGTCGCCTCTGACGATAATGGTGAATCCATCGAAAGCGCTAAGGCTCATTGTAGCTCATACGTGGATTAAAACTGTTGCCTCATGTATAAGGATTGTTCCTAAAAAAAAACAACTTTTCAATAGATGGCGTTAAAAAAAAGTGTCTTTGTTATTTCATAGATGGCGATAGTAAAAATGTGTTATTTTAAATCGAATTGTATCCTATTATTGAAATATATAGAACTTTGTAAATTGCATTGATAAGAGAATTCAATAAGAAGGCATGATTTGTGAAGGTTGCGCAAGCGCATTAGGTGATCACGTAAACCACTCGATGATAGGTGGTAAGCCCTATAGGTGCCTTGAGTTCCTGGTTCTTCAATAATATTCCAACTTCAACTCTATTGAGATGTTGAAAAATTGTCAAAAAACTGTATTTTTACACTCGTAATAATTTCATTATGAACTTCTATCCATAATATATTTTGTCTCTATTGAGATATTAATTTGTCAATATTTTATTTTATTTTTTGAATCTATTGTACTTGATTACTGGTGCACGTGGTGAAAAGTCTGTTTAATCGTGAATTTCAAGATGATTAGTTGTAAAGAGATGAAGAGACTGGCAGACGATAGAGCCAAGTGGAAATATCAAGTGTTTGGTGCAGACCAATCCTAGAATTGTGACCCAGAAGAAGAAGAAGTTGTATATTAATTTATTGTGATATACATTCATTTGCTGTCGTACTGTATGTATTTGGTTTAAAATGAAAAAAAAAACATACAAAAATCTTAAGATGCCGCTAACATTAACAAAATAAAAATATTCATTCATACCATCACGGCATTTATACAGTGTGATCAGTGACATTTTGCGAGGGTGCATTACCTTTTAAAAAATCAAATAAAAAAAAATAACTGTTACAGATGCTGTTCGCGCGGTGAGTCTTCGCCTTAATATGCCAACAGAGTATGCTATACATACAAAGTACCTACATATGCGTACTTTTATATAGTAGGAATGGCTCAAATCGCGTGTACAACAAACGTTTTGGTCCAATTTAGTAAAAAAATACATCGGTGAGTTAATGCGATCTAGGTAGGTTCCTATATCATACTACTTACCATAGATTTGCGGGACATCTAAACAAAAGGCGATAATCGACTTTTCAAACGATATTGTGCCCAACGACACAATCTCGTTCATTTATAAACCTTCTTCATAGTATGGAAAATTTATATTTTAACTCGTCAATGAAGCGAATTTTTTTTATACATACTATGGAGGACAGCTAGAAATCACATCTTCCAATACTTTCTTAATTACTTTCGGTGTCCGGAACACCAACATATTCGTAGCCCCCAATATTCGGCACATTTAAAGTTCAGTTGTCAATGTTGACCGAGTTCGAGTGACAGTAATAACACGGTTTAAGTTCAGTTGTCAAAGTTGACCGAGTCCGAGTGACAATAATGACATAGTTAAAGTTCAGTTGTCATAGTTGACCGAATCCGAGTGACAGTAATGACATAATTGAAATGCAGTCGTCAAATTTGACCGAGTCCAAGTTACAGTAGTTATATGTAGGTACGTTAAAAGTTCATTTGTCAAAGTTGACAGAATCCGAGTGACAGTAATAACACGGTTTAAGTTCAGTTGTCATAGTTGACAGAGTCCGAGTGACAGTAATTACACGGTTTAAGTTCAGTTGTCATAGTTGACAGAGTCCGAGTAACAGTAATGACACCACGCCTATGTCTCGCAACATGTATAGCACAAACGATAAGGACAACATACTTTAAATTTAAAGGTGTGTGTCGATGAGTTTTCACCAACAATGTGTCTGTAAATGGAATATGTGATTTTTAATAAATTGCCTTCCGTATTAAATATAAACGAGTGGGTTGTGGCCAACACTAAACTCTCCACACCACAAATATTGACAATGAAATATTTTATTCATTCTAAATTTTACTACCAGGAATATAAATTTTCTAACGATAGTATATTTTCATGTTAAGATAGACAAACTATTAATGCAGTATGGTGAAGAATTCTAATGTTGTATGAAATATTTTAATAAAAGCAGATAAATTTTGTTTTAAAGGACGTTAGAGCATTTTGACAATTTTGACACGTGATATCATATGAAGAAATTTTTGTTATTTATGGAAAGCTAATCAGTTCGATGTTCAAGCTCTTTACATTATAACATGAAATCAAATTACTGAACTTTTCCATACAAAAGAAATTTATCTTATTATATACATTTTTTATCATACTAAATTTTACTACCAGGAAAATAAATTTTCTATCGATAGTATATTTATATGTTAAGATAGACAAACTATTATTGCAGTATGGTGTAGAATGCTTATGTTGTATGAAATATTTTAAAAAAAGCAGATAAATTTTGTTCTAAAGAACGCGAGAGCATTTTCCAAATTTTGACAGGTGATATCATATGAAGATTTTTTTTGTTATTTATGGAAATCTAATCAGTTCTATGTTCAAGCTCTTTACATTATAACATGAAATCAAATTACTGAACTTTTCCATACATAGAAATTTATCTAATTACATTTTTATTCATACTAAATGTTACTATCAGGAATATAAATTTTCTTCCGATAATATATTTTTATGTTAAGATAAACAAACTATTAATGCAGTATAGTGAATAATGCTTATGATGTATGAAATATTTTAAAAAAAGCAGATAAATTTTGTTTTAAAGAGCTCGAGAGCATTTTCAAAATTTTGACATGTGATATTATATGAAGAATTTTTTTGTTATTTATGGAAAGCTAATCAGTTCTATGTTCAAGCTCTTTACATTATAACATGAAATCAAATTACTGAACGTTTCCATACATAGAAATTTATCTAATTACATATTTATTCATACTAAATGTTACTATCAGGAATATAAATTTTCTTCCGATAGTATATTTTTATGTTGAGATAGACAAACTATTAATGCAGTATAGGGAAGAATGCTTATGTTGTATGAAATATTTTAAAAAAAGCAGATAAATTTTGTTCTAAAGAACGCGAGAGCATTTTCCAAATTTTGACACGTGATATTATATGAAGAATTTTTTTGTTATTTATGGAAAGCTAATCAGTTCTATGTTCAAGCTCTTTACATTATAACATGAAATCAAATTACTGAACGTTTCCATACATAGAAATTTATCTAATTACATTTTTATTCATACTAAATGTTACTATCAGGAATATAAATTTTCTTCCGATAGTATATTTTTATGTTAAGATAGACAAACTACTAATGCAGTATAGTGAAGACGGCTTATGTTGTATGAAATATTTTAAAAAAAGCAGATAAATTTTGTTTCAAAGAGCGTTAGAGCATTTTGACAATGTTGACATGTGATATCATATGAAGAAATTTTATGATATCTATGAAAAGCTAATCAGTTCTAAGTTCAAGCTATTAATATTCTTATATCAATATGAAATCAATGAACTGAACATTGCCAAATATAAAAAAATTATCTTGTTACATATAAGTTTCATACAAATATCCATTAAATAAAATATAATTTTTGAAACCGTTGAATATTTTTCTTTTAACATTGACCAACTTTGAATACAATTTTATGAAGATTCTTGGTGTTGTATAAATAGTTGAAACCAAATTAAAATATCTCAAATTTCCAGGTCGTGAGAGCATTTTTTCAGTTTAAATAGATGAAAACATAAAGAAACATTGGGAAAAAATTAACCGTTGTCTATGGAAAACTAATCAGCTCTAAGTTTATGGACTTAACACATGTGATATCAATATGAAGTCAATCGGACTTATAGTTTGGGCTGCAGAGAGGACACAAAAAAAAAACAACGTAAATGATGAATTCATAGAGAAGAAATCAAAAGTTGTCTATGGAAAACTAATCAGCTCTAGGTCTTTGCACTTTACACATATGATGTTAATATGAAGTCGATCAGACTTATAGTTTGGGCTGTAGAGAGGACACAAAAAAGATAAATGCTACGGCGTACGGCGTACGGCGTATACGCCATACACACAAACACATCACGACGAAACTCATAGTGTGCATTCTCTACATGATACCCATTGAGAAATTGATGTAAAAAAATACGCTTAAATTTTGCGAAATCATGACTCTCCCCTATTCCATAGTGTGGAGAGTAAAAACACGCTTCATATTATAAATGACGTGTTAAAAAATCAATTTTCTATAATTAGAAAACTGTTGTCTCTGAAAGCCACCAGTATTCAGGGTTTAAATATATACTCACTTAATTTACACGTAATAAATTCAATATGTACGGAAATATTCATTTATAAACTAAAAAGTTGGGTAATGAATACATATTTATTATGTTTGATACGCATGTCGATGCGAATTCGAATAATTAAATGTTTTTTTGCAATCAAATATTGTAGTTGATGAAGAGTAAGAGTATATTTTTGAACAATGACGTACGAATATACTCTGTTTTGATTTTGTTCAGTTATTAGGGTAGGAGTGGATCGAAGAGGTCTTGCGCGCGCATACCATACCTACATATATACACAGTACCATTCTCTATTCCAGTACACACAGTGTAGGGAAATTCTCATGTGATTCTCTGCAACGTTCAATCGCACACAAAGAGACCACCACACACAATAGCGTGGAGATATTTCCTAATATCTCATGATGCCCTAATACATTTACTCGCTCGCTGAAGGGAATACCATGAATAGCAAAATGTTAATTAACAACGAGAAGATAGAATTGTGAGAATAGGGGAGAGTTGGGAGAAGAAAGATTTAAAGTTTATTCGGAAATAGAAAAAGTTTTTGTCGTAACATAAACCGGATTTAAAGTGATTATTTTTCACTTTATAATAATTCCTCGACACTAACGATGTTGACTATGTAGAATTCCATTTACTGGCTGTATTTTTAGTTTTAATTTGTTTTTACAAAAATTTAAAACACCTATAATCTACTAAAAACACGTATAATCTCACAAGCTCCTTATTTTTATACTAGTTGCATGTAACACATGAGATCCAACTGTCGATGGCGATTGTACTTATAGTTGAAGAATACGTACCAAACTATAAACCCTTAAATTCAAATTATTGAATATTTAAGATATTTTGATTTTTATACCAAACATGTACGTATGGGATAGAATGGAGAGGTCAGTCTTTTCTTCCTACTCAGAATATGAAAATATTTTGATGGTATATATGTATGTTTGGAGATTAAGTATCAAACTATTGAGTCAACTTAGATATTGTGTATAGGCCACTGCCATATAAATTGTATGAAACGATGTCGTCACTAAATTCAATTTTTACAAAAAAATGCTGAAAAATTTTGAGATGCACTACTATAATATTTATTTTTTTTATATAAAATTAAATTATCTAGTTAGGGTGCTAGTTAGAATTAATACAATTTACACAGGCGAGCAATTTTCTTTGAGAGAGATTTTGTTGGAAAGTAAGATGCATTCCTCGGAAACACAATGCAAAAAACCTTCGAAATTCCCCGTGGAAATTATTATTTTTTTTGGTACACTGAAATTTATCCGAAAAACTTAAAATTGAAAAGAATTCAAGCGTCAATTTCTAGACCCCAACGAAGAGAGTCAAATCTATCCGAAATACTGTCTCCTATCCCACCCTCTATGGTCCATCACTTCTGAGCCACCCTGACTATGACAGTCTTCAAGGGTAGAATTTGAACTTTACTGTTTTAAACTTATTCAATTAGTTCACATAATATTATGTCTGTTCAATGCAAAGCAAAACATTTCATCTAGAGACCTTTATTAAGTTAATATGATTTTACTTTAACATCTTCTGTCATATTCATGTCTTTCTGCCACACATTAAATTATTGTATTAGGTATATCGGATTCGAGATCTCTATGGGTTTGACTTCCAATTATAGATTGATTAATAATACATCCTTAAGACTTAACTCATTTTGCACTATTATAGACAGTCAATTAGCTATTTGATAACCATATCGACCTTTAACAAACAAAGTAAATAAACTAGGTCATATTATTGTATCAAATGGGGAGGTAGGGTCTACCTTTACTTATAAAGGCTAATCTATGTTTGCGCGATCGTCGCTTGCAGTCGCTTATGCGTTTACTGAACGCATCATTGTTATATCTCGTCGATTTTACTTCTAATTTTTCTTTTCCTACTATAGGTAGGGTCCTCTAATCCAAACCAAAAGGTAATTTAAATCAATATGTAATTGTGCCTATACAAGGCTCTAAATTGAGAATATAGCCATCGTGCATATCTAAAAAACTTCGAACCTCCATTCGGGAGAAACCATCAATTTGGTAACTTTGCCTGGGAAACCAGTCAATTGTAATTTATATGGTTTTGAATTTCAATCTACAGTATTGACAACTTTGTGATTTTATCACTGAATTTTATGGTTTTATTTTATCAGTTTGCAACATTCAGTTATTCAGATCATTGATCGTTGGGCCTGAGTCAAATTTTCAAACGCTGTTTGCTTTCGCAAAGCGCTTTTTTATATGGGGTTTGACGTTTATTGTAGAAAAAAAAACAAACGTTTGATAATTTCACTCGGGGGGATTAAGTTAACTATTTAATACAATACCTTTTAAATTTCAATTTAATACAATACCAATTTTTTAAAGGTATTGGATAGATCCAATAAAGTGGTTTATTATTATAGTTATTTAAAAGAATAAATTGCCTACTGAAGTGCGTGGAGAGCAGAGTTTTGAGGTCTTCAGTAAATGTTGTTCCGCAGAGCCATAAGCAAAAACGCCATTTTATCTATTTATTTAGTTACGATCTGGGTGTCAAGCTGTCACTCCATCTTTTTGTTGGTCTCCCCTTTGCTCTACGACCCTCTGGGACTTCCTTGGAGACAATTTTGGGTAGTCGATTGTCCCCCTTTCTCTCGACGTGGTCTCTCCATTGACGCCTTCGCCCTCTACACCAGCGGATGATGTCGTCTACATCGCATCTCCTCCTTATATCCTCGTTCCGGACTCTAGCTGTGCCCTCATATCAGTAGTCCGGAGGATTTTTTTTGTTCTGATAGTATCGGCTCTGGCTTCAATGGCATAGGTCATTATGGGTCTTATGCATATTTTGTAAATTCTGGTTTTACTTTTTGTTTTTTAGTTTCTGTTTTTCTTTTTTTTTACTTTTTTTTACTTTTTTTTTTCTTTTCTTTTTACTTTTTTTATCAGCATATGTTTGTTTATCCAGACAGTGTCCCTGAGGCAGCCCGCTACAACGACTGCTATATCGGGATTGTTCTTTAACCTTGTCATATAGATTATTGTTATTTAATAAATTCAATTATAGGTAACAATTTAAAGTTGGTTACTTATTATTTTTTTCTATCATACCCTTGGAATGGTCTTTTATCATAAGACGGCACTATAAAAATATGATTATTAATATTATTTATATGCAGGTATCTGTGATCAAAATAAACTCATTTTTTTGTTAAAATAATTACCAATATAATGTCAAGTAAATATCTAAATCATTATAGCTTTACAAAAAAATAAACACACATAAAAATATCAAGTAAAGAAAATATATTGTGGCACATAAAAAGTCAGAAACCAATATTTGTATTTACGAAATAAACTACATAAAGAAAAGTAACTGATTTCTTGTAAACTCCAAATAAATATTTTATAATGCCAGTCATTTGATTATGCAACGGACGGGCGACTCAAATAAATATTTTCTAATGCCAGTCATTTGATTATGCAACGGACGGGTGACTCAAATAAATATTTTCTAATGCCAGTCATTTGATTATGCAACGGACGGGCGACTCAAATAAATATTTTATAATGTCAGTCATTTGATTATGCAACGGACGGGCGACTCAAATAAATATTTTATAATGCCAGTTATTTGATTATGCAACAGACGGGCGACTCAAATAAATATTTTATAATGCCAGTCATTTGATTATGCAACGGACGGGCGACTCAAATAAATATTTTATAATGCCAGTCATTTGATTATGCAACGGACGGGCGACTCAAATAAATATTTTATAATGCCAGTTATTTGATTATGCAACAGACGGGCGACTCAAATAAATATTTTATAATGCCAGTCATTTGATTATGCAACGGACGGGCGACTCAAATAAATATTTTATAATGTCAGTTATTTGATTATGCAACGGACGGGCGACTCAAATAAATATTTTATAATGCCAGTCATTTGATTATGCAACGGACGGGCGACTCAAATAAATATTTTATAATGCCAGTCATTTGATTATGCAACGGACGGGCGACTCAAATAAATATTTTATAATGCCAGTCATTTGATTATGCAACGGACGAGCGACTCAAAAATCGCATACAACGACTGCACGTGTCAATCGCACCGACAAAACTGTACCTTTACCTAAAACACCCGCACCTCTTACGTTCATTTATCCATCAGACACAACACAATGGAATAATAATTATATAAACCTAGTTTAAATCAAAATGCACCATGACTGTATGGTTTAACACCATGACCTCGCATTGTTAGTTGAACTATTGACCCGAACTTACTTAATTATGCCGATGTCGTGACCCTTTTTCGACCTAAGCTATGAATATATTAACTAAACTCAGTTTATTATACAAAAAAAAATGTAAATAACGAATTCCATTCCATTCCATTTTTAAGGGTGAGTTGTTTGTCAAGTGACAGTAGAAAAGAATTTATAAAATTTCATTCATTAAGTAATTATCCTTGAATTTTAACAAGCAATTAAATACATTCATTTGATAATTTGTTTTTTAAATCTCAATAAAGACGAATTTTGATTATTAAAGGAGAACCATGGAATGATCGGGTGGGGAGGTGCATCTAAAACAAATATGGATCCTCTATTTAAGGCTCAGAAAGCTCTCATTAAAGTGATTATTCTTTTTGATGAAGATCTTTCGTGGCATGGACAGATTTCTCATGTCAGTAAAACTCTGTTTTATAATATCCATTCTCTCAATAGATTGAAGAACTTTCTTCCAATACATTGTAAAATTACACTAGCTCAATCCATACTTCTTCCATTGCTTGATTACGGTGATGTGTGTTATATGGATGCCAATTAAATAAACTGTAACGATTACAATATGGAATATGATCATGTTTCGACTTGTAGAAATATACTTCGTCGGCCAAAGATACGAGATCGTCGTAACATTCACATTCTGTCATTACTTTATAAGACTATTTATGATCCCTATTCACCACAATATTTAAAAAATAACGTCGTTTTCTTGTCAAGTCACGGCCTATCCCTTCGATCTGCTGAACGTACTACACTAGCTATCCCCATTCATAATACAGAAGTTTTCAGCTCTTCTTTTCAAGTACAATCAGCTAGACTATGGAATGGCCTAAGTGATGAAGTTACGTCATCTCAATCCATTCAAATATTTAAAGGTAAACTAAAAAAACTTTATTTGTCAAATAGTTCCTGAATTCCTTCTATATCCTTCCGTAACCTCCTTTTCCTCATTGCTATGTGAGGTGTTATTTTTATTATTCTTTTTTTTTAAACTCTCTTTTCATTTTTATTTCTCTTTGTATTTTTTTATATTTCTTACTCTTTTATGTTATTTTTTATCAATTTATTTCTCACTAAATTAGTATTGTACCAATTTAACTTAGAGACTTCACGTTGCTCGGGTTGGTTGGAAGAAATTGCCTAATGGCAATAAACCTGCCTTTGTACACATGTACATAAATTATTTAAATAAATAAATAAATTATTAAAAAACCTTTCCATATCCCGACCATTCATGTATTCTTATTGAGTTGCCTATCAATTCAATTTTTGAAAGTTCTAAATTCAAGTTTTGAAAGTTATAAATTTTAATAATGAAAATCTGTTCGTTTAAAAATAAGCTGAAACATCTTTGCCATCTATGAAGTGAAGTAGAAACTTTTTTGTAACGCCATCTATTGTGTAATTGGTTAGGCATATCAGATTTCGTTTTTGACACACCATGTACAGACGGTTTGTCTAGTATTCACACCAATTTAGTTATTTTTTTTTTAGTAAATACAAACAAACTTAACCAACCTATTTTTACCAAAGTTTTGAAAACCGGGATCAATCTCGTACATAGTTTAAGAAAAGGTAAAAAAATTAGATACACTTGAAGTATTAGAGATAAATAGATTAAAATGTAACAGCAACATTCCTTTGATTAATACACAAATAGATTTTAATACTTCTCCATTATTATTACCATTAGAATAGTTAATGTGGGGTTTTTCTGTTGGCCATTATTCAATATAATTGCTGTCCTTTTAATACAATATTTATATATTCATTCCTTCATATACATACATATTTACCTTAATGGTCTTCATCACTATTTTTGTTCACCATTCTGACGATGCTCAGCATAGAGCGATACCGGTGAATGGGAGTCGGATTTGCGAAAATTTTAAATATAACTTAAAATTAAATATAAATAAATTAGTAAAAATAAATAATTCAAGTTGTTCTATCATGAAGTGACAGTTTCATACATTGAAAAAAATCAAAGTTTTGTAGGTTAGGTTTAAAAAAACTGGTGTGAAGACTAGGCTATCCAAACATTGACTTCCGACCTCGTTGTCTGTCTTCTTTACGTGCGTTCGGTTCGTTCGGATGAGTTTGGCCGACATCGTCCGAGTACATATACTTAGGCCGATGAAGGATTTGGTGTACGAGAAGCGTTAGGATTTTGGCCCAGAAGAAGCGAAGAGAAGGGTCGAGTATTGTCCACAGCCCTGTAGTTTCGTATTAGTTTTTTTCGTATTACTGTAGTTTCGTATTACTATAATTTCGTAGTGAGTATATTGACATGAATAAAAATAAGCAAAACTGTATGTAAAATATGTAAATTAAGGGTATAGTGTCTAAATAATATCAATACCATACCATAATATCAATACTCTGCCATATATCGGCAGCTGCTATCTTCTGTTCAAAATATTAAATATTTGAATATATTTACATCGCCTCGTGATGCAAATTTCTTATAACGTTAGTTCTTTAAGGCGACTACCCACAGTATTAAATATGAATTCACTTCCTAAAAACAAATATGATGTTTTATTTGCTTATTAATTTAAGAGTTCTATTTTATAATATTACCTACATAAAGTACAGGTTATATGAAGATAGCTATTTTTAAGCTTAGAATAAAGTTTTTAAAAGATTAGAATATTATGCTTGATGAGGGTTTAACGTGATAATAACCAATATTAAGTAACAAATTATACAATAAAAGATTATGCGTGATGAGGGATTCACGAGTTAATATGTAATATTAAGATTAAATAAGTAACAAATTATACAATAAAAGATTATAATATTATGCGTGATGAGGGATTCACGAGTAAATATGTAATATTAAGATTAAATAAGTAACAAATTATACAATAAAAGATTATAATATTATGCGTGATGAGGGATTCACGAGTTAATATGTAATATTAATAGTAAATAAGTAACAAATTATACAATAAAAGATTATAATATTATGCGTGATGAGGGATTCACGAGTTAATATGTAATATTAAGATTAAATATGTAACAAATTATACAATAAAAGATTATAATATTATGCGTGATGAGGGATTCACGAGTTAATATGTAATATTAATAGTAAATGAGTAACAAATTATACAATAAAAGATTATAATATTATGCATGATGAGGGATTCACGAGTTAATATGTAATATTAATGGTAAATAAGTAACAAATTATACAATAAAAGATTATAATATTATGCGTGATGAGTGATTCACGTGATAATATGTAATATTAAGATTAAATAAGTAACAAATTATACAATAAAAGATTATAATATTATGCGTGATGAGGGATTCACGAGTTAATATGTAATATTAAGATTAAATAAGTAACAAATTATACAATAAAAGATTATAATATTATGCGTGATGAGGGATTCACGAGTTAATATGTAATATTAATAGTAAATAAGTAACAAATTATACAATAAAAGATTATAATATTATGCATGATGAGGGATTCACGAGTTAATATGTAATATTAATGGTAAATAAGTAACAAATTATACAATAAAAGATTATAATATTATGCGTGATGAGTGATTCATGTGATAATATGTAATATTAAGATTAAATAAGTAACAAATTATACAATAAAAGATTATAATAATAATATGCTTGATGGGGGATTCACGTGATAATATGTAATATTAAGAGTAAATAAGTAAAAAAATGTATAGTAAAAGATTAAAACATGATGAGGGGTTTACGTGAAAATCAAAATTATATATGTAACAAATTATACAATAAAAGATGGGCTCAATAAGCATCTACAGAGCTCAATGAGCATCTACAGAATGAAATTATTTGAGCGAAACGCGTCAAAAGTTATTTTTTCTCCTTATTTTAAGCAATATAATATAATTGATAATGAAATTCAACCAAGAATTGACAGTCGGAAAATTAGAAACTATTTGCATCGATTATTTTTTCTTTTTATGAAATTTACAGGTTATATTAATTGAATCTAGATTGAAATCAGGACAACACTATGATCGAGTACTATGTACGATCGAGTATGATCGAACATTATTAAGATTAAAACAAAATAAGAATGTATTTTTAAGATCGTTTCATGACTTATGATCATACAAATTTTGATGATCCAATAAATGTATATTTATATTTAAGACAAAAAACTGTAGCCCTCTTAACATTTTATTTCATCTTGTATGAATTTTTACAGTCTAAAAGTATGCGACCAATTTCATTACGTTGTCCATAGTAATATTATGTTTTTCAATCTCTAGATGGAAGATATTAACTAAACTGCAGGTCTTGTATATTATACTTCTCATCCCGCTGTTCTCCTGATACATAATTTATACAAAAACACGAAAATATTTTCGCATTTTTGTTATGTAAGACCTCCAATTCCAAATCCCTTGAAATAAATTGATTACAATTTGTTTTTACTTTATTCAATTAGTTCCATATATATTTTTTTTTATTTTATTTTTTATATTACCTACTTCTCGGGCAACTAACAGGTACTATCTCAAATATTAATTTAACACGCACCCAATAACAAGTTGACACACTCTGGAGATTTACGATATTAATCGTCTCACAAAACCAGACTGAAAACACAATTAAAAACTGTGTCTCCACCAGGAATCGTACCCGGGACCTTCGGATTAGCAGTCTAGCAGTCAGATACCTAACCAATTGAGCCACGAAGGCCGACAATATCTGACGCTTGAGACAAAGGTTTCAAATAAGAGTAGAGAACAAATGGCTCGAGCAATTCTACGAGTATATCTATCTGTGAAGCATGTTTCAACAGAATGGACGGCTTGTAAGGATATCGAAAGAATATTTATGGCAGGAAACAGAGTGAATGGAGAACTTAGATCAGTTATGAATGATCGCAACATATCACAGGATGCCAAAGTTGCCATCCCAACATATCAAAGGATGCCAAAGTTGCCATCCGCTATCGTAGTGGTAACCTTGACGTATGCAAATACCTTAAAATTTGTGAATTTAAAACTCCCCACTATATCCCCTTGGGGTAGTGAGAAGTAAAAGTCAGTATTGGAGTGGTTCACCAGTTATCTTGGCAATCGTAAACAATGTATAAAGATAGCTAACTCTACCTCTGATTATGCCACCTTGCTGTTTGGAGTACCGCAAGGTGGAGTTTTATCTCCACTGTTATTTTCCATATTTATTAACTCTATCACTACAAACCTCAGATGTAAATATCATCTTTTTGCAGACGATCTTCAATTATATTTCCATTTTAATATCTCTGATATTAACAATGCAGTCCTTCACATGAATGAAGATATTAAATTTATCTCTTCTTAGTCATCGGATCATGATCTTCTTATTAATCAGACTAAGTCCCAGGCAATCATAATCGGTAGTCCTCGTCTGCTATCATCTATAAGGAATTTGCAACTCCCACTGCTGTATATAAATAACCAATTCATTTCTTATACCAGGGTTGTAAAAGATCTTGGAATCTTCATCGATGATGACCTTTCGTGGCATGAACAGGTATCGCATGTTAGTAAATCTATTTTCTTTGCCCTACATTCACTTAATAAACTTAAAAATTTCCTTCCATTCCGTTGTAAAATAACTCTAGCTTAATCACTTCTTCCGTTGCTTGATTATGCCGATGTATGCTATTTGGATGCAAATGAAGTACATCTCAATAAACTTGAACGTCTTCAGAATATATGTATCAGATTCATCTTTGGGTTGAAAAAATTTGATCGCATATCACCTTACCGCAATCTTCTTTGTTGGCCCAGGATACGCCAGCGGCGCAATATACACATTTTGTCACTATTGTACAATATTCTCTCTAACCCAAACCTGCCACAGTACCTCAAAAGCAAATTCACTTATTTATCCAATCTTGGACATCCATTCCGATCTGCTGAACATACAACACTATCCATCCCTATCCATAATATAGAATTTCTCAGCTCTTCGTTCGAAGTACAATCAGCAAGATTATGGAATAGCCTTAGTCCGGATATTGTGTCGTCTAACTCACTTTGTATTTTGAAGAAAAAACTATAGAAGGAATATTTTTCCTTGAACACCTGATCCCGATTTCCTTTCCTGTCCTTACCATGTCCCTTTTTCTTGCTATGAATTATTATTTTTTTTTGTTTTAATAGTATAGTATAGTAGTACCTAAGTGTTATATGTATTTTATTTGTATTCTTTTACTCTTATTCTTTTGCTGTTGTACATACACAATGTTGTCATACTTTGTAATCTGGATGGTTGGAAGAAATTGCCTAATGGCAATACGCCCACCAGTGTACAATTATATTTTTTTATATTATGGACAAGAAGATGTATAAATAAAAGTCTTAAAATTTTGTCAATACGGAAATGCTATACAGATTCCAGTTAGTACACCTACGTTTAAGGCATCATAATTTAATATTATGGAAAAACGATTGAAAGAAAAAATATATAACTTATACTTAAGTATTTTATTTTATAGTTCATTCTTAATCGATGAACTAAACTTATCTATGGAAAAGCATTTAATACTGTGATACATCACTATATAGGCTGTGAAGTACCAGCTTGGAATAATGCTTCAACTTTATTCTATTATCGTATTCGGGTGTCCCACTAGAGTCGGGTAATCGAAAATACAATAGGCAAAATAACATCTTACATACATCAGCAATGAGGTTCACCACGCATTCTGAATGTGGTGCCTTTTTAGGAGAGAAGAGACTGATGTGTAGAAATACACGCATGTGTTTTGCTTCCTTTTTTAATGTAATACACACGTGTTGGTTTAGACCTACTATCCACGGATGCGTCATTTGTAGGATGCATGCATCCTACAAATGACGATAGGCGTATTTTGCATATTTGTTATGTCCACGCTGCGTCATGCATTCGTCAACCACACTACAAAACGTCTCAGTTTTCTTTCAAATAGCATCGAGAAAGCACGTATTTTCACGTATTTCACGTCTTGCGAGTCAGTCGAGAAGTGACACGCTGCTACACGCACTGCATGACGAATGCATGACGTGCGGCTGACGCGACGTTGCCACTCCGTGGACACAGTTTTAATTGTTTATATGCAAGATGCATGCATTCGTCTTGCATTCGTCAATTGACGAAAGCGGTTTACGTGGACAGTAGGCCATAGTCATGTTATGCGCAGGGAAGAAAACCAAGTCGTTAGAAAGAGCCTTGACAAACCAACTTTTCGGTGGGTAAGGGGCCGTCTGCTGGCAACTTGGTGGTCTAACATTCAAAAGGAACTTCAGGGGGACAGCATCGATACCTTGATGACCCAGGACGGAGTTTCCTGGCGATTACGTACCAGGAGAGCCGACCCCGACTAAGACGGGAAAAGGGCAAATAATAAGAAGAAGAATGCACACCCGCACGCCTATCGCTGCTAACCCCACATTGGAGATATGCCGTGATGGTATGTTGGTATGTATTGATAACACGCGCTTGCATCTAGTTTTATGTTGATGTTCGGTAAATATGGCTACAATTCCAACCCGTTCTTCTCCCAAAAAGTATTGCTTGTAGTCAGTAGTCATATAATCGTCTACAACTCGTCGCCGTGTACGTCACTGACAGTTGAAGAAGTTCGATACAAGACGAAATATAAATATTTCACGTTATTATATCGATCAACTAAAACTACGCGGCGTGCACATATTATACCCCAACTGTGTTTGGAAGTGGTGTGTTATACCAATATATATGTGTTGTGATGTAGAGGTTAGAGCGGGTGGCTTTTCTGAATACCTGCCGATATGAAGGAATAAGTTCGCCACCAGGTAGGTGCAATATTCCCTTGTATCTATATCCAACAGTTAACTTAAATATCAATGATGTTTGAGGTCAACATCGATTTCTTTACAAGTTTGACAAACTCAAATAATACTCCGCATCGAAAATGATGCTTGTTCGTGATGAAACTCGATGGAATGTCTATGGCCCGGTATTACAGAAAGCCCTCAACTCATTGAGTTTGTTAAACTCAAGATTAATGTTAATTGGAGATTGAATCCATTTCCGTATTACAGTGCAATATGATATGTCAGTTACTAAATCTTCAATTATAGACATATTTTACTTTTTCTGTGGTTATTATCTGTCAAATTTTAAATAACCTCAAATAATACGAACTACAAAACGGGACGCTACGACTTGAAATACTATTATTTTACTATCCAACATGGTAATTTTTTTTTTCACTAAAATAATGCTTTTGAATGCCCATGTTCGTTTCAATATGGCTGTCAGTTTGTTTTGTTGTGTGGCGCCACGGTCGATACAACTAACGCCTCTAGTGATAGAAACTGAAACTACACGCGTTGCCTAGAAAATGACAGTTGACTCACCGTTAAGTACTTAATCCGCCAGAAACGTTGAGTTAAATATTTGTCGTTTTAGTGACGTATTTGATGGAAGATTAGGCCTAAACGGACACTGTAATACGCTATGTTTTTGTAAAACTTGAGTTTAGCTCTTAAACTGAGACTGTAATACCGGGCCAATGTGACGGTTTGAATTTATTTTTCTTGCAAAGCATAAATTACTGGAAATCCATTTGAATACAAAATAATGAAATAAATTAAATATAACGATAAAACTTTAAGGAATTGTGAATCAAGTCGTAAATTCCATATTTATATTGCTATATCGTGATATATTTATATTGCTATGCCGTGATATAATAATATTACCTATTTATACTAGTGATCGTTAAGAGGTCAAAATTCACCGTAATTCACCATTTTTTAAGTTTGATAAAAATAAGAACAATAATTTATACAAGCACATATACATCTTCATAAATTAAGTTTAAGTTTTGTACGTATTTTTCAATTATACTGATTATAGTGATTATCATCATCGACAGTTGGATCTCATGTGTTACATACAACTAGTATATAAAAATCTCGTATCACGAGTTCGTACACGTTCATCTACGAAACCGCCCACCCGACTTCATTTAAATTTTGTTATGGTGTATAAGTAGTTCCGGATTGAAAGACAGGATAGTTTCTACCCCCCTAGACAACGTGTCATTTAGCTCAAGAAAAGATAACTCAATGTATGGAAGTGACAGTTGCCAGACACTTGACAACTGTCACTTCCATACATTGAATTATCTTTTCTTGTTTCTTTTCTTGAGCTAAATGACACGTTGTATAGGGGGGCTGAACCGATATGTTATCGAGATCTGGATAAAATAAAATTTTCAACGAATTTCTTTTTATATTTTGTTTCCGATTTCTGGGAACATCGGTGGAAATACAAGGACTCCCTTTAAGTGATAAGAATGAAATACAACCGATGTTGGTATCACTATTCAAGCATATTGAATGTGAAGATATATTGTCCAACAAGACTGAAGATATATCTGTTACACACTCCCAAAAGAAAATTATAACTCTCAAATTTAATACAAAGGAAGCTAAGGACAGAGTCCTACTCAGCAAAAGGAAGAAAAGTAACATCACTGCTCTGGACATAGGCTGTAATAATACAAATGGAAATGTCTTCATAAACGAAAAACTAACTACTCACAACAAACACCACCTTTGGTTGGCTAAATCTACCAAAGCATATGGATATAAGTTCGTCTGGACAAAATATGATAATGTCTACATTAAAAGGAGTAAAGATTCAAATGTATTGGCAATCAAAGATGTCTGTGACATTCCTACTCGATAGTAGTGGGAACCTTTTGTATAAAAGGAGTTCCAGCGATGTACGATAACCGGGACATGAATATCGCTCAGCCTTACAAGATGATAGAAGACATAAACATCATATATCGAGAAACAAGCTTTACGTTAATGAACATGAACATAAGAAGCATAAACAAACACTTCGATGAACTGTGCATACTTTTAAATTGCCTTTCTTTTAAACCTGATATAATTGTTTTGACTGAGACTCAAATGCGTACTGAAACTCCGTACCTATAATGTTCCGGGATATTCTGTAATATCAAACATCCGTAGACACACATCACATGATGGAATTACAATGTTCTACAGAGATGAAACAATTGTTGATCCTGTGTGCGAAATGCCAAACTTACTGTTCTCTAATTCGATTATCATGAGCTTCACTCATTGTAATCTAAAAAATTGTATTGTTGCCAAATATAGATCTCCATCTTTGTGCGTCAAGAAATATATTAAAGAATTTGAAAGATCTTTAATGCCACTCGTGAAATCAAAAAAATCTTATAATGTTATTTTTGTTGGTGACATTAATATTAATATCTTACATGATAAAGTTCTTGATACCGATGAAAATGCTTATATCGATGTACTGTATGCAAATGGATTTATTTCTTATATAAATTATGTAACAAAAATGAATTTGGTGAACGGGGCTCTTTCTTGGACTATATCATGGTTAAATCGAGAGACTCAGTGATGCCAAAAGCTGCAATCCTATCGATCGATATTACTGATCATTATCCAACATTCTACGGACACAACTATTTGAATAACGATTTATGTGCCGCAACCAACTATTGTGTAGTTAAAATAGATTCGACAAAACTCTTATCGACTCTCGTAGGGGAGTCGTGGTCTAATGTATATTTTCATAACGATCCTAACAAAGCTATAGATACATTCTACCAAATTCTAAATAATCATATGGATCCTTGTAAAATTATCAAATGTGCACCAAAGAGTAAATATAAGAAAATTCAGCCTTAGATAACACGTGGTCTAATAATATCAATACATCATCGAAATAAATTATATACTGAATTTAAAAACCATGAAAAAATCTGTCGTTTAAATAATATATTGATTTCTCCATTGATCAAAGAAAACTTTACTATCTATCGTAATATGCTAAACTTGCTCATAAAAAAATGTAAACAAGATTACTATAATAATGAATTAAATAAGGCAAAAAATGATTATAAAAAGACATGGGATATAGTCAACGAAATAGATTCCAGGAAGAAAAAACAAATTCACATCTAAAGTAATAAATCAATCAAAATGTTAGTGTGTGTGTGTGTTTGTCTCACGCCTTTTGAAAAACCAAGAGCATCTTAAAATCTAATTTATGTGCGAACATGTACCAGTATACCTGATGCAGTGTCACGCTAAAAATAATGCGATAAAAACGCTGAATTTTAAAAATATTTCAATAATTATTTTTTTCATACAAAATTTTCCAAGTCATATCTGTCAAAAAAGTGTACATTTTGCACGCAAATATCTGTTAGTTTAAAAGTTAGAAGTACGTATTTACACGAAAAAAATATATTTTCAAGTATAACTTAGCTTTTAAGTGAAAAACATGGTGAATATTTTGTATAATTATAATGTTTAACTTATTTTTAAAGTAAGCGTTTTGTACAAATGTACATATAACCCCGCCATTTTAATATCTTTTCATACGATATTTAATTTTCCTACCGTATGAATATGTTCTTTAAAATAATATACCTTTGAAATAAATGTGATTATGAAATAATAAAATGAAACACAAGACATTACAGCAAGTTTTAAGACATATATTGTAAAAGTCTGTTAATTATTAGTAAAGATATAGGCATAATAAAATTGCATAATTTGTATGTAATATTTGATATTTTGGACAATTTTCGTTTTTGTGGCTTCGAACAAACCAATGTAGGTACCTACCTACATATCCAAAAAAATGTATGGAGCCCATTTGATAGTAATATTTTATATGTTCGATGGTTACTATGGTTACGGAAAGATTCTGATATTCAAATAAAATTTGTTATGAATCGAATTTATTTAGAACATTGTTGTAGGTAGGTACCTACCTAATACTATTTACTTACAAATCAACAATATACTGATTTCCTATAGGAAAATTATTTTATTTATTTATTTATGTATGGATGCATGTATGCTATGTGCTCCTAAACCGTTTGTCCGATTACAATGAAACTTTGGTGAATTGTCGAGCGTATGCCCGGGATGGTTTCTGGATTAAAATTTTTTTCTTATTCTTCTTCTTCTTCGTGTATTTGGTCATTTTACCAATGAAAGCGGAATATCCTGGGAAACGAAGGTCCGACTGTCTCTCCATCTCTTCGCAGGTCTTCCAGGATGGTTCCTGGATTTAAACTTTTTTCTTCTTCTTCTTCATCGTGTATTTGGTCATTTTACCTATGAAGGTGGACTAACCTGGGAGAAGAAGGTCCAATTGTCCTTCCATCTCTTCGCAGGTTTCTGGATTTAAGCTTTTTTCTTCTTCTTCTTCGTGTATTTTTGGTCATTTTACCTATGAAGTTGGAGAATCCTGGGAGAAGAAGGTCCAACTGTTCTTCCAACTCTTCGCAAGTCTTCCAAGACGGTTTTTGGATATAAACTTTTTTCTTCTTCTTCTTTTTCTTCTTCATCGTGCATTTGGTCATTTTACCTATGAAGGTGGACTATCCTGGGAGAAGAAGGTCCAATTTTCCTTCCATATCTTCGCAGGTATCTGGATTAAAACTTTTTTTCTTCTTCTTCTTCTTCATGTATTTAGTCATTTTACCTTTGAAGGTGGAGTATCCTGGGAAAAGAAGGTCCTTTCATCTCTTCGCGGTTCTTCCACGATGGTTTCTGGATTTAAACTTTTCTTAAGCGGCTGAAGGGACGGGATGTAATGAAGGGAAGGGATGCACTAAAGGGCCTGAAGGGATGGGAGGTATAAAAGGGCCTGAAGGGACGGGAGGTACTGAAGGGCCTGATTGGAAGGGACGTAATGATGGATTGAAGGGACGGGAGGTACTGAAGGGTCTGAAGCGACGGTTCATGGAGTCTAACTTCACACTTTATAGCAATATATAAAAAAGAATGGGTTGTGGCCATCACTTGAACATTTTACAATGCTTAAACTCAATCAAATTTCAAACCACTTTTCATAGTCCGATATTGCAAAATAATTGGGTGACAATATTATAAAAACGATTGCTTAATCATTCTAAGTTTTACATTCTTGGCCAACGGCGGGACATAAAGGCTAGTTATTAATAAAATAGATCACAACAATGAAATTATTTCAGACCAACTTAAAATCTCGGATATATTTAACAATTATTTCACAAACGTAGCAACTGATCTTCTTGGTACTATGCCAATGCCCAATAACGCCAGTTCTCCAACTTCCTTACTCCCAAATATGAGAGATAATAATGCAGAAGTACCAAACTTGATTAATTTTAATTCTATTACCGAGAACGATGTTATACTAACAATCAACGAATTAAAATCTAATACAGCTACAGGTCCAGATAATATTAACATCGAAACGATTATACTAGTTAAGCAACATATAGCTTCACCCATTAAATATATATTTTAATCTGTCTTTGGATACAGAAATATTCCCAAACATTCTTAAAACTTCTACCATAATACCAATTCATAAAAGCGGTTCACCCCTTCTAACAAATAACTATAGACCAATTGTACTTATCTCACAAATTGCTAAGATTTTCGAAAAAAATATCAAAAAACAACTCATGAGTTACCTTGAAAAAAATAATAAAATATGGATTTGGATTTAGACCAAACTTGGGAACAGAAGATGTATTATATAAATTGACAAAACACGTAAATGAAAATTTAGACATTGGGAAAAAAACATTAACAATATTTTTGGATCTAAGAAAAGCATTTGATACCGTTAATCACAATATGTTAATCAAACGTCTAACTAAAATTGGTATAGAAGGTAAGTGTCTTTTCCTGATACGGAGCTATTTAAATGAAAGATTTCAAAAAACTAAGGTAGGTAATAACTATAGCTCGCAACTTAGAGTTCTCCATGGTGTTCCACAAGGTACGGTTCTTGGACCGATCCTGTTCCTAGTTTACATAAATGACCTTTGCAAATATTCCTGGTGAGATAATTTCATTTGCGGATGATACTTCAATAACCATAAGCGGACATACCTGGCAAGAAACTTTTGTCAAAGCAGATAGGTGTTTAAGAATTGTAAAATCTTGGTTGAATGAAAGTCTATTATCTCTTAAACTGTGATAAAACGATGTATATAACATATTCAAATACACAAAGATCAGCGCCTGATGATAGTGACTCACATACTTTGCGATTCCATAATGTTGGTTGTGATAGCACATGCTATAGATGCTCAGAGGTAAAAGCAGTTAACTCCACGAAATATTAGGCATTACTATTGACTCTTATTTAAGATGGGACAAGCATATAGATGATGTATGTAAAAGAATTCGGTACTTGGTGTACGTTTTCAAAAGATTAGTTGGTATTGTCAAAACAGATTTAATCAAAATGACATACTACTGCTTAGTGCAATCGATTTTAACATATGGTAAGATGGCTTGGGGTGGAGCATTAAATAACCATATTGCACCTTTGGAATTTATCCAAAAAATGTTAGTAAAAAAAATCTACCAGAAACCAATTAGATTCCCAACATCGCAGCTTTTTGAAGATAGCGAATTCATAGATCTGAGGAAACTCTACATAGTCTTAAGTTTATCCATAAGAGGCCTCATTTGTTTAATCTATACACACAGAACAGAGTCAGCCAGCGATTGAATAATATGTACGAGGTCCCTAATTATAAAAGGAGAAAGACACAAAGACACGCTGTATTTGTTGCACCTAGAACATTTAATAAATTATCCAAATCTTTAAAGACAATCAAGAATCATAAAACTTTTATCAGACATATAAAATCTTGGCTACTCACAGACCAATGTAATGTGCAAGAGTATTTGTTGTGATTTTGATTTTTTATAACTCGATTCTTTATTTTTGTTTGTTGGTTTATTGTTAATTAATTTATTTATCTTTCAAATTAAATTGTGGTTGTTGACTGCTTGTATTCTCTGAATTGATAAATGAATCATACTTTTTGGTTCTTGTCTCCTGACCCTGCTTCTTTTATTTTTATTTTTATAAAAGTATTTTTTTACTACTACAGATTTACTTGTTGGTGTTACAACTCTATTAAATATTTGTTCTTAATTTATTAATATTAATCTACTGTTCCTTATTAAAATTTGTATTTATTTGTTTCTTACTTGTTGGGTTTTCAATTTAGTGCACCTATGTCTTTCTTTTTTCTCAATATTCTGCTCTTCTGTAAAAGTTCAATGATGTTTTTATTTTATTAGTATTTTTTTTATCATTATTGGAAATTCTCAATTTTAACTAGAATATGTAGATTGACAGCGAAATGCATATTCTTGTACTTGCCAAGTATTGTTGCTATCGACTGCGGGTATAATATTTTGTAGGACCGCTGTCAGTCTGCTGATTCATGTAAACTTATTGATGTTTTGTATATAAATATGTGTATGTATGTTTTTATATATAATTTGTATACTTTATATCTTTTGCATTTGTTTCCTGCCTAAGCAATCTGCTCTATTTTATTTTTATAAATAACTAATGTTATTAACGAAATAATTTTGAATATTTTTTTAATTGGTATACCCACAGACAGGCTATGCCTTGTGGGATTTTTGTGTGTACGGTTGATTTATTGTGATTGATATTATGTTTATGTATTGTATGTTAACCGTGTACCAAATCTTAAATAAATAAATAAAAAAAATAAAATTAAATAAAATTAAATCCCCTAGGTTTTTCATGCGGTAAAAAGGGTCGTAATTAATTTTTAAGTTGTGTAATAATTTAATAGATGGGTCTATTGACATCTGTATTACGCATCTAGAGAATATTTATACCACACTCAAATGTACAAAAAAAATGGTAGATACTTTCGCTAACTCTTTATTTTATATCGTTATTGTTGTATCACTGTTGTTGTTATTATTATTGTGTTCTTATATATAATGTATGGTTATATTATTATTATAGTATTATTATTTTTATATAATTGTTGTATTGTTTTGTTAGTGCCTTCCTCATCACGTGATGTAATCCTAGTGAGGCAGGCACTAGTAAAGAAAAAATACATTTTTATAAGCATTATTTATTCATTATTTGTTTATTTATAAAAATCGTCACGTTTATACCAATACATAAAAAAGGTTCCACCAGAAAATGTGATAATTACAGAACGATCTCACTAATATCTCACGCAAGCAAAATCATTTTACACATACTCTAGGAACGCTTACAACACTATTACATCCGACAAATTCCTGTTGAACAGACTGGATTTGTAAAGGGTAAAGGCACGAGAGAGCCAATTCTGAATATCAGACAAATTATCGAAAAATGTCGCGAATTCAACACTCCCGCCATTATGTGCTTCATCGATTACAAAAAGGCCTTTGATTGTGTAAAGTGCGATCGCTTATGGGAGACACTCACAGAAATGGGGATACCGCAACACCTCACCTCCATCATTCGAAACCTATATTTAGACAATACAGCCAGAGTCAGAATGGATAACATTTTGTCCAGTACCTTCACCACACAAAAGGGGAGTCCGCCAGGGATGTGTTCTGTCCCCCATCCTGTTCAATTTGTATGGCGAGCAAATTATGAGACGGGCACTAGAAAACTGGGAGAAAGGCATCAAAGTTGGTGGTCAAATAATAAGCAACCTTCGATTTGCAGATGACACCACACTACTGGGTGGAGAAAGAAAGCCGAAAGTATGGGTTGGAAATAAATAGAAGCAAAACCAAACTCATGATTATTGACAGGGCAAATCTCCTACAGCTTTCGGGAAGACTCCAAGGTCTGGAAATTTTTAAGGACTTTGTATACCTAGGTTCTCAAATCAGTGCTGAGGGTGGGTGTGAGAAAGAAATAAAAAGACGAATAGCCATGGCTAAAAATGCTTTTACACGTCTGAACAAGATCTGGAAAGATCGAGATATTTCCAACTCCACCAAAATTAAAATCATCAGAACCCTTATCTTCCCAATATCCCTATATGCAGCTGAAACCTGGACAATGAAGTCCCGTGATCGTGACAGGATTGACGCATTTGAAATGTGGTGTTGGCGTCGCATGTTGAGGATTCCGTGGACTGCAAGAAGAACAAATGATTCGGTCCTTAAAGAGCTCAAGATAAAAGAAAGATTGTCTACAGTATGCAGCCGCCGGGTATTGAGCTTCTTTGGTCACATCGCCAGGAGAGAGCCAGGTAACATGGAAAAAAGTATTATCACAGGAAGTGTACCAGGCAAAAGAAGTAGAGACAGATCTCCTACATGATGGTGTGACCAAATTAAGGAGATGACTGGGAACGACCTTTATTCGGTGGTGCGAGCTGCGGAGGGCAGAGAGGACTGGAGGCGACTAGTTCTGTCCATTGGTGGCCTCATAGATCGCGACCCTCAGCATTGAGGAAACGAAGAAGAACAGAAGAGAGATTTATGAAAAGGGTACATCGACAGACATCCAGTTTACAATTTTCATAAAAGAAAACAATATTGGTTATTATTATGAGTGGTGAACGTCCAATTATGGATGTACACAACATTACAAAATTACATGAGCTCATATTTAATCACACACGTAAGTTACACAAGTGAGATTTACCATAAATAAGAGAAAATTAGGTTACAAAAGTTAAACAAAAAAATATTTACATAAGTTAAGCAAAGAAGGAAAAAAAGTTACATAAGTTAGAGAAAAAAATGACTAACTTCGCCAGATTGTCAACTATGCAAGCATACCAATATTTATTTATTTAACATCTTTTTTGTTGCATTACCACATCAAAAAGATTAAAACCTTGTGCTTGTTGAGAGAATTGTTAGATATTAGATAATACAATCAAATACAGAGTTATACAATGATGAAAAAAAGCTGTGCACAAACATAAAAACAAATTTAAATAAAAAAACAATAGAAAACGGAAAATTCGAACAATTTTGGTCGTATCAATACATGCATTGTTACATAAACCACGTTTAGGTTGTGAAATGTTTTTTTCAGTCTTTGTTTAAACCTTTTAAAATCATTAATCTGTTTTATTTCATCTGGGAGGCAATTGGAATTCTTTATTCCCATATTAATGTACTTAAGGGGAGGACTGCTGCCAACGTACCTATTTTACAATTTGATATACCATCATTATTTCTTATCAAATCGTCTTGAAACGAGTGGGTTGTGGCCAACGCTAAACTCCTCACTAACAAGTCATTCTATAAAGTATTCAAATTTTGTATGGAAAATTTCCAACATTTTCATGAAATGAGTTTATTAAATTATTTTTTATTTAAATATTTTATTATGAAAACTTGATAACTCTTCAATGCCATTTTATGAAAGTGATGTGCCTTTTTACGAATTTGAAAACAAAAATTTAAAATTTTAAGTTTCCTGAGCTTGGGGTCACTTTGAAATATTGGACAGTTAAAAAAATTGAGAAGCACTATTCATATATCGTTCAAAATCTAATGGGATCTAATCGAGTATTAGGTATACATATTTGCAAAATTTGAATAGAATCGAATGAGTACTTTAGTCTATAATCGATAAAGTAAAAAATGAACACGCCGTACATAGCACACACACACACAGATACATTGTGATAAAACTTTCAGAATACAATCTCAGCATGATACTGGTTGATAATCTGCAAAAAAAAAATACCCTTAAAAATTTCGAAATCATAATTCCCCACTATATCACCTTGTGTTAGTGAGGAGTAAAAAATGATTTAGATAGTTTGGGTATTAATAAAGAAAAATATATCTTTACTTTTTGATAATGTTCTGTATATTCTTGTAGAAAAATAATGGCATACCCCGATTTTCAACGTTTATTTTATATTTTTAATAAAATATAAGGCTTATTAAAGAAGACAAAAATATCTAGAAAAATATGATGTGACGTTGCGTTCATGCTTCAGGTTTAGTAAATAAACCTAAAAAACATTTATTTTCCATTCAGCGCCATTGCGAAATAAAAGTTTTTTTGGTTTATTAACTTAACCCGAAGCATTAATGCAACGTTACATCGTATTTTTCCAGATATTATGATCTTCTTAAATTTATAAAAAACAATGCTCTATAGAGAAATTTATAAAAAACAATGCTCTATAGAGAAATTTATAAAAAACAATGCTCTATAGAGAAATTTATAAAAAACAATGCTCTATAGAGAAATTTATAAAAAACAATGCTCTATAGAGAAATTTATAAAAAACAATGCTCTATAGAGAAATTTATAAAAAACAATGCTCTATAGAGAAATTTATAAAAAACAATGCTCTATAGAGAAATTTATAAAAAACAATGCTCTATAGAGAAATTTATAAAAAACAATGCTCTATAGAAAAATTTATAAAAAACAATGCTCTATAGAGTGCTCTATAGAGCTCCTTAATAGTTTTTTAGAAATTTAAGATAAATGTCAAAAATCGGGGTATGCTTATTATTTTCCTACAAGAATATATACAGAACATAATTAAAAAGTTATGGTATATTTTTCTTTATTAATATCCAAACTAACTAGGTTATATCTTTTCAAAATGATTTGTTTTGTAGTAATGATGCAAATTCAAATTAAAAAAAGGTACGTTGGCAGTAGTCACCATCTTAAGAGGGTGAATTTGTGAAATTGTTTTGCATTTGTGAATCGCTACGAAATCGTAGTGACATATTTTTTTCAATATAAATATACAAAAGGAATTATGAAATGAAACGGACAGTAGTTCGTGTTGTATGTATATAATGCTTAGATTGTACAAAAGATATGATCCACGGTATTTAGTCAAATGTCACGTGTTTAGTCACATGATGTCGTACCATAGAGTTTATACGCTCTTTATGGCCCGGTATTACAGTCGGCCCTCAACTCATTGAGTTTGTTAAACTTAAGATTAATGTTAAGGGGAGATTTAATCAATTTCCGTATTACAGTGCAATATGACATGTCAGTTACTAAATCTTCAATTATAGACATATTTTACTTTTTCTGTGGTTATTATGTGTCAAATTTTAAAACCTCCAATAATACGAACTACAAAACGGGACGCTACGACTTGAAATTCTATTGTTTTATTATCCAACATGGTAAATTTTTTTTTTCACCAAAATAATACTTTTAAATGCCCATGTTCGTTTCAATATGGCTGTCAGTTTGTTTTGTTGTGTGGCGCCACCGTCGATACAACTAACGCCTCTAGTGATAGAAACTGAAACTTCACGCGTTGCCTAGCAAATGACAGTTACGTACTTAATCCGCCAGAAACGTTGAGTTAAATATTTGTCGTTTTAGTGACGTATTTGAGGGAAGATTAGGCCTAAACGGACACTGTAATACGCTATATTTTTGTAAAACTTGAGTTTAGCTCTTAAACTGAAACTGTAATACCGGGCCTATGTCTCCTCATTGGTTGAGTCAGGTCATGTGAACACGCAACACAGTGGGTCATAGACAAAAAACAATATGGGAAGTGGATATTGATAAAATTTAAAAATAGAACGAAATTCATTTACGATAAAAGTGTTTCCGGTAACGTATGGTAGTGTCAAACAGTTTTTTTTTATACGACGCTGACCGATTTATTAATGATATTAATAACACTTAAATACTACAAATAATAACACTCCATTATTATTATTACCATAATAATAATAATAATAAACCGTTTATTTGTTGTCATTATTGTTACATCAAACAAAAAAAATATATAAATACAAAATTTTGAACTACAATTGACAACAAAAAGGCTATTGCTCAGCTGCGCACTACCAGGTATCCCTGGAGTGCTGCTGGTTTTCAGCAAAGCCTTGGGACAACACAAAAAATTGAAGACAGACCACATTATACACTTCCTCAAAAGAATTAGCAGATCAATGGATAAATTGTAAACTATTTAAAGGCTTCGCAGCATATATGGATTTACTCAGAATTCGTAGTACAACATCTAGTGTGTCTCTATGTCTGTGATCCGCTCAATGCACAGATCCTAAAATTTTAGAAAGTCATAAGCTTACAAAACTTTTATACTCATAATTTTGAATTTTTGTTACAATCGGGATTCCATATACCTCAAATACCATAAAAGCTAGAAATAATAGGTAGGTAATAATAATAAATACAAAATATCAAATTCGTTTTTTTTTAATTCCAGAGCTTTTCAAACATTTTTAATCAGAAAAATATTTTTTTATGATAATAATAATAATAATGAACACTTCCTTGCACCCTGCGCAAGTGGCGAGTTTATTGCCATATGGCAATTTCTTCCAACTAACCAGTGTTTCCAGCACAGAGAATCAATATTTGCGTGAAAAAATATATTTAAATAAATTTCTCATCCGCTGGGAATTGAACCCAGGACGCCCGCACAGAAACCAAACGGCTTACCAACTGTGCCACGGCGGTCGGCACAGTTATGTGTTTAACTACCTATATTTATGTGTTTAACTACCTATATTTCCAAAGTTTTTAAAAATATCGAATAAAAGCCGAAACACCCCCAATAAAAATTAAAGTCTGAATATTATATTTCTTAAACAACTTCATGAGTTGCCTTCCTGATTCCACGATCTTCAAAACGCCTCCAAGAATCGTTGAAGCGTGCCAAAGGGAGTCACATTCAGAAGATAGTTGTGCTGTGTATTTAAAATTTTCAAATTACATAATATTATTCTTTGTCCGTGAAAAGTTTCCAGTTTCCAGAGGCAGACGTGAGAACGCGCTTGGCCACACTCCAACTAACTAATGTGGTCCTTTGGAAAGTCCAAAAATGCTTTTCGGGAAGTAGGAGGAAGTCTAAATAATTCCAATTCTCATACCAACCACACTGTTTTGACCGAATTCCAGTTTGAGTCAAATCTGTGAAGTGCTTCATTTTTCTTTCTCGTTTTTTTATATTACTTTTTTTTTAATTGAATTATATAATAAAAGATTGGTTGGGGTGGTTGAGTAATGCTGTTAAGCACAGTTTCTCGATTATACATATATTAGTGATCTATTAAACATACAAAATACACAAAATATTTGCTATATACAATATTACCAGGAAGGTATGTACTCGTAAACTAGACATTAAAGAAAGAACGCGATCACACTACGCGCCCTTTACACATATTTATTTATTTATTTATTTATCTACATAATATACATACTAGTTGCATGTAACACATGAGATCCAACTGTCGATAGCGATAGTATGTATAGTTGAAGAATGAGTACCTAACTATAATTTCATAAATACAAATTATTTAATATTTTAAGATATTTTATTTTCTATACAACATATGTACCTACATATGTATGTATGTCAAGATAGGATAGAATGGAGGTCAGTCCTTTGATCCTACCCAGAATATGAAAACAGAATGATGGTATGTATGTATGTTTGGAGATTAGTATCAAACAATTAAGTCTTCTTAGATATTGTGTGTAGGCGATTGCCATACAAATTGTATGAAGCAATGTCGTCACTAAATTCAATTTTTATAAAAATTATTAAAAAAAATTTGAGATGTGCTAATACAATGTTAATATTTTTTATAGAAAATTAAATTACCTAGTTGGGTTGTTTCGGCTTTTTTGATATTTTTAAAAAAAATGGAAATATAGGTAGTTAAACTCATAAATTTATCATAAAAAAAATATTTTTCTTAATAAAAAATGTTTGAGAAACCCTGGATTTAAAAAAAAAAACTAATTTGAGATTTTGTATTTGTCTATGTTTATACCATACCTAGCTTTTATGGTTTCTGAGATATATGGAAAAATAAACCAAAAATTTAAAAGTTGATAACCCCTGACTAAAACAAAAATTCACGTTTCTGAGTATAAAAGTTTTGTAGGCCTATAACTGTTTATATATTCTAAAAATTTGGGCTCTGTAAATTGAGCGGATCAAAAGTTATAAGGGGGGACAGACACACACACACCACACAGACACACACACACACACACACACACACACACACACACACACACACACACACACACACACAAACTCACATAAAATGTTCTACTCCGAATTTTGAGTAAATCCATGTATGGGAACATATATGCTGCGAGGCCTCTAGTTGGTGTTATTAGCATGCAAAAAGTCCACTACCCCATACAAAATGTTCCTTCGTACACGTATCTTGGCTTAATAATGTCGATTCATTAAGAGAATTGAATTCTCATGAACGAATCGACAGTTGGAATATTGTTACTTCCAATATCAACATAATTTTTAAATTAATACAATATTAAAAAAATAGACCTCTCACACAATTACATGATATTGTTTGTTTTGTCTCCTACATTGGTTTTGTAGTGCATACTTTGTTGCATACTTGTACATAACAATATTATTTATTAAATACCTACATAGGCGTTGAACTGTAGATATCAACTGATTGTAGTGAAGTCAATATTGACTGGTCGGTCAGTATTAAGGTTACCTGTTAGTTTTTGGTGCGGATGCGGATGGCTAATTACTCTTCTTAACTTTTTCTTTCGAATGTTTTAAAGTACTTACTTAAAATTGTGAACATTGCGCATGCGTATAAAGTGATCACGTAAACCAGCCGAGGACAAAAATATCAAAAAAGCCGAAACAACCCAACTAGTTAATTTAATTTTCTATAAAAAATACTAACATTGTATCAGCATATCTCAATTTTTTTTAATAATTTTTATAAAAATTGAATTTAGTGACGACATTGCTTCATACAATTTGTATGGCAATCGCCTACACACAATATCTAAGAAAACTTAATTGTTTGATACTAATCTCCAAACATACATACAAACCATCATGCTGTTTACACATTCTGGGTAGGATCAAAGGACTGACCTCCATATTATCCTATCTTGACATACATACATAGGTACAAGTGTTGTATAGAAAATCAAATATCTTAAAATATTAAATAATTTGTATTTATGGGTTTATAGTTTGGTACTTATTCTTCAACTATACATACTATCGCTATCGACAGTTGGGTCTCATGTGTTACATGCAACTAGTTATAATAATATACTAGATGTAGTACTCTGTGCAAAAAGTGAATCATGGAATATCGCGCGTTTGACGTTTTGGTTGGCAACATATTTCAGTTTTCCTTACATTTCAACACATCCTAGATAATTGTTCTCTAAACTTTAATAATTAAAATGTGTTTTTTGACAAATAAATCCGAAAACAATTCACATTAGTCGTTATTCTCTATAGGAAAAACGATGTGGTCTGGAACCAAAACGTCAAAAATCCTTTGGAAAAATGACTCACTTTGATTCATACAAAATTTGCTAACTACGACATCTAGTATATTATAATAAAAATCTATGATAAAAACTTTTATCTATTCATTATAAATCCAATATAATGTCATAATATCTAGTATATTATAATAAAAATATATGATAAAAACTTTTATCTATTCATTATAAATCCAAAATAATGTCATAATATCTAGTATATTATAATAAAAATATATGATAAAAACTTTTATCTATTCATTATAAATCCAATATAATGTCATAATATCTAGTATATTATAATAAAAATATATGATAAAAACTTTTATCTATTCATTATAAATCCAAAATAATGTCATAATATCTAGTATATTATAATAAAAATATATGATAAAAACTTTTATCTATTCATTATAAATCCAAAATAATGTCATAATATCTAGTATATTATAATAAAAATATATGATAAAAACTTTTATCTATTCATTATAAATCCAAAATAATGTCATAATATCTAGTATATTATAATAAAAATATATGATAAAAACTTTTATCTATTCATTATAAATCCAAAATAATGTCATAATATCTAGTATATTATAATAAAAATATATGATAAAAACTTTTATCTATTCATTATAAATCCAAAATAATGTCATAATATCTAGTATATTATAATAAAAATATATGATAAAAACTTTTATCTATTCATTATAAATCCAATATAATGTCATAATATCTAGTATATTATAATAAAAATATATGATAAAAACTTTTATCTATTCATTATAAATCCAAAATAATGTCATAATATCTAGTATATTATAATAAAAATATATGATAAAAACTTTTATCTATTCATTATAAATCCAAAATAATGTCATAATATCTAGTATATTATAATAAAAATATATGATAAAAACTTTTATCTATTCATTATAAATCCAAAATAATGTCATAATATCTAGTATATTATAATAAAAATATATGATAAAAACTTTTATCTATTCATTATAAATCCAAAATAATGTCATAAAATCTAGTATATTATAATAAAAATATATGATAAAAACTTTTATCTATTCATTATAAATCCAAAATAATGTCATAATATCTAGTATATTATAATAAAAATATATGATAAAAACTTTTATCTATTCATTATAAATCCAAAATAATGTCATAATATCTAGTATATTATAATAAAAATATATGATAAAAACTTTTATCTATTCATTATAAATCCAAAATAATGTCATAATATCTAGTATATTATAATAAAAATATATGATAAAAACTTTTATCTATTCATTATAAATCCAAAATAATGTCATAATATCTAGTATATTATAATAAAAATATATGATAAAAACTTTTATCTATTCATTATAAATCCAATATAATGTCATAATATCTAGTATATTATAATAAAAATATATGATAAAAACTTTTATCTATTCATTATAAATCCAAAATAATGTCATAATATCTAGTATATTATAATAAAAATATATGATAAAAACTTTTATCTATTCATTATAAATCCAAAATAATGTCATAATATCTAGTATATTATAATAAAAATATATGATAAAAACTTTTATCTATTCATTATAAATCCAAAATAATGTCATAATATCTAGTATATTATAATAAAAATATATGATAAAAACTTTTATCTATTCATTATAAATCCAAAATAATGTCATAATATCTAGTATATTATAATAAAAATATATGATAAAAACTTTTATCTATTCATTATAAATCCAAAATAATGTCATAATATGTAGTATATTATAATAAAAATATATGATAAAAACTTTTATCTATTCATTATAAATCCAAAATAATGTCATAATATCTAGTATATTATAATAAAAATATATGATAAAAACTTTTATCTATTCATTATAAATCCAATATAATGTCATAATATCTAGTATATTATAATAAAAATATATGATAAAAACTTTTATCTATTCATTATAAATCCAAAATAATGTCATAATATCTAGTATATTATAATAAAAATATATGATAAAAACTTTTATCTATACATTATAAATCCAAAATAATGTCATAATATCTAGTATATTATAATAAAAATATATGATAAAAACTTTTATCTATTCATTATAAATCCAAAATAATGTCATAATATCTAGTATATTATAATAAAAATATATGATAAAAACTTTTATCTATTCATTATAAATCCAAAATAATGTCATAATATCTAGTATATTATAATAAAAATATATGATAAAAACTTTTATCTATTCATTATAAATCCAAAATAATGTCATAATATCTAGTATATTATAATAAAAATATATGATAAAAACTTTTATCTATTCATTATAAATCCAAAATAATGTCATAATATCTAGTATATTATAATAAAAATATATGATAAAAACTTTTATCTATTCATTATAAATCCAAAATAATGTCATAATATCTAGTATATTATAATAAAAATATATGATAAAAACTTTTATCTATTCATTATAAATCCAAAATAATGTCATAATATCTAGTATATTATAATAAAAATATATGATAAAAACTTTTATCTATTCATTATAAATCCAATATAATGTCATAATATCTAGTATATTATAATAAAAATATATGATAAAAACTTTTATCTATTCATTATAAATCCAAAATAATGTCATAATATCTAGTATATTATAATAAAAATATATGATAAAAACTTTTATCTATTCATTATAAATCCAAAATAATGTCATAATATCTAGTATATTATAATAAAAATATAAGATAAAAACTTTTATCTATTCATTATAAATCCAATATAATGTCATAATATCTAGTATATTATAATAAAAATATATGATAAAAACTTTTATCTATTCATTATAAATCCAAAATAATGTCATAATATCTAGTATATTATAATAAAAATATATGATAAAAACTTTTATCTATTCATTATAAATCCAATATAATGTCATAATATCTAGTATATTATAATAAAAATATATGATAAAAACTTTTATCTATTCATTATAAATCCAAAATAATGTCATAATATCTAGTATATTATAATAAAAATATATGATAAAAACTTTTATCTATTCATTATAAATCCAATATAATGTCATAATATCTAGTATATTATAATAAAAATATATGATAAAAACTTTTATCTATTCATTATAAATCCAAAATAATGTCATAATATCTAGTATATTATAATAAAAATATATGATAAAAACTTTTATCTATTCATTATAAATCCAATATAATGTCATAATATCTAGTATATTATAATAAAAATATATGATAAAAACTTTTATCTATTCATTATAAATCCAAAATAATGTCATAATATCTAGTATATTATAATAAAAATATATGATAAAAACTTTTATCTATTCATTATAAATCCAATATAATGTCATAATATCTAGTATATTATAATAAAAATATATGATAAAAACTTTTATCTATTCATTATAAATCCAAAATAATGTCATAATATCTAGTATATTATAATAAAAATATATGATAAAAACTTTTATCTATTCATTATAAATCCAATATAATGTCATAATATCTAGTATATTATAATAAAAATATATGATAAAAACTTTTATCTATTCATTATAAATCCAAAATAATGTCATAATATCTAGTATATTATAATAAAAATATATGATAAAAACTTTTATCTATTCATTATAAATCCAATATAATGTCATAATATCTAGTATATTATAATAAAAATATATGATAAAAACTTTTATCTATTCATTATAAATCCAAAATAATGTCATAATATCTAGTATATTATAATAAAAATATATGATAAAAACTTTTATCTATTCATTATAAATCCAATATAATGTCATAATATCTAGTATATTATAATAAAAATATATGATAAAAACTTTTATCTATTCATTATAAATCCAAAATAATGTCATAATATCTAGTATATTATAATAAAAATATATGATAAAAACTTTTATCTATTCATTATAAATCCAATATAATGTCATAATATCTAGTATATTATAATAAAAATATATGATAAAAACTTTTATCTATTCATTATAAATCCAAAATAATGTCATAATATCTAGTATATTATAATAAAAATATATGATAAAAACTTTTATCTATTCATTATAAATCCAATATAATGTCATAATATCTAGTATATTATAATAAAAATATATGATAAAAACTTTTATCTATTCATTATAAATCCAAAATAATGTCATAATATCTAGTATATTATAATAAAAATATATGATAAAAACTTTTATCTATTCATTATAAATCCAATATAATGTCATAATATCTAGTATATTATAATAAAAATATATGATAAAAACTTTTATCTATTCATTATAAATCCAATATAATGTCATAATATCTAGTATATTATAATAAAAATATATGATAAAAACTTTTATCTATTCATTATAAATCCAATATAATGTCATAATATCTAGTATATTATAATAAAAATATATGATAAAAACTTTTATCTATTCATTATAAATCCAATATAATGTCATAATATCTAGTATATTATAATAAAAATATATGATAAAAACTTTTATCTATTCATTATAAATCCAATATAATGTCATAATATCTAGTATATTATAATAAAAATATATGATAAAAACTTTTATCTATTCATTATAAATCCAATATAATGTCATAATATCTAGTATATTATAATAAAAATATATGATAAAAACTTTTATCTATTCATTATAAATCCAATATAATGTCATAATATCTAGTATATTATAATAAAAATATATGATAAAAACTTTTATCTATTCATTATAAATCCAATATAATGTCATAATATCTAGTATATTATAATAAAAATATATGATAAAAACTTTTATCTATTCATTATAAATCCAATATAATGTCATAATATCTAGTATATTATAATAAAAATATATGCACGGAACACGTGCGCGCTACACGACAGTTCTGTTAAACTCTAGCTATTGCATTTTTTGAAATTCGATATTTTTGTTTGAATTCGACGTCAATCGAAAATTGTAATGGATTAAATCGCCTTTTATATTATTTTCCCATACCTTATAGTAATATCAAGTTGAACCAGTGTTAAATACCCCCGTCGCCGGTTCAATTTGACATTTGAGGTTAATCACAGTTCAACTCTTAATCCATGCAAATAAATAAGAACAGTGATCAAATTTGGATTCAAACGTGGTTCAAAATATTTTAACCACGGTTATGAATAACACTTTGACCCGAATGCACAGTCCTAGGTACCTAAATACTAACTCCTAACCTCACTGGAGTATTAAGTATTCTTAAGTTAGCAATTGTGTTGCAGAGACATCCCTAACTAAATACTAAATACTACGCCAAACTTAAGGTCGATTGCGTAGAATTTCACATCATTGTGTATGAAGAAAAGAGATAGTTAGCTTTCTATGGGCTTAGAAAGCTATCTATCTCTTTTCTGATGTTTGACGTTTAAAATGTTTTTTATTTGCTATAACAACACAAACATATGTAACCAACTTCACACTGACAGCTCGATGTCACGATTTTTTTGAAATTCCACCGAATTTCCGGCATCTCGTATGGATCGCTGAATACTCTGTTTGGTATTTGATTGGACAAAATTGTCAATTACATATTCAACGAAGCCGATAAAATCATCATCCACCGAAAAAATCTCGTATTTTAGTATTAAAACACTCGTAAGGTTTCTCGCTATCAACCTTTCTTTTTGACAATTCGCAAAAGTATTTGGATATGTTTCTGCAATGCAATTCTCGTGATCTCCTAACTTAAGTGAGCGACTGTGCAATGGAAAAATGGTTAGTATTTAGAATTTAGTATTTTGGTAGAACTCTGCATTCGGACCTATGTGTATATTGTAAACTTATTTATATGTACACGATTGCTCGTTTATTTTCTTGGCAATATTTGGTGATTTTTTTCTTGGCAAAACTCCACGCATTTCATACTTAACTGTTGGAAGCTTTTTGTTAATATAATATGTGTAATGCTTACTAATGAAATTACTTGTACCAATATAATAAAAAAAACTTGTGAAATTATTCAAGCAACTCCGGAAAAATACAAGCTTTTTTCTGGGTCATTTTGACCCAGTGTTTATATTTAATTTTCTGGTCTTTGTAACGGAGAATTAAAATTATAAATTACAACTAACATTTGGATAATTGCATTTCAATATGGCAGGGTTATTCTTGACATGATCTTAATACTTTATTATCTTGCATTGATCTTAAAAACGTATAAATCAGTACTCGATAATCCTATATATCATTAAAAATTAATTTAGATTATCATATTTTTTTTGTATAAATTAACATACCTAGTTAATTAATTTTGATCTAAAGCAGCCCATTCACGATCGTGTCATTCGGTGTCGCTCCATATGGACCGGTTCCATTTGAAGCATTGTGAAATTTTCATCACACTCACGGGCGCGTCATCGAGACATCAAAATAAGTATACACAAGCGGTCGGCGCTTTCGCGTTAATAATTTCTATTTTTTTTTATTTTCAAGTAAAAATGAGTTATAATTCTGATGATGAGTTTTATACAACTGCTATATAGCGGTTTGTTTATATATGAAAAGAAAAAACTAAAGAGAAAATGTTGTATTTTCGCATTCACGAGAGTGTCAAATAGCCTGGCGCAATGATATGGCGCAACGTACCGCTGGTTTTCACACTCTCGAGCATGCCGTACCGACAGGATTCGCCGCGCCGTTTGTCGCGGCACTATGGAGTTTCGATCGTTTGGAATTCCATTTTGGTGTGTCAGGCCAAGTGGGCTGCGTGGGATTTGACATTCACGAGCGCATTTTGGAGTGATGGGAGTGATTGGAAGGATGGCAATATCGTGAATGGGGGCCTTAAAAGATATCTAAAATCTGAATCTATTCTTAATCAACTTCATGAGTACCCTCTGATGGATTGGAAACTACATGTGTCATTTACAGACATTCATCATAATCAGTCATCATTCGTCAAGTGATAACATAGGCCTTCCTTTTTTGTCTCCATGCTTCCCTATCTCTACATCTCTGTGCCACTCATTTTATATCGTCAGTCCATCTTGCTTGTGGTCTGCTCGATTTTCTACTACCAGGTCTTGGTCGCCATTCCAGAATCCATCGATCATCTGCTGTTTTCGTTACAAGACTAGCCCAATTTCACTTTAATGAAGCAGCAATCTTGCATGCATCACATTAATCTTCTTTCTGATCTATTCGTTAGGTTACAGCCATTACTAGTGATGAGCAACAGTCTTGCAGTTTTAGTTTTGGTCTTGCGAGACCTGCAAGACGAGACCGCATGTATCACGGCAAGACCAAGACTAAATGCAGTAGTCTCGCAAAATTTTATAAACTTTTTTATTTTTAATCAAATAGTTTCGACGATACAAAAAACTGGGCAAGCGTTGGAATATGCAGAGTTGATAAGCCGTTTGGTTTCAGTGCGGGTTTCAGTGCGGCAGAGTTGATAAGCCGTTTGGTTTCAGTGCGGGCGTCCCGGATTCGGTCCCCAGCAGAGCAGAGATTTATTTAAATTCGTTTCTCACGCAAGTGTTTTTTTTTTCTGGGCCGGAAACACTGATTAGTTGGAAGAAAAATGACACATGGCAAAAAACTCGCCACTAGCGCAGGGTGCAAGAAATGTTGTTGACGCAGATGGCAGATACTTTCCATTTGTATCTATCCTCATCTTTCTGAGGATACAAAACCCATTTCTTACCTACATCCTAACCTCAAACGTGGCAACAATAATCTCGCCTCTTCTTTGCGCGCGATTAGGCCCCGTTCTTTCAGTCTCAACACTGACTTCGCGACGTGCGCATATCATAAAATTTATCCTTCTGTTCGCGGTATTTCGCACGAAAAACTACAAAAAAATTTACAGACAATTAATTAGTGAAAACATTGTTAAACCAGTGACGAAAAGAAACGAAGAATTTGACGTGAGAGAGGAGATAGAAGACGGCTGCAATAGTAGGTCCTTCTTTCAAATTTTCTATCTCTCCAATCTGTTATTATTCTGCCAGTATCACAAAGAAGTGTATCATAGAAGTGTTTATAGCAAATATTATGAAGTACTATGATGATTATCGCCTTCCAGATCCAGATTTAAACACAATTATAATTCGTGCCTCCGCCGGATATCTAACCCGAGACCTTCAGAGTCAAATATATAACCAGTTGAAGCACGAAAGCCGACTTTTACAATATTCTGTAACGAAGATCATAAACATATTTTCGATTAGATCTGCAACACCATTATTTTTAACGTTGTCAATAAATTTGCAGACCGATATGGGCGACTTCAACTTTTAATCGGTCAAAAACGATTAATATTCGATTTTGTGTCATAGCTTGTTCATTACGATGTGATTTGAGCGCTCATATTTGTGATAAGAAATCAAATGGACATGCACAATAGCCCATAATCGTTCGATATCCAATGTGGTATTTGGAATGTTTCCAAACGCGATATCACAGAGTGCATTCACGTTATCACGTGTGATTTAAACGCCCAACTCACAAATCAATACATACATCAGTTACAGTTTAGATCGAGGTCGCTATAAAACAAAAATTACATAAATTTTAATAGTGACATTAATTTTACTTTTATTTATTAATTTAGTAACGATACTTAGTGACATTATATAGAGTCGAGTGCCTATAACAACAACATAATCAATTTCAAAGCTATAGTGACTAGAGTAAATTTGATGATAGGTAATAATTAAAGTTTTGCATTTTCTACAACCCCACTTCTTCTTCTTTTTTTGGCACTTATTGCCGTTGAAGGCTGTTGAGGTCCGCACTTCTCGTCCTCAGGTTATACTTTCTTCTATTCTGTATGTCCTCTTCCTCCAGGCCATCTCTCCGCATGATTATTATTCATTTATTTATTTATTTACTCATAAACGGCATGAATTGCCTTTTACAAACATACATTAAAATATACATACTGAGAAAAATCATGGAAACTAAAAACAATAATACACTAAGTAAAAGGAAACGAAAAAAAAGAAAATATCAAAAAAGTCAATAAAATAATATGTGAAGCAACTAAACATAAACGAGTGGATTGTGGCCAACGCTTAACTCCTCACTAACAAGTCATTCTATAAAAAAATTCAAACATTTAATGAAATGAGATTGAGGTGGCTGAAGTTTGGAACGTTCTTGGAACGATCGAAAAACGTTCGTACCCCGTTATAACGAACCATATTCGCTAAAAGCGGGAAGGTCTAAAATACAATTTTTTTTATATTTTTTATTATTCATACATACCATCAATATTACGTACCTATTATTGGGGTAGGCAGAGAAAACCGAGCGCCATACACGATAAATTCAAATTTAGATAAAAGCCACAATTGGATTTCATAAACATAAACACATGAATACATAGATACATTCCATCATGTAATGTACCTATTATTGGGGTAGGCAGATAAAACCGAGCGCCATACACGATTAATTCAAATTTAGATAAAAGCTACAATTGGATTTCATAAACATAAACACATGAATACATAGATACATTCCATCATGTTATGTACCTGTTATTGGGGTAGGCAGAGAAAACCGAGCGCCATACACGATAAATTCAAATTTAAATAATAGCCACAATTGGATTTCACAAACATTCACACATGCAAACATAGATACTGCTCTGAACTTAAGTCACCCAACATATTCTATAATTTACATCTTATGCGCACTCCCCATCTTTATGAATAAGAGAACCCAGATCTACAACTCCACTACTTTTCATAAAAAAACAGTGCTGGGATTCAAAAAAGAGATCCCAGCACTAAATTTACTGTGCTACGGTCTAGATACAAACATAATTAAGTATTGATGACACACTTCTTGTCAAAAAAAAACAGTGCTGGTATCGAACCAAGGGCACCAGCACAGATTCCAACCTTCAGTTCTTTCATACTTCCATAGGTTCTACGGTACACATATGCTGTCCTGCCCAGAACTGGTCGAAGGCTGTCACATGGAGAACCTGGGGGGCAAGTCTGGTTCGACCAGCGAAATCAAAACCCTAGCGATTACCCATATCATGGATATAATTATCGTATGGAGTTCTATGACATCTAAAGATATTGTAGAACTCCATATAATAATTATATCCATGATATGGGATATCCATGATACAATATCTTTAGATGTCATATAACTCCATATAATAATTATATCCATGATATGGGTAATCACGAGCAACATTCCCTCTAATTTTTCTATTGTGTGAGCGGATCATTTTAGGGTGTTTATTAATCACACTATATAATATTGACAATAAAAAACTTTCTTATATAATATTGACTGTGCGGAGGGTAAAACATGACATGTGTGCGGAGACATTTACAGGGAACATTGATCACGAGGGTTTTGATTTCGCCGATTGAACCAGACTTGCCCCCCCCTAATAAAATAAACCGACAGGGCTATTTCCACCGCCACACATTGTAGTGTCGAAATCTGAGTTCCGGACTCGTTAAGTAAGTAAGTAAGTACGGTACCTATGGAAGGTCAGGAGTGTATCGTAAAACGTTTTCAGTCTATGAAGATTAATAATATATATCTGAACAATCTGTGAAACGTCTAAAGTCATATGATGAATTATAGATGGATAAATAAGGTTTTCCGGGAGGGGTGAAAGGTAACTGGGAAATCTGTGAATGTCTGGTTTTCGGCGAAGTTATTTCGTGATTTATGATAGAATGGGGCCTGGGGATTTAGTTACGTCACTGACCAAATACAGGCCTGGATCTATCGTAGGTTCAAACGGTGCAGTCGCACCAGGCACAAAGAAATCTGGGCCACGAAATACGAAGATAATTAATATTAATAATATTATTTGTAGCTCTGGACTTCTTTGACATTTCATATTCTGTAATAGTTCATTATAATCTATTTTTATATCGTAATAATCGAAACAGTATCGAAATTCTTTTATTCAACAATTATACATTTTACAATTACACATTCAACAATCACGCAATCAACAATCACATATTCAGCAATCAATTTTGACACAATCACACAGTAAAGAATCACACATTCAACAATCATACATTTAACAATCACATATTCAAATATCAATTATTGCACAGTCAAAAATCACAATAAGTTTGATAAATACTACAACATTTTTTTTGTTGGGGTATTTCGGCTTTTTTCGATATTTTTAAAAGCTTTAGAAATATAGGCAGGTATAATCTTTGATTTATCATAAAATAAATATTTTTCGTAATAAAAAATGTTTGAGAAACTCTGGAAATTTTTAAAAAACAAATATGAGATTTTGTATATTTCTATATTTCAAGTAAAAATTCAAAAGTTGATGACCCCTGACTGAAACAAAAATTCATAATTCTGAGTATAAAACTTTCGTAGGACTATAATTTTCTATATATTCTGAAATATTGAGCTCTGTGAATTGAGCGGATCAAAAGTTATAAGGGATCAAAAGTTATAAGAGAGGAGGGGACAAACAGACACACTAAATGTTCTACTCCGAATTCTGAGTTAATCCATAAACATGACATATATGCTGCGAAGCCTCTGAGTTGGTGTTTTTTGACTTAAAAATTGGAAAATGCGTGGAAAATATAGACCCTGCATAAAAATCTCGCGTATGCTTGATACTTTGTCGATATGTTAAGAGAAACAAATTATCTTGAACAAATCGACATGACAGTTGGAATATCAGTAAATATTGAATTGAGTGACGATATTTTTTCATACAATTTGTATGGCAGAATACTTAATATGGACTCTTAATAATTTAATACTTTAATCTTCATACATACCATCAAACTGTTTACATATTCATGTTAGGAAAAAAGAACTGACCACCACATTATCCTATCCCAACATACATGTTTGTATAGAAAAGAAAATATCTTAAAATATATAATAATTTCGATTTAAGGTTTCAACTTTACATACTGGTATCATCGACAGACGGATCTCATGATCATATTTCAAATCACCACATAAAACCACACTATTGTAGTGTAGTTTACTGAAATCAAATCAAATATACCGTATGTGAAATCGTATTCCTACCAAGCAACGAAATGTGAAATCGTGAAATTGAAAACCGTTGTTGATTTAACAAATCTGAATTTAAGATACTATTTTCTTTCTTTGTTATTTAATTTAATTTTATATTCACACTATTGCACATATTATATTTCATATAATCAATTGATAGATAAAATACTTAACAAACTTCCACGTAGTATTTGAAATATCGATTCAGTTCAATTACCTTTGCACCGACGTAAATTATACAAAGTAAAATATGCTATTAAATAAAGTTACTATAGTATTCAAACTTAGAATAGAACATATTAAGCATAATATATTCTAACCACTAAATCGATCACTTTTATAACATATTCCACATTAAACATTAACCATAATGTATACATTACGAAATAGCATAATAGTATTTGAAATATCGATTCATTTTTAACCGACTTTTGATGGAGGAGGTTATCAATACGACATGATTTTTTTATGTAATAATAAATAATAAATTTGGATAATTTATATAGCGCCGTTTTATTACGTTGTATCATTTTGGCTCTGGTAAGATTTGCAAAAAAGGTGCGTTTTGATTTTTTTTCTGAACTAAGATATATTTTCAAGATCACCGAAATTAGTTGTGTGCACCCTGTTTATTTCAACTAATTTCCCAACCATGGATGAAGAGGCAGAACGAAGTGATGATTGTCTGTCATTTATTGAAAGTGGAATGCACAGTTCGGAGAGGTAAGTAGGAGCCATACCACGAAGTGCTTTTAAGATTATGAGACAAAGCTTGTAATCAATTCTTTCGGGGACTTTAAGCCAATGTAGATTTTGCGAAGATATTGAGGGATGTGAGAAAATTTGGAGGCTCCATGTTAGTATGTTCAGCGATAACTTTTTACAATGTTGTCCGATACGACATTTTTTTTTTCATTAGAGAGAGGGTATCTTCCAATTAATCCCATTGCAATTTGATCAAGATCTGATGATGAGACCCATAACAAAATCATCCAAAACATAGAAAAAACATGATCATCAAAAATTATTTACCACGTCGTCCAAATTCGACATTTAACTTTTTTATTAGAAAGAGATTACTTGATGGAGTGGCACCATCTGAACTAAGTAAACCAAGAGATTTGATTATGGGAATCATAAGAAATCATGAAACTTGTCAATTCGCGAAAGATTTGCGTATTATTGTATAGGCGAATCATATGAAATATAATATACCTATATATATTTTCATTTATTTATTATTTTACTATAATATTTTTTATTACACTCACATTTAAAATTAATTTTGGACAAAATGCTTTTGTATACAAGTTATAATATACAGTATTTAAAATATCGATTTAATTGAATCAATGGGTGTCCTTCAAAACAAAATACGATTATATCAAACTTATACAATATAATTCGATATTACATGAACGAAAGTTTTCTGTGAAAACTTTAAAACAAAATACGCCAGAAGTGATTATAATATATGAGTATTTCAAAGATCGATTGAAATACTCATACGAGTACAAAGTAAAAGAAATTCTGATCATAAGACTTCATATTTTTTAAAGTTGCTGATAGTATATGAAATATCGATTAAGTTAAATATGGAGAATAATAAAACATATTTTTTTCAAACTCGTAAAATATTGTTGTGAATGTATGTTAAATAAAATACATTATGTTAAATGTCGATTTAATAATATTTATTTGGATTAAATATTATGTTTTTTATAAATAAAAAAAGTAATTTTTTATTTTATTTTCAACATCAATAAGTACAAACAATATAACAAAAGAGCAGACCAAGTTATAGAATATATTATATAACTTATTATGATAATTTATCATTTGGTTATCAAGTGGTTTGGTATTCGTTTACCTAATATTTGTAAATATTGGTATTTTAATGTAATGAGAGATTATAATGTAGGTATTTGAAATATCGATTCAGTACGTTGCCTTTTTTTACGATGATAGTAGATTGTGGTTCATCTTTTAAAATTATAGTATTTAAAATATCGATATTCTGTAAACGTTGATATAGGTACATTGACATATGCATATCACTAAATATTTGATTTATTTACATGTTTACACGCTTTCAATAATTATTATAAACGAAACGCGATATTTTATTTTTTTTTTTAAAAAAAATGAATATGTCCTTGTTAAACAAGTACATATACATCTTCCTACGTTCCCTAAACTAAGCATAAATGCTTGTCCTATAGGTGAACGAGATCGGTCGAGGCAGGATTCGAACTCGCGACCACTGGATTACTAACCCAGCGCGCTAACCGCTCTGCCATCCACCCATCCATATATTTCATATTGTATTTGAAATATCGATTCATATTTTTTTTTTACAATGACAATACGCGTTCAGTCGATGGAAACAATCATTGTTGATATTTATTATTCGATATTTTGTAAGTGTTGATATCGGTGCATTGAAAAACTTACAGAAAACGTAATGAATTTCATAACAGTATTTGAAATATCGATTCAGAACTAACATTTTTTGCAAATAATATTTTTTGTATAATATTTATTATCCGGAAAAAAATGTTATTGATATAGTATTCAAAATATCGATTATATTCGTTAAATGTAACCTGAAAATAAATAAGAACATATGTATATCGTTTATTTTGAAAATGGGTTGTCCGAAATAAAAACTAAAAAAAATATCAAAAGATGTCACTTACTTCTTTTTCGCTAGCAGTGTCCACATTATTGTTGTTCCCATTTTTTAAGGCACGGTTTTCCATTATGAATGTCATTAGAATCTTGATAAACTTTATATAAAAATAGTTACTAAGCAAAGAAAATTTTTCGTTAATAATATACTTTAATATTTCACTATTTGTACTTGTTCAAATAACGATTGCGTCACTATAACTTTTTACTAATGAAGCGTTGAGTATAACATTGTTTAAATGACATTGTACACTTAAAATTCATTAACTTGTTTAAATGGAATATATTACATTTAATTTACTTATTTAATAATAATATATTTTTCTATCTAGGATTTAATTGGTGTTAACATTTAATTGAAATAATTTAATATTAAATTTGAACTTGTTATTATGCACGCCTCAAATTTTTCGCATTCCTTTTAAGGCCTGATTTATAATACAGTATAATATAATACACTGTTCGCATAAACGTCAATACATGGCCCAACGTTTGATTTTTTTACGTTTCGTTTCTTTTTATACAATATAGTTATCTATGCTTATTTAAATACTCAAACACACAACAAACAAAAACACATCTCTATGGATTTCATCTGGGAAGTAACAAATAAATATTGCTTTAATTTTCACACACAACGACGATAATAATCACGAAACGAATAACTTTTCAATATTTCGGTATCCATTTGATTAATTTTAAATTAAATAATGTCATTAATGATATCACAACCATTGATAATTTACTGCTTTTTTAATCTCACAGCCTTTAAATAATTTTATTCTGTTTTAATTTTATGTCGTTTTGTTTACTTTACTATTTAGTTGGAAATTTCATTATGGCGTGTACGGGATATTTGTAAACACAAGTTTAGGGGGAAAAATGTTCAAATTTTTGTGTTTTTATGTTATTTATATATCACAAATTCGTCAATTGGTTTTTGACATGTATCATTGTTTAATATATTCGTGTTTTATGTAGGTAATCACCAACGAATGCACCGAGATTAATTTGAATTTTTTCGTCGGCGTTCCATGACGTTCGAACCGTTGACAGTTGTCGTCCGCCGAAGTGGAGGGAAAAAAATTATAGTTGACAATATAACGCACGGGTATTTCGTTTCTCCTCGTCTATGGTTTGCCGCGATTGGCTCGCCGCGCCGCCGTTCGAAATTCAACTTGGAGCGAAAAAGGGGTATGATAGCGTATTGCGTCAACGTGTCTGCGCAATCGCGAACGGCGGCATACCAACATTACATGTGTGTGTGTGTGTTTTTTTTTCAAGATGGCGCCGGAGTGTGGGGAGGAATAATGTTTTCACGGTTTGTGTTTTTCGCAAATGTAAACTCTCCGCGCGTCGCGGAGACCAACCGGACCCCTTTAGTCTACGTTTTGTGATATTGTGTCGCGCTGTTATGCGGTGCGGGGCCTACTGTCGGCTACTTTTTCGGTGGCAGTTTTGATAACTGCCGCATAACCTCAACTGCCCCCTCCCTATGTTTTTCTCCCTTCCCGTCCCATCAGCCTCGCTTGTCGCTAGATCGAATATTGGATATTCGCGTTTTGTATGTATATGTATATTGTGTATACGCCACACACAATTATTATCGGCATATGTACCTACAAGACGCAAGGGCGGCCTGCCCTAACATACACCGGCGTATTTTTATTTTTATTACTTTAAATGACACGTTGACTTTTTCAAAGGCCGCGTAACAAAAGCGGTTGAAAACTGAAATCGATTTTTGCCCTGGGCACTGAAACGTACGGCGTTTGAGAGTAGGTACCTACATAAGAACATTTTATAGTAGCATGTTAAATGTTTGATGGGTACGTTTATTGTCACCTTTGAAAATCGACTTAGAAAATTCAGATTCCGAATATCTGCGGGTTTACTCTCTACTGCAAATCTGATCTCAATTTCAAAATTTTCGCTAAGAACACATACAATATCAATATGAAGTTGATCACTCAATTTTACTGACCCATACAGAAGCTATTTCATTATAATTATGTTAAAAATACAATTGTGTGCATCCATAATTGGACGTCCAGCACCCATAATAATAACCAATATTATTTCCTTTTTATGAAAATTGTAAGCTGGATGTCTGTCGATGTACCCTTTTTAATAAAATAAAATAAAATAAATACATTTTTCATCTTCTTCTTCGTCAGCTCTCTTTCGTTCAGTAATGGACATAGACCTCCCCCTGAGACCTCCACAGCTCCCTATCCTGGGCAGACCGCATCCATCCGCCTCCAGCTACTCTTCTGATATCGTCAGACCACCTGGTTAGAGGCCTTCCAACACTTCTATTGCCCGAATACATATTTATATTTACATTTTTCAGACAAATATGAAATTTATTTCACATTGATATGGCACACCATAGATTATTTTCTTTGACAATCCTTTAATCCATTTTTGTTGTATCAAAATTTCAAATAGTATAATAATACCTCGATTTTCCAGACCATGAGAGCATTTTGAAAATTTTTGGACAGTTGAAATCATAGAGAAGAAATTAATGGATATCTATGGAAAACTAATCAGCTCTAGGTTTGGACTTATAGTTTGGGCTGTAGAGAGGACACAAAAAGATAATCCACACATCACGAAACACATCACGAATAATCAAATTACTGAACTTTTCCATACATAAGAAATTTATCTTATATTATATATTTTTTTATTCATACAAAAGTTTATTATTAGGACCATATTTTTTCTAACGATAGTTCATTGTTGTATTAAGATAGACAAATTATTAATGCAGTATGGTGAAGAATGTTTATGTTGTATGAAATATAATAATAAAAGCAGATAAATTTTGTTTTAAAGGGCGTGAGACCATTTAGAAAATTTTGACATGTGAAATCATACGAAGAAATTTAATGTTACCTATGGGAAACGAACCAGCTCTATGTGAAAGCTCTTTACACTATAACATGAAATTTTCCATACATAATAAATTTATCTTATTATATATATTTTTATTCATTCTAAATTAGGAATATAATTTTTCTAACGATAGTATATTATTACATTAAGAGAGACAAACTATTAATGCAGTATGGTGAATAATGCTTATGTTGTATGAAATATTTTAATAAAAGCAGATAAATTTAGTTTTAAAGAGCATGAGAGCATTTTGAAAATTTTGACACGTGATATCACATGAAGAAATTTTATTTTATCTATGAAAAGCTAATCAGTTCTAGTTCAAGCTCTTAATACTCTTATATGAATATGAAATCAAAGAACTGAACATTGCCAAACATAAAATAAATCTCTTGTTACATATAAGTTTCATACAAAAATCCATTAAATAAAATATAATTTTTCAAACCGTTGAATATTTTTCTTTTAAAATTGACCAACTTTGAATACAATTTTAGGAAGATTCTTGGTGTTGTATAAATAGTTGAAACCAAATTAAAATATCTCTAATTTCCAGGTCGTGAGAGCATTTTTTCAGTTTTAATAGATGAAATCATAAAGAAACATTGAGAAAAAATGAACCGTTGTCTATGGAAAACTCATCAGCTCTAAGTTTGTGGACTTAACATATATGATATCAATATGAAGTCAATCGGACATATAGTTTGAGCTGCAGAGAGGGCACAAAAAACAACGTAAATGATGAATTCATAGAAAAGAAATCAAAAGTTGTCTATGGAAAACTAGTCAGCTCTAGGTCTATGCACTTTACACATATGATGTTAATATGAAGTCGATTGGAAATATAGTTTGGGCTGTAGAGAGGACACAAAAAGAATTATTCGTACGTACGTATTATGCCATACATACAAACACAACATGACGAAACTCACAGTGTGAACTCTCTACATGATTCCCGTTGAGAAATTGATGTAAAAAAAATACGCTTAAAAATTGTGAAATCATGCCTCCACTATTCCATAGTGTGGAGAGTAAAAACGATGTTTTTTTTGCCCACCTTGTTGTCAAAAGTCCCGCGGCAATAATCCTCACTTCGATTCATACTTAACTAAATTTGCTAGCTGCGACATCTCGAATATTTTATGAAAATCTATGCAGATCCTCAAATACATGAAAAACAATAAAAGTTCAGGTGAAGATCAAGTGACAAGCGACATGATAAAGTTGGGCGGGGAAGAAATCATTGAAGCAATTAAAATACTCCTAAACAAGTGCGTAGAACTGGAGGTCATACCTGAAAAGTGGCAAAATTCTGAAGTTATATTATTGTATAAAAAAGGGGATCCTGAGAACTTGGAGAATTATCGACCAATAAGTCTGTTATCCCATACTTACAAACTTCTCACTAAAATTGTCACAAACCGTTTAACACCTAAACTGGATTTCTACCAACCAATTGAACAAGCTGGCTTTAGAAAATATTTTGGAACTACAGACCATATCCAAACTCCGCACCTAATAATTGAGAAAACTACTGAATATAATATAACAAATCATCTTGCATTCATCAACTATAAAAAAGCATTTGACTCTGTAGAACAATGTGAAATAATAAACGCATTAAATGACGCGAGAATTGACTCCAGATATTCGAGGCTTATCAAAAAAAATTTTGAACTGGGAAGACAAGGGAATAAAAATAAATGGAATAAACTTAAACTACCTCCGCTTTCCAGATGACACAGTGCATAGTGCGCCCTTGGAGTGATCTTGTATCACTAAACGGCGATTTATAAATTTTAATTATTATAATTATTATAAGTGATGATCTGTAAGAACTTCATATTATGATAAAAGAACTCCACGATGCTTCCCTAATGGTCGGCCTGGAAATCAATATTAACAAAACGAAAATCATGATTCCATCTAACAGCACTATCACAATTGATAATAAAATAATTGAAGCTGTTGAAGAATATGTTTACCTTGGACATAAGATAAAATTAGGAAAGGATAACCAGACAGCAGAAATACCCAGAAGGATCGGACTAGGTTGGGCAGCCTTAGGGAAACTTAAACATGTCCTAAAAACAGAGATATTCCCACATGTCTGAAAAGAAAAGTGTTTGAAATATGTATCCTGCCTGTGCTTACGTATAGTCTGGAAACTATCACGCTAACTGCGAGGACCATACATAAGCTAAAATGCACTCAGAGATCCATGGAAAGGCAAATGATAGGCGTAAATCTGAGAGACAAAATTAGAAATGAAGAAATCAGACGCCAAACAAAAGTTGTTGATGTCATGGATCGAGTTGCAATACTTAATTTTAATAAAAATTTTGGCAATGGGCAGGTCATGTTGCCAGACAGGGTACGGACAGATGGGCACCCAGAATTCTAAATTGGAGACCATGGGATATGAAAAGGGGTATAGGCCGGCCCCAGAAAATGTGTGCCGATGATATTATCCCTGTCGCTGGAAGCAGATGGGTTCAAAAAGCCCAAAAATAGACGATTGGAAGCTCTTAGAAGAGGCCTACATCCAGCAGTGGAGAGATGGCTGAGAAAGAAGAAGAAGAAGATGCAGATCCTAAACGAAAATTCGAAATTGGTATCAGATTCTAGGGCTCATAGTAGGTTAGGCTAATGGAAGTAAATTTCAAAACGATTCTATTTTATGCCAATGTTTTGTTTTCGAAAATTCTTTTTATTTGACGTGCAGTCATATAATAATGCAGCTCGTATTTTTTCAACACATCCTAGAGAAATGTGTTCTGTTTTCGAAAATTATTTTTATTTGACGTGCAGTCATATAATAATGCAGCTCGTATTTTTTCAACACATCCTAGAGAAATGTGTTCTGTTTTCGAAAATTCTTTTTATTTGACGTGCAGTCATATAATAATGCAGCTCGTATTTTTTCAACACATCCTAGAGAAATGTGTTCTGTTTTCGAAAATTCTTTTTATTTGACGTGCAGTCATATAATAATGCAGCTCGTATTTTTTCAACACATCCTAGAGAAATGTGTTCTGTTTTCGAAAATTCTTTTTATTTGACGTGCAGTCATATAATAATGCAGCTCGTATTTTTTCAACACATCCTAGAGAAATGTGTTCTGTTTTCGAAAATTCTTTTTATTTGACGTGCAGTCATATAATAATGCAGCTCGTATTTTTTCAACACATCCTAGAGAAATGTGTTCTGTTTTCGAAAATTCTTTTTATTTGACGTGCAGTCATATAATAATGCAGCTCGTATTTTTTCAACACATCCTAGAGAAATGTGTTCTGTTTTCGAAAATTCTTTTTATTTGACGTGCAGTCATATAATAATGCAGCTCGTATTTTTTCAACACATCCTAGAGAAATGTGTTCTGTTTTCGAAAATTCTTTTTATTTGACGTGCAGTCATATAAAAATGCAGCTCGTTTTTTTTTCAACACATCCTAGAGAAATGTGTTCTGTTTTCGAAAATTCTTTTTATTTTACGTGCAGTCATAGAATAATGTATCTCGTATTTTTTTCAACACATCCTAGATAACTGTCCTCTAAATCTTAACAAACAAAATGTTTTTTTCGACAAATAAATCCGAAAACAATTCACATTAGTCGTTATTCTCTATAGAAAAATAACGTGGTCTGCCAACCAAAACGTCAAAAATCCCGTGGAAAAATGCCTCACTTCGATTCATACAAAACTACGACATCTAGTATGCTGTAGTAAAAATCTACGTAAAAACTTTTATCTTTTCATTACAAAATCAATACAATCACAAAACATAAACGGTTGAAACTCTTTTAGTACCACAAATTTGACTGGTATATCAAATTTAATTTTTAATTTTTTTAATTTTTGTTTGTTTATAATTATTTTTTGTTTCATTATCAAATTTATATAAGTGTACGAGAGAGCTAGCACTGTTAAACTGCTTTTGCAGTTTAGTGCAAGAATACTTATTGTTTTAAAAAATGTAAATAAATAAAACTTTAATTAAAAAAAAAAAAAGAATTTTTAAAAATTGCGTGTCGATAATATTTTTCTCTCTACAATTTTCCTTTTTTTTCTTTCATTCATTGTAATAATCTTTTTTCTCGGATTTTTTCAATGAACATGTCCTTATAACCAGTACATGTATTTTAACAAGTATTCCGTAAATTTATCATTTTGCTTGTGCTGTAGGTGAACGAAATGGGTCGTTACCAGCACGGCTAATCCTGTTCTGCAACCACCCAATTAAATTGTTTAATTATTTTATTTTTTATTTTATTTTATTTCAATGTAAACAAAACAGTCATAACAAAGTACAATTAATTACATATACAAAACAATTCAAGGACCAAAAACTGTTTATACCTTATTACATACCTAGAATTACCTACCTACTTAAAAGAACCTTTAAAAGGTTTAAAACATAATATGTAATTTGAGATAACCACTGTAATTTGAGATATGTATACACACTGTAAAATTAGTTCTCCATGTATATAAAATAAATTTAAAAAAAAATATAGAACCTTTAGTGTCTAAATTTTAATGAGTTTTTCCCTTATTTCCTTTTAAGAAACGCCTTGAATTATACAATGTGTATAACGTCTCTATAACAAATAAATAATGGAAAATCTTGAAATATTCTTCAAAAATGCATATATTCGAATCGTTTAATGAAGTATATATTAAATATCTTAATTTCGTTAAAAAACGTCTTCTTTTTCTTTGCTTTGTCCTGCATTAGGTTACTTAATAGATTACTTAGTTATTAATAATCAAACACAAAATAAACAAAAAGCATCACACTTCTTCAATTAGCACTTAAACGAAATTGATTTATTCAACTCCTTAATAAATAATATTAAATCAAAACTTTTCTCAGAATAATTATTCATATATAAAATTCATAACACTTATCCCTCTCCTTCTGTACTCCCTCTTCCCTCCCTATTCCCTCTTAACCCTATCCTACCTCATCCTGTATACATTACTCTCATAATATAATACTTACTTCTTATATAATATTTATTTTTCCTGTGTACTCTATTGTGGAAACATATTATTGACATAGTTGTTTATATTTCATTATTATTATTTTTTTATGGCGCTGGCCG